>CM021767.1:74047523-74061595 GCA_011076525.1 Nettapus auritus | reverse complement strand
TTCTGTGATTCTGTGATTCTGTGATTCTGTGATTCTGTGATTCTGTGATTCTGTGATACTGACTGAAATCTCTGGAGTAGCTGTATAGCTGAGATGCTGTATATGTGTAGGGAAGATCTGAAGTACTTTTAATGTAGCACATAACTTTCTTCTGCATTAGATGCCTAAACTACCTTTAAGCGAAAACTTGCTTTTGCTTTCTTTCTTTGGATGGTTAGCATTTGATCACACAAACACACACAAAAACAACAAAGAACCCCCCCCCAAAAAAAACAAAACCAAAACCAACCAAACAAAAAAACACACACAAACAAACACAACCAACCAAACAAAAAAACACCAAAACAAAACAAACAACAACAAAACAGTTTAGCTCTACAATTAACTTTTGATTCTGTAAATTACTTGGGTTCCTGGTTTAGAAAGGTTAAGCAATTAATAACAAGAGACATTAGTGCATGTGCAGTGTAACACAAAATAATATGACTACAGAACTTAACCATGCTGTCAAGGAATAAACGTTTTCCTTATAGTAGATTTGTCTAACATGGTAGGGTTTATGAACAGAGGAATGTGACTCATTAAGACAATGCATTTTACCATACAGGTAAGAGATCTTAATTTATTCCTCTCATTCTCAGTACTGTTTTCTAAAGTTGTGAAAACTATTAAAAATGAACTGTTTCTTGTTTTAAGAGACTAAGCTCTCTGCATCTCTTTAATTTCCATTAATAAGTGAGATGAGGAACCATTGGCAGAATCAGCAGTGCTGATGTCAGTGCTGAAAAACAAAGAAGATACACCCTAAACAATCCAGGCTAGCCTTGCCAAATCCATAATAAAACAATCAAACAATAAACCAATAAAAGAAGTTGAAAGGAATCCTGCCTCAAGTGCATATACATAAACATTGTTCCCCACTTAGCCAAATCTGTCTCCTGATATGTTGATTGTTTTCCTGAATACAGGGATGAACTTTTCATGAACTTGGATGACACCATCCTGAAAGGTCTGCCAGGTTTCTGGAGTTCCTTTACAGGCATTTTGTCTGATCCTGACCCACAAGTTCTTATCCAGCCTTTTATATATCCCACAAAACATCTTAAACTGAGCACAGAGGGAAAATTCCCAGCTTCTCTTTCCTACCCATGTAACTGGATGGAGCAGCACTTGAGACGTGCATGCTGTCCTACCATGTTAGGTATGTCAATTATTCCAACAGTACCATGGATCAGCAACTGCACAAGGAACTCTAGTTCCTCCTGTCTGTTTCCCTGGTTACATGCATTTATTTCCATACACTTGAGGTGGGCGTCCTTTCAACCTCCTTCATAGTTTTATTTTTTTTTTTTCTATAGTAAATTCCCAATTTACATGGATAAATAAATTTACCTTACACAGCATGCCACATCATCTAATAACATAATGATGAATAATTCTTTCAGCCCTCAGGCTACAAAAATATTAATTACTTCAGGTGGAGTAAAAGAATCATCCTCCATGATATTGCACCAAAACAAAATCTTGTTTTAACATCTAGCACTGATATAGCATTCTGCATATACAAATACCTAAATGTGCATAGAGGCTAGAAAATGCTACTAATTTATTGTACTAAAAACTGGAGCCCCCTTTGCTGGAAAAAACTCATGTAGAAAAATATATTAAATAAAAATAAAAATAAAATAATTCAGATCCTATTGCTTTCTGGGGTATATTTGATCCACACACTGTATTGCCATCTTTCTAACACATTAACATAAAATAACAGGGCTTATTTTATTATTACTATTATTTTACCTAATCTCATGTGGATGTAAATAGAAAATAGTCTAACTCACATAATTCCTTAAAAGTTTAATTCCAAAAAGCATGCTTCTTTTTCTTTTACCCTCGTAGGCAATACAAAGAAAAGGTAGAAAGGTGGGTGAAGACTATAAGTTGAATTATATGAATAAAATTTTCCCCAGCTATGCTCCCTCAAGGACATTTGTAATTTATCTACTCTCTTACCTTCAGTTAGAAAGCATTACACAGTTTGATCTGAAATCACATGAAAAGATAAATTACAGGACTATGAATCCTACATGGTCAAATGATTTATTGCCTGATCATCCGGCAGGACTTAATCACAGCTGTAATAAGAAAGACTTTGTAATAAGTAAGATATTCAATTGTTTTACCATATGCTCATAATCATCATCTTCTTGCTGAGGGTCATAATATGGCTACCCATATAAGAATGAGACAAGCATCTTTGCTAACTGATATTCTTTAAGTAGAGAGCAATTGGCATGAAATATGCTGAAACTTGTATTATAGCTGGCCAAGGCATTATAATACTTGAGTTTCCAGGGTGATAAAATACTTTTAAAAGAAACAACACAAACAAACAGATGGCAAAAGAAGAAAATAATCTAAGAGTAAGAAGTAATCTATAAACAAGTGAGGACAAAGAAATGAGGAACATAAGCATCCTAAAGAAGATTAAGACTAAAACTATATATTTTCCAGAATTATTTTAAAATATTTCAACCTAACATTCTCTTGCTATCATTTGATAATCCCTTTAAAAATCTGAAGTAGAAATTCATGTAACTTCCAACTCATAAATTCACTGGCTTCATGTTTTCTTAGGGAACCTGTTAGATAAGGAAATTAAGATTCAAACTAAAGTAATTCTAAACAAAAAGAACAGATTCATGAAATAAAAGTAAAATAAGTACAATTTAAAGAAAGCAATCAATACATAGAGTATATTAACTCCTAAGACTGGACAGAAGTTTTTTAACAGAAATCCTTCTACTTTTAACCATATTCGAGTTCTTAAATTGCGCTTAGTGTGAATAAAGTACTGAAAATATAGGCTCCAGCCTGTAGCATTGCATGGGGTTGTAATCCAAGTGCAGGACTCAGCACTTAACCTTGTTGAACTTCATACAGTTGGCTTTGGCCCATTAGTCTAGCCTATCCAGATCCCTCTGTAGAGCCTTCCTATCTTCCTGTAGAGCAGATTAACACTCCCACTGTACTTGGGGAGTCTGCAAACTTATTGAGGGTGCGCTCTATCCTCTCATCCAGATCACTGATGAAGGTATTGAAGAGAAAATCCTGGGGGACACCACTAGTAACTGGCCTCCAACAATTTTTAGCACTATTTACCATGACACATTGGGCCTGGCCACCTAGGCAGTTTTTAACCAAATGACGCATACACCCATCCAAGCCTTAAACAGAATAATCCAAGCCTTCTTCAGAATAATACTGTTGGAAATGTTGTCAAAAGCCTTAGTGAAGTCTAAGTAGAACACATCTACACCTTTTCGCTTGTCCACTGAGTGTGTCACCTTGTTGTAGAAGATCAAGTTAGTCAAGCAGGACCTGCCTCTCATAAAACCATGCTGACTTGGCCTGATAATCTAGTTGTCCTGTAAGTGCTACATGATGGCACTCACGTTCCCCTCACTGATGTCAAACTGACAAGCCTGTATTTTCCCGGATCCTTCTTCAGTCCTTTCTTGTAGATGGATGTCACATTTGCTAGCCTCCCATTGACTGGGACCTCCCTTGATAGCTAGGACTACTGATATATGACGGAAAGCAGCTTGGTGAGCACTTCCACCAGTTCCCTTAGTACCCTCAAGTGGATCCCATCTGGACCCTTAGACTTGCACGTCTAAGTGGTTTACTAACCATTTCCCCATGGTTTAAGATTCTCTTAAGTCCTCCTTTTTTTGCTTATGCATTCATAAAATTATTTTTAATTGTCTTTAACAGTAATTGCCAGATTGAGGTCCACTTGGGCTTTTCCCTTTCTAATTTTGTCATTGCACAGCCTCATGACAACTTTGTAGTCCTCCTGAGTGGCCCTGAAAATTATAACTTATTTTTTCCCCATATTAACCTTATTCTTATTTAAATATTTTGAAAAAAAAAAAAAATGTTGACAATTATAAGTGAAATGCATAGTGAAGTCATTCTAGGTGAAGTTTCATAAAGATGTGAAGCATATTGAAGAGAAGAAAAAAATAAATGCTCACACCTTCCTGTACTACATGACAGCTTTATTGCTCAGATTATGAGGTTTTATTCTCTGAGAACAGAGGAACCTAGGACATCATTACATGATGTTAGCCTTGAATTGGCAGTATGCTCTGTTAGGTAAAGAAGCTGCTTTTTGTACTAATCTCAGAGAAAGCTTCACCATACTGAATCCTGCAAGTAATACAGGGGGTGTGATTTGCTAAGTCCCTTTGTGCAACAGTGAAAAGAAAGGAACAAGCAACTGTACTGAATCTGTCTGGGGTAGAATCAACTTCTTTCACAGCTGCCTGTATGGTGCTGTACTTTGTATTGGTGGCTAAAACAGTCATGAAAACATACATATGTTTTGGCTGCTGCTAAACTGTGATGACATAGCTTTAACCTGGCAGGCAGCTAAGCAAACAACAGCCCTTTGCTCATTTTCCCCACAGTGGGAAGGTGGAGAGAATCAGAAAAAGGTCAATTTCATGGGATGAGATAAAGACAGAAAAGGAAGGGAAATTAGCAGCAGTAGTAGTAGTGATATAGAAAGGAAGTATTGCACAATGCAATTGATCAACACCTGCTGTCTGATGCCCAGCCAGTCTCCAAGCAGTGGCTGTTCTCCCCTCCAGACAACTCACCCCTTTTTATTGTTCAGTATGATATTGTATGCTATGGATACAGCCCCTTTGGCCAGTTTGGGTCAGCTGTCCTGGTTCCGTCCCCTCTCTCCTTTTTGTGCATCCCCAGCCTCCTCACCAACAAGGTGGTATGAGAAGCTGAAAAGTCCTTGACTTAGTGTAAGCAGTGTTCAGCAACAACTAAAACATCAGTGTGTTATTGTTATCAACATTATTTTTCTCCTAAATCCAAAACATAGTGACATACCAGCCAAAAACAAACAAAACAAAACAAACAAACAAACAAACAAATACTAACACCTCTATTTCAGCCAAAACAGGTCAACAGGTTCAAGGTTTTGTCTCTGCCCTGCTCTTCCCTCACTGACAGGAGGCTGGGGGTAAACAAGAGGCTGTGAGGGGACATCTGGGACTCAAGTTTCCATGTCATGTAATGTTGTGCTCAGCCATAAGACAAATTCATTCACTACTTCTCATTGTCGGGGAGGTGTCCAGCTGCTTCCTGGGAAGAAAGGACTCTACAAACATAATGGTTGCTTGGGAAGACAAATGCCGTAACCACAAGTTCCCTCTACCTTATTTCTCCTTCCCCAGAGCTTTCACTGCTGACACAGATCTGTTGATCTCTGCTTCCAGTATTTCCTTTTTACTACTGGGACAATTACTGTAGTTGTGGGTTGGGTACCTGTCCAAGCCATGCTGTTTTTAGATGCAGGGGCCCTCTTTCCCATGACCTTAAGAGAGTGTTTTCTGCCTTTTCTTAAATGTGTTTCCCCAGAATTGCCACCATCTTGGCTGCTGGGCCCAGCAGTGTCCTGTGGTGGGCTTTGCCCCTGCAGCCCCACACTTCTACCATGTGGGCACAGATAATGCATACAGTACCATGTAAATACATTGTTTTATGCAGAAAGATAATCGCAAGGCCTCCTTATTAATACCATCATGCTGCAAGGCACCAAAGTGGTCAATGTTTTCAGGGGGGTTTGTGACTTTGGGAGAGCTAGAACCAGACCGGCTCCAAATACAAAGCCGTGCTGCACACTAGTAGCTCAGGATCTGTGCAGTGGCCTTTCTGATCTGACTGCTAACTAAAATGTTTGCTAGGAAAGAAATACTCTTTTGTTCAGTGATTTCTGTGTTTGGAAAAGAAGAGTTTGGACATTCTTTGTAAATAACTATGCTTCCTCAATAACCATGCTTCCTAAGAAAGGCAGGCTTCCAAGTTTAGGTTAAAAATTTATGAGAAAAATGCCAATAATAGTTTACCCAGAATCTTATTTATTTACTTGCTAGTTTATTTATTTTTGTTTAATCAGTGAAAGGACATTATTTTTTAAAGAGACGCTAAGATAAGTAATGGAAAATGTACCTTTGTGATAGAAATTTCCATTATCAATATATTCAACTGCACACTCTTTGAATTAGCTAGAGGTGATAACAAAAGATGCTATAGAAAGAAATAATGGTACAAAAAGGGGAATGCTTGCATACATATGTACAGTTAAATACACATAAATTCAAGTTGTCTTCCAGATGATATTTGAAAATGTCCAGAGACATATCTGTAGTCTATTGAGTGGCTCTTACATTTTTATGACAGTCAAAGTCATCAGGCAAGCTGATAGCATCAGTAATAGCAAGTAAGAATAGATTCATCTAAATAAACACTAATGCTACCTACTGAACTGAGAATATAGCAGGGATCAACCATGATATGGTTGATCATCAACAGGACATGACAACAACTTTATGACCTTATCTCCTTCTCTCTCTCTCTCTCACTGAAGGAAAATCTATAGTCAATCTTATATGATCAACTGCAAATTTTCTGTACTAATTCATTTTTTTTTCCCCCCTCAGATGATGAAGCATGCTATAATAAACATTTTTATTTTTATTTTAAATATAGCATAATTAATTCTCAAAGATATTGAATTGGATACATACTGTCTGTGAGAGACTTGGGGTTGAGGTCAACCAAGCTGAACAGATACATTCATTCTCTGTGAGGCAAGGGAGCAACAAATACTTATCCACTGTAAGAAGAAAAGTTAATTTAAGACACCATCAGTCATTTTTCCCCTCCAGATGCCACAAGTTTTTCTGAAATCTGTGAAAATGAAAGAATATATATATATTCTTTAATATATATTCTTATATATATTATATGTATAAATTTATATTTTATATATATATATATATTCTTATATATATATATCCTGTTTGTTTTTGCAGCCTTATTTCAAAATCCCAGCAGTTCTTGTATCAGGTTCATATTCACTGTTTTTCATAACCATTGAAGGATGAAGGGCTGAGTCAGCCATATTCTTGTTACTGATTTATTTATTTATTTATTTAACATTTACTGTTTTAAAATCATTTTTGTCTGCTGTTTCCGTGATTGTATATTTAAGTTCAGTCTTAATTCTACAATAGAAAGGCCATAAATCTCAGCCTAAATCTCAGCTATACAGATACCAAGAAAACAATCAAATCTATAACAGACCTTGACATAAATGCTGGATACTTCAGATAGGACTGTAGGATTGAAGTCCTTTCCATATGTTATCTGCCATAAACAGTGACTTGTTTTCTCTTCCTTCTAAGGTAAAATAAAATAAAATAAAAACTACAAGAAAAAAGAAGATATAAAAGTAAGAAATATATGAACAATTCAATTACAGCATAGTCTCTGTGGTTTTAGCCATTGTGCTGAAAAATCAGCAATAATAATTATACAGGATAGTTGATCTCTTAGAGCTTCATAAAAAGTGAGCGCATATACCTCTGGCAATAATTGGTTATTGGCTGTGTATAACATACAAGACACATTTTAGTTCTCCTACTGTCTGATGTAAATTTGGAGTGAGCTTAGTGACTTCAGAAACATTATTCTGTCTTTACACTAATTTGAATGAAACTACAATTTGTTCTTGCCTGCTTAAAGAACAGTTTAGATTTCTTCTAAATGTGTCCTGAAGTTTGCATTTGTAACTTTTATTGCTTTTTGTTTCGCTATTATTAAAACTTTTAAAGCTCCTCTTCATTTTCTGTAATTTCTTTATCTCCTATGCAGTTCTAAGTCACACAGGGACATAAACCTCCTTCTTTGACAACATTCTTTGACCACATTGTTTTTGCTGCTCTTATAACTTTATGTATTTATTTATGCTTACATGGCTTTCTCCTTTCCCCCTTCCCCCCAACGTAACATACCAAGAACAGATTCTACCTTTTCCAGTCTTGATTTTCATGAATTATTGAATTTTAGCCATTTTTATTCAACCTGTTTCACATTTCCTCCAAGTCAGCTTTTCTTGAAGTGCAATTTCTTTGTGTTTGCTGACCTCTCTACAGAACTCCATCAGCATTTCAAACTTAATGATATTATAATAACAGCATCCCATGTGCTTTCGATTTTTAACCTTGTTTATCCTACAGCAGTACCCTCTTTTTCAATTATTTGGCCCTTTTGGCCTCATTTGCTGCCTGTCCAACTTACTGTGTAAGAACAAAATGTTCAAAAATCTTTTTGTAGCCTCCTTATTTCTATTTCACTAGCTGGAATTCAGTAAAGAAAATCACAAATAAGTACTGTATTACTAGTCTAGGCAGTTGTGTATAAAACTGTATCATCTCCTGTTTAGACCCATCTATAGTAATATAAAATGGGTCTTCTGTAAAAAAAAAAAAAAAAAAAAAAATTCTAATTTTAGATTATTTAACTTGATCTTTTTTGTTTTGTGATATCAGTCAAAATATGCTGTAAACAATTAGAAGAGTTTCTCCTACTAGTATTTCTTCCTCCACATATGTCACACGCTAGTCTGGCAATAAAAACTGACATAACAGGCTGCTTGACTGTTCTCCTTCAAGAGCAAAGGCAGAAGTCAGGTATCAGAGGCAGAAATCAAATATCAACACTTCACTATCCACACCAGCATTAGATAATGGTTGCAGTTTTGGAAAACTTTAAAAAAAGGACTGCACAGGATCTAAAAGAGATACTTAATCTATCTGCCTCCAATATAGTCCATGTTATTTTTTGCATATCTTGTATCATATCTCTCTCTCTTTTTTTTTTTTTTTTTAAATCTCCCTTTCTAAAAATTCCACTGTTTACTCCACCTCTTAGTTCCAGTATTTTATTAGTCTCTTGACCACTAGTTTTCCTTCTTGTCTATTTTAATTCAAAACCAATACCTCTTGTCCTGTTCACCTCTCTATGTTGAAAATGTTATTCTTCTTCTGTTAAAGTAACCAATTATGTTTGTAAAGGCTATTATCATTTTCTCCTCTTCTGTAAAGCAAATGGTGGCAATTATTCCAACGTTTACTTGTAGGTCATGTTTTCTGGGCATCTCATAATACTTGCTTCTGTCTTTTGGACTTTCTCCTAATATCAAGCAATTGTCATACAAATGAGCTCTGGATTGTTTCACACCTGAAACATGAAGAAATAAATATATGAGATCTGAAATAAAATCATCTGAATCCAAGCTGGTTGCCTTACTTGCCCTTTGTAGTTAATGAAAAGAAGTAATAATTTTCATAGACTAATTCAGCTCACCTGTCTTGAACATCCTCTGAGGAAGCCTATGATGGCTAAAGGACCCTGAGATTACTTTTGTAGATACACATACAGTCATTTAAGACATTTAATAATAGGTGAACTGAATTCAACTGCTGGAATTTAGACAATATTTCAAGATGATACCATATTTTTGCAACATGGCATCACTTATCTATATTCAGAAATACAGCATTGAAATCTTGTTATAAAATACTGGTATCTAGCAATACTACATCTCTAAACTGCAGAGGTACCACTTATTATTTCTTTCCAAGTATTTTTGACACTTGACTTTTTAATATTAACCCACTTTTCTTAAGTAATTTCTCCAAAATAGGTTTCCACAAAATATTAAATATCCTTTCCCACCTTACTATTATGCACAAAAACAACTTCTGCACTTAAAAGTCTTTACTAAAAACACCAAATTCTGTTTGAAATCAGATAGTCACTTAGGGAGGTGACAGAAATGCAAGCCCAAAAACAAAGCTATTTTCTGGATAGTGTTTTACCTCTAATTTTGTACCACCAGTATATAATTCTATGCAGTACCTGTTTCTTCTCCCTGATTTCAGTAATAAATAAATAAATAAATAAATAAATAAACTATATATATATATATGTATATATAAAGTCAACAGAACCCATTATATGTTTTTATCATTTCCTTTCTTTTATTTGGATGCATCTAGGACTTCAATTTTTGGGGGTTCCAATAATTTTGTAGGAAATTAATGTAAATTCACTATTTTATCTGCCTCTTCTTTTGTTCCGCTTTGTAGATAATGTTTGGTGCTCTGCAGTCTTCAAACTTATCTACCTTCTTTAGTTTTCCATAGATAATCATGCATTGTTCTGAAATTGTATTCTAGGAACGCAAGTCCCTTAAGATATCCATCTGTCATATTTTACCTGAAATATTTTCACTGAAGACATTAAATCTTCATGAAGAAAAAAAGATGGGTCACATGAAATAAATGTTTACAATTCACCTGCCTATGTTGTTCTGGCAGAAAAAGACCAGTCAAGGATTTTTTATTTTTTTTTTTTGTAATGTTTTTTTGTTTGTTTGTTTGTTTCTTTTAATTGAAAAATCTAGCTTGTTAACTCTGAAAAAGGGAGCTATTTCCTATTTCCATATTTTTCATGACTGTGTTTTGAGAGCAAAATGATACTGCAATTTTTTATTTTTAGTTTTTAAAATGTCCTCTATTTTCCTTGCTGAAATTCTTTCCATGCATGTTCTTTTCCTGTCCAGAAAGTCACAAGATCCTTGAGTTGAATGATTCCAGCTGATTTCTAATTTTAACAAGGCAGGTTTGCAAGACACTGAGAAAATCCTGTAAAGTAGTTAATATTCTGTGAAGTAACTTAGACTCTTGTTTAAGCTAAAGAGAACCAACGATGATATTAACAGTGGAGTGTGTTTTGTTATGTTATTAAGAAAAGCTTTTACAACAAAAAGTATTTTTATTGTACCACTGATTTTCTACAGAACACTTCATACAGTAAGAAATGTTTTTGTTATCACAGGCTAATTTGCTTAAAAAAAATGTCCTTATTGAATTGTGAATCAGACTTTAAGGAGACAAATTTTGGAAGAAGTAACAAACACTTTCTTTTCAAGTAGATTCAAACTGATAAATTTGTGTTGAATCATTCCATAAGTCAGAAATATAGTGAACTGCTAAATCCAAAAATACAGACAGAATATCTGTCTCATTTTTCTCCTAAATTGAAAAATACTTTTTGATAGATAATTTCTGATAGATAGCTTTATGGATACACATTGACCCAAATATAACACAATCTATGTACAATATTTCTCAATAATTAAAAATGAAAAAAAAAAAAAAAAAAAAAAAAAACACCAAAAAAACACAAAACAAAACAAAAAAAACAAACAACCACCACCACCACCACCAACAAAAAAAGTCAATAAAACAGCTAAAATAGAAAGGTTGACTTAAGCACTTAAATGAAGGAGTTTCTTGCGGGGTCAGAATCTCAGTGAGCACACTGCCAAAAGTTTTATGCATTTTAGGAATAAAAGTAATTTTAACAAGCACAATGAAGAATGCAGTTGCTGCTCAAAGGAGTGTGTAATACAGTGTAAAATCTAAGTTTAAAAGCATTGGGCAATTGTCTTCAACTAGCAGACTTAAAGAAAATGACAGCCACAACAGGTGTACAATACAGGATTTCAAACAACAGCTTTCAAAATGCTTATGCTCTTATGCTCTTATGCTCTGCAGGTTGATATATTCCTTTAAGAGGTACTGCATCAAGCTGTATCAATTGAACAGCTTAATAGGAGACGCTTCTTAAAATCACAGCCAAGGAAATTGTTATTAAACAAAAAACAAGAACTTGTAATGTATACCACCTGCACACACATACATTTTAGACAAAATTTGTGAGGATAATTGGTGCCATACACTGTCCCTTTCCACCTACAAATGTGGACACTTAATATTCCACAGAAGTAAAACCATTTGGCTTATGAGTAAAGTTATTGAAGACTTTTGTTTTGTTTTAAGCAAATGAGAATTTACATACTTCAGTGTAAAAGTTTCAGCTAAGAAGTGTAAGAACTGGCTTACCAGAACTAAGCTGATATTTTCCATTTTTAAGTCTTACTTTAGCTACATTCACATTGCATCATATTGATTATAGACCTTTTGATAAATGTTACAGACAGTGGAGAATACAGTGAAAAGTTAGGGTGCAGAGCATGTCAGTTAGCATCTATATATAGATTTTAGTCTATGACGTATGAAACTAGTAGTCAGAGTGGTTGCAAGTTATGAGTTAACTCGTATGTGAAGAGAGCATGAAATATTTTTTGCCAGGTACAGGTAGTATAAAATTTGTAGTACCAATATTGTTAAAGATAAATAATTAGAAGAACTATGCATAAGAATAATATAAAGGCATATTTATGCCTTGTTATTTTCTAAAACATAAAAATATTACCAACTTGTATGTATATGGGTTTCATTCTGTCCAAATTTAATCATAGAATCATAGTCAGGTTGGAAAGGACCTCAAAGCTCAGGTTGGAAAGGACATCAAGGACCATCTAGTTCCACCCCCCCGGTATAGGCAGGGATGCCACCCACTAGATCCGGTTGCTCAGGGCCTTGTCTAACCTTGCTTTGAACACCTCCAGTTATGGGGCATGCACAGCCTCTCTGGGCTACCTGTGCCAGTGCCTCACCACCCTCTGAGTGAAGAATTTCCTCCCGACCTCTCAACTGAATCTCCCCTCTTTTAGTTTAAAACCATTCCCCCTTGTCCTATCATTATCTACCCAAGTAGAGTCCTTCATTCTTTTTATAAGACTCCTTTAAGTACTGAAAGGCTGCAATGAGGTCTCCCTGAAGCCTTGTCTTCTCCAGACTGAACATCCCCATCTTTCTCTGCCTGTATTTGTAGTTGAGGTGCTCCAGCTCCTTGATCATCTTTGTGGCCCTTCTCTGGACTTGCTCTAACAGCTCCACATCCTTCTTGTGCTGGGGTCCCCAGACCTGGACACAATACTCCAAGTGGGGCCTCACAAGGGCAGAGTAGAGGGGGGCAATCACCTCTCTCGACCTGCTGGACACTCCTCTGTTGATGCAGCCCAGGATGCAGTTGGCCTTCTGGGCTGCAAGCGCATACTGCCAAATGATGTCGAGCTTTTCATCCATCAGAACCCCCAAGTCATTCTCTGCAGTGCTGCTCCCAATGAGTTCTTCTCTCAGTCTGCACTCTCATCTGAGATTGCCCCAGCCCAGGTGCAGCACCCTGCATTTATACTTGTTGAACCTCATTAGGTTCACATAGGCCCACTTGTCAAGCCTGTCCAGGCCCCTCTGGATGTCATCCTTTCCTTCTGTCATATCAACGTATTGTATCACATCTATATCATTGATAAAAATGGTGAACAGAACTGGTCCTAAAAGTGAGCCCTGGAGAAAGCTGCTAGTGACCAGCTGCCAGCTAGATGTAGCCCCATTCATAACAGCCCTTTGAACTACAATTGTGCAGGTTCATCACCCAGCATAGAATGAACCTATTTATTTTATTGGAGAATTTGTCCAGAAGGATGCTATGAGGGACAGTATTAAAGGCCTTACTAAAATCCAGAAAGATTATGTCTACTGCTTTCCCTTCATCATGGTGTTGGACATGATGATCATTGTGGATCCCTTCCAACTAAAGACTTTCTATGATTCATCCTCCAAGCAGATGGGTGAAGGCTCAGTTGTGGTTTCTGAATATGAACAAGTTGTGAGAATTAAATGCTAGCAATTCTGAAGGGTTCAGGCACTTCCTTTGTGATAATACAACCATTTGGATCTTGAAGAGATTACTATATAAACAACGTAACACAGACTGATACCTAATGTAGCTCTGTCCCCCAAACTGACTAATATACAGGCTATATGGCAAAAATGATGACTGCATCATTAAGACTTATTGATAATGTTAATTAATGTTAATAATATAATATAATATAATGTTAATTTTCCTCTCTGGGATTCTAACACGTATAGAATCATAGAATCATAGAATATCCCGAGTTGGAAGGGACCCATAAGGATCATCAAGTCCAAACTATTGTTTCTCCCTTGAGGTCTAGTACTTTGTGAAGGGTTGACCCTGTCTGGTAGGTAAGACCCCTCTCAGTCACACACTCACTTCTGCCTCCAGTGAGATGGGAAAGAGAATTGGAAGGGCACAAGTGAGAAAAAACAATTACAAGAAGAAGAACAAAAACTAATGGGTTAAGATAAGAGAATTTGATAAGTGAAGGGGAAAACAAGGAAAAAAAAAAAAAAAAAAAA
>CM021767.1:74014181-74037960 GCA_011076525.1 Nettapus auritus | reverse complement strand
TTATTTTTATTTTTTTTTTTTTTTTTTTTTTTTTTTTTTTTTTTCTTCCCCATTTTGGGTAAAGAAAACTTCAAATCAACTAGCCCTCAATCTAATACTGACGATAAGGAAAACTTTTCTTGGAGTTTTGACATTATGAACTCATCTTGCTCTATGGAAAAAAATATCCTTTTTTATCACTTGAGGTATGTGATTTCTTTTTAATTTCATTTGTTAATAATCTCAAAATTCCTTAAGACCTCATTTCATTCTTACACAGGAGTCAATTCACTGAAGAAAACAATTTAAGGAGATTAATGTTACTGCAAGTTCAAAACCAAGTTCTATGAGGTGTATTACATCTATATTAACTTATTTCAACACCAGATTGACATAATGGATTTCTGGGGATCTTTTTTAGTTTTTTGCCCAAAAAGAAAGGTGATGTGTGAAATTCTTCCTTATGTATTTATCTAAATCAAAGTCTTAAATCAATACTTAAAATATATCAATAAAATAAGTGATGTTGTTCCGTTCTGGGATAGCAACATGGTCATTTTTATAAATGCTTTGGTTGTCGCTTAATATTTTGTTCCACTTTGATTAATTCTTGCATTTCATACCCAATCATTTCACAACCATTTTCACTCCAACATTTCTTCTCATGTACCCTGTTCCTGAGACACAAACCCCACACTAACTGCAGTTCACCCTATGCGTTTCCAATCATTTTTCATGAGTGTTTATATAGAGAAACAGACAAAAGGCACTCATGTAGAATCTCAGAATCCCATATCATGGGATCAATGCATCTCCATATCTGCTTATTGCTTGGGCTTTCAAACTCTTCTAGAAGGCTCTTCTCGTCTTCAGCATTTTCCCCTAAGTTTTCCTACTCATTTGATGATTTAAATTGAGAAGTGGTCATCCAATGACTTTCAGAACAGGTTGATAGTGCTTTGTGAAACACACTTAATAATGGAAGCCAGCTTTTGTGAGTAAAACACTCAATATTGTTTTTAAAATAAATTAGAATGTTAGCTTAACTCTGCATTCCTGACCCTGAAAAAGAATGTCAACAGACTTTGAAATCAGTGAAGCTGTTGAGGTGAGATGGTTAACTGTTGTGGAAAATGTTCAAGTAGACACAGATTCTCCTCTATCATCTAATAATCTTTTGTCTTTCATTAATGAACACTTAATATGTCTCCACTATTCTGTATTTTGAGGAATGAAGCAAGAATAAAGAAACAAAGCATACAGAACACAGGGACAAGCAGTAATAATTGAATTATTGTTTTGTGACCATTTATATAACTAGTTATCTTTTTATCAGCATAAAATAAAGATAAAATTCTATGCCAACAATCTGAGATTCCGAAAGTTCCACTTCCAGGTGTATAATTTATTGTCATGTTTTAACAGCATGAGTAAAAATCTACCCCCACCCCCCAACCCCTTTCATTTAGCAACCTTTTTCTAATAAGGAGGAGATTGCACAAAATAGTAAATACTGCGTATATGAATATGTAAATCACAAGCGACAGTACCAGTACTGTCATCTGAAACATGACTAAGAACCATCCAGGAGTTCTAGATCTTGCAGATGTCCTAAATTAGCCAGCAGATTAAAAGTACTCTGTAAGAGCAGCAGCTAATTATTGATCAACAGATGCTACTATCCTCACTTCATAGAGTTCCTTTGAAAGCCAAGACATTCTGCTTTTAGATTTTACAAACTCAGCTGCTATTCCTAAAAAGTGCAAGTGAGTAGAAAACTTATAAATACAATTTTGTTGTTGTAATTTTCTGCGGTGTCTGCAGGACTTTATTGGAGTAGCATAAATGTGATGTTACTGCTGATTTTGCTAAAATCAAGGCATTACTTTTTTGGATGTTGTTGGTGGTATGGGTATAATATTGGAGCTTGTTTAAAAATAAAGCATTTGGAAACCTATCTGAAGTTGAATTTTTGGGATGGTAGTGGTTGCATGTTGTTTTCAAAGATGACAGTTTCACATTTATTTTAGATTCATACATATTTTAAATATACAAGCATTCTGTATTTTTAACATTTATAATGCAATTTGTCATTATCAAATAAAAACATGTTGTTCTTCTCCTTTATTCTGAAATAAATTATTTGTTCCACATTTGACTTGCTAACAGAGCTCTCTACTGTGTTGTTTCACAATGGAAACTTTTAATTGTGCATTTAATATTAAAAACTTTGTATTACTCATGGAGCAAATATTTCAAATTTTTCTTTTAACAAATTACTTGATATGCTTAAGGAGAAACATGATATTAGAGAAAATACTATTACTATAAAGTGCATTATCCAAAACATACTTGGAATCCTGTTAAGGAATTCTTTTAAGACCTGAATGTTTACCCTTCCCATTTCATCATCCATTTGGCCTTCAGGTGACATTCATTATTATATTATTTATTAACGTTATTATCTTGTTATATTATTATATATACATAATAGAAATATATGAAATGCAGTTGCCAGATTGTTTTTTACAAACATGAGTGCTTTGTATGGTATTTATAGGAATCAAATATTGAAAAACTTCTACTAAAAAATTAGAAATAAGACATTGTATAATGCAGAATCCAATAATAAAACACCATCCAATACCTGTTAATAATTAAATTCAACTTGCAGAATACACGATTTACCTCTTCTAATATCTTCTACGTTAAACAGTTGCTACAGTTTACAGCCTGTTGCTACCAATGGAGCTGACAAAGATACTGCTTGTGTGAGCAGGTGGAGGATCTGATTATCCTGGTGTCAGAGCTCAAGGAGGAAGTTGGGAGTTTAAGGACTCTCAGGGAGTGTGAGCGGGAGTTAGATTGGTGGAGTAACTCCCTGCCATGCCTGAGAGAAAGGCACCAGGGTGAGACACCCCAAATAGTGGTGGACCCCTGCCCTGTTGCTTTCGGGCAGAGGGAGGGGATCTGAGTGATGGAGATGAATGAAAACAGGTCCCTTCTTGGCATCACAGGCAAGCCCCCTCCCTACCTGCCTTTCCTTCCCAGGTACCCTTACACAATAGGTATGAGGCCCTGGAGCCTGAGGGACAGGGTGGTGAGGTTGTGAGGGAAGGCCCAACCAGGAAGTTGTCTAGGAGAAGGAAGTTCATTCCACACCTCAAGACTGCCTCCACCAAGAAGAAGAGTAATTGTCGTAGGCGACTCCCTTCTGAGGGAGTCCCTCCCATATGTCAGCTGGATCCCACCCATAGGGAAGTCTGCTGGCTGCCTGGGGCCTGTGTTAAGGACATTACCAGGAGACTTCAGGCTGGCAGCGATGAAACCACTAAGAGAAGCCTAACAGCTATCAGAAGGGACTTCAGGGAAATGGGGTGGTTAGTCAATGTGGGAGCACAAGTAATGTTTTCCTGTATCTCTTCAGCAGTGGGGAAAGATACTGAGCAGACCTGGAAAACCCAGCTGATGAATACATGGCTGAGAGGCTGGTCAGATTCCAGATTTTTATTATTTTTATTTTATTTTTTTTGGTCATGGGGAGATTTACTCAGCACCTGGCCTGATGGCTGCAGATGGGTTCCATCGGTCTCAAAGGCAGAAATAGATTCTAGCCCAGGAGCTGGCAAGGTTTATCAAGAGGGCTTTAAACTTGGTATGAAAGGGGACAGGGATGAAATGAGAATTGATAGAAATGAGCTTGGGGGAGCAGCTCTAGGATTGGAAGTGAGGGCAATGGCGCAACTGAGTGAGAGCAATGCCTGTGTCTGCAGGCAACGTGGGGAGAGTACAAGGAAGTTACTAGCATATGCAGAGAAAAAATCACTAAGGCTAAAGGCCATCACAAGCTCAACCTGGCCACTATGGTTAAGGATAACAAAAAAATATTTTTATAAATATATTAACAGCAAGAGGAGGGCTGAAGAGAATCTCTATTCTTTACTGGACTCAGGGGGGAACATGATTACTGAGGATAAGGAAAAGGCCGAGGTTTTTAATGCCTTTTTTACATCTGCCTTTACTAGCCAGACCACTAATCCTCAGAGTACTCAGCCTCCAGACCTGGAAGTCTGGGACAGGGAGCAGAAGCAGCACCCCGCAGTTCAGGTGGAAAAAGTTAGAGACCTGCTGCTCCACTTGAACTGTCACAAGCCCATGGGGCCAGATGGGATCCAACCAAGGGCGCTCAGGGAGTGACTGCTGAGCCACTTTCCATCACCTATTAGTGGTCATGGTCATTTGGAGAGGTCCCGAATGACTGGAGACTTGCTAAGAAGGGTCATAAGGAAGACCTGGGGAACTACAGGCCTGTCAAGCTGACCTCGGTGCAAGGAAAGGTGATGGAATAGGTCATCTTGAATACAGTCACAGAGCATATGTGGGACAGCTGGGGGATCAGGCTCAGTCAGCATGGGTTTGTGAAAGCCAAGTCCTGCCTGACCAACCTCTTCTTCTATGACTGAGTGACCCACCTGGTATATGAGGGGAAAGCCCGTACACATCTGCCTAGACTTCATCAAGGCCTTTGACACAGTCTCCCACAGTATTCTCCTGTCGAAGCTGGAAGCCCATTTCTTGGATAGGTACACTCTTTGCTGGGTTAAAAACTGGCTGGATTGTCGGGCCAAGAGAGTAGTGGTGAACGGAGTGAAATCCAACTGGTGACCAGTCACCAATGGTGTTCCCCAGGGATCAGTGTTGGGGCCCATCCTCTTGAATATCATTATTGATGACTTGGATGAGGGAATTGAGTGAACCCTCAGTAAGTTTGCAGATGACACCAAGTTGGAGGGAAGTGTTTATCTGCCAGAGGGTAGGAAGGCCCTGCAGAGGAATCTGGACAGGTAGTATTGATGGGCAGAGAGAGGCCAATGGGATGAGGTTCAACATGGCTAAGTGCCAGGTCCTCCACTTTGGTCACAACAACGCCATGCAACGCTACAGCCTTGGGCGCAGAGTGGCTGGAAAGCTGTGCAGAAGAGAAGGATCTGGGGGTGCTGGTTCATGCTCACCAGAACATGAGCCAGCAGTGTGCCCAGGTGGCCAAGAAGGCCAACGGCATCCTGGCTTGTATCAGGAACAGTGTAACCAGCAAGAACAGGGAGGTGATTGCCCCCCTGTACTCAGCTCTGGTGAGGCTGCAACTCGAGTACTGTGTTCAGTTTTGGGCCCTTCACTACAAGACATCAAGGCCCTGGAGCATGTCCAGAGAAGGGTTACAATGCTGCTGAAGAGACTGGAACACAAGTCCTATGAGGAGCAGCTGAGGGAACTGGGATTGTTGAGTCTGGAGAAGAGGAGGCTCAGGGGAGACCTTATTGCTCTCTACAACTACCTGAAAGAAAGTTTTAGGGAGCAAGAGGTCAGCCTCTTCTCGCAGATAACTAGTGATAGGACAAGAGGGAATGACCTCAAGTTGTTCCAGGGGAGATTTAGGTTGGAAATTAGTAGACATTTATTCTCAGAAAGAGTAGTTACCATCCCTGGGGGTGTTTAAGGAAAGGTTGGACTTAATGCTTAGGGACATGGTTTAGTGCGTGATATTTGTGGTAGGGGGTTGGTTGGACCAGATGATCTTGGAGGTTTTCTCTAACCTTAATGATGCTATGATTCTGTGATCTACCAAAGCTTCAAGCTGGTACATCAGCACTGTACAAGTCTACCACTAGCTCTATATCATATCTGACAGTACCACATGGAAGGTTTAGATATCCTAAGAGAGCTTAGATGGCACAAAATGCTTATGAATTGGCAACTGAATTAAGGCCTACATAATTTCAGTCACTGAATCACAGAGAACCATTTCAATGTCTAATCTCTACTATGCCATTCAGTCGACAAAAAATAGGTTCCTAATGGCACTTTGGCCTCACACCTGGCCTTCAACTATTACACCAAGTAGTTGCATATATCCTGTAAGTCGTGTGCCATATCTGCTGTTCATGTGCAGATATACTTACAAGTAAAACAATGTGTTTAAAATGGCATTACATAGTGGGTAAGCAAGTGAATCTTTCCTCTTTGTATGTCATACAGAATACCAATTTTTCCCTAGTCTCCACCGATTCCCTTGATAACTGTGGTTTTTAGGTGTGTTCTGTCCTCCATAAATTGATATCTTAAAACTGTAATTGACTTGATTATGGGAGACCTTGCCTATTGACTACCATTGAGTATTAATAGAGTGAAGATGCTTTCTTCTTGTCAGTGTGATCTTTTTTTCAAGATGGCAGTATATTTAGTTTTTGGTTTGGTTTGGTTTCATTTGCTTCTGGTTGTAGCAGAGTCTTTGGAATTCCAGGTCTAATCAAGATGGCTCATCAGCTTCTGTAAATATGCACTCCTGCACTCTTTTTTTTTTTTTTTTTTTTTTTTTTTTTTTTTTTTTAATATATATATATGTACAAATACAGATGGAACTCTGTGCTTATGAGAATAATTATTCTAGAATAGGTTTTTATTTATATAAATATTTATTTATCTCCACTAAGATAAAAGCAACTTAATGTTACTGCAGAATTGCACAGTGTACATAGTGTTATTGAATAATTATTTATTTTCTAGATGAGTTTGCAATACTTTCTGTGTAGTCTTTTAGCCTTTATTTGTGAACTCTATAGAGTTCTGTTCTTATGATTTATCTTTTTTCCAGGAAACCTCTTCCAAGGAAATATGTTTCATTTCATTTCCATGAAAAAGGATAGAGAGGAAACATTGACTGAAGAAAATAAGATTTTAGACAAACTAAGCAGCAGTTCATTTCCTGTTAATTTTCTTGATTATGTTTTGACTAATTGGCTTATGTATAACAAAGTTCTCTACTGGGAAGTATAATGTAATACTGTTTTTTTGTTTTGTTTTGTTTTGTTTTTTTTCCTGAAATATATGAATATGTGTGTATATGCATGGTTGTATATATATAATTGTGAATTTATCCCCATCAGTAACCTAACACGCTTCATGTGTTTTTATTTTCAATTATTGAAATAGAAATAAAAATAACACAAGCATTATGAAGCATTATGCATTGAACTAAAATTTGCTTACTCACCCCAGTTACATGAAAGCCAATATACTTCAAAACTCAAAAGGCAACAACAACAAAAGAAAAATAAAGCACTTGATTAATTGCTTTTAAAACCAAATGAACTATTGTTATATTTTGACTGCATGTGCATAAGAAACAGCAGGGCTTCCTTAAACTCATTCTTTTATAAAGCAGAAAGACTAAAATTGAAATAATGGGGGGAGGGGGGGAAATCGGGGAGGAAAGTGAGAAGGAAAGAGCAAAAATTCCTAACCTGATTACTTATTTCATTAGAAACAGAAAAATTATACTATGACTCAAAAATTACTTATTATGTTTTATGTCTACAGCCTATAATGTCTTGCTTGTACTTAAAACATTTCCATTGTTCACCTGAAAATCTGATAGATCTACTTACCATATAAGCTGTTATATAAATGTGTGTGTATTTAAATCACTTCCTAATCTTCTCCTATTAAACAAATTGAATGTCCATCACAAAACTGTGATTCTTTTATTTTAATTAATCTCTTGAATCTATGTTGAATCCCTTCCAATAATTTAATTATTTCAACTACTCTTTTTTTAAGAGAACACTGAAAATAGATACTGAATTATAGTAGCGTGGAATGCAACTGGAATGCAGCTAAGGGTAAATTGCTAGAAATCAAACATTGTTTTCTAGTGTCAACTGTGTAATTTAAGCAGTTTCATTTTTCTTTCCGTTTTTTTTTTTTTTTTTTTTTTTTTTTTTTTTTTTTGTGCATTAAAACTTTGTTTAACCTTTCTGATCTCAACATTGAAGCAGATACTTAGTAAATGTTAGCAGATTAGGCACTATGATCATCAAGTTTTTCAGGGCAGAGTGGTTTTAGTCATTTGTTTTCTAATGTATACTCTGTGGCACAGTGCATTTTCCAGGAATTTCACTTAGAAATCACTTTCCAACAGGGGAACCTAGGACATTGTTGATGTTTATGTTTTCTCTTGATTTGGCGTTATTTTCATTATGGTGCTGTTTTTATTTTATTTTATTTTATTTATTTTATTTTTAATACAGACCTTGTTACTGGGGGTTCAGATATAACTTCTAGCTTTCCCTTTGCGTACGAAGAGTAGATGCTATGTGGACTTTACTGGACTAAGTATCTTATAAATATTTATAGAGATAGTATTACTGGAAGTAATGCCAGTATAGAAACTGTTATATTTGGTAAACAATGGCAAAGCCCTGATATATGTGGCTTTCTTCCACCCCTCCCAAAAAAAAAAAAAAAAAAAAAAAAAAAAAAGCTAAATTAAAACAAAGTAATAGTTTATGTCATTAAACAGGAATACTTTGAAAAACTAACAAAACTGTTTAAGCAATTTAGTCTGAAGAGCCTGAATGCATACAGGATCCAAAATTTATATCACTCATCATTGTCAAAATTCTGCTAGATTTTGTTTCAAATTAATTTGTAGTAAAGGTCTGTAAATTTCATGGAAAGGATAACCAGTAAATAGAGGCTACTCAGAAGGCCCACAAGCAGTTCAAAAATTGCTTATTAGCAAAGAAAATGATCTTAATGTTTAGTAACAAGCATAAACCAAGTTAAATTCAATAAATAAATTTAAACAAAATATCAAAAGTTACTTGATTAAAAAAAAAAAAAAAAAAAAAAAAAAAAAACAAGCAGCAACAAAAACAACAAAAAGGCAGACATATGGGTAGACATTGCAGTAAGAATAGATCTGACCCAGAATAAAATTAATATTTTGCTGCATTGTTTATTGAGAATGGATCAGAAGCAAAAAGTATATATATTATATAAAAAAAGAGATTAAATTTGCAGGACAAAAAAATGACCTCTGGGATATTAGAGTTGAAACCTATCAGTATAATGATTCCTATATTACCTTCATCTCTGAACATTGAAACAAGTTGTGTATGATGACCAGTCCAGTTACAAAAGTTTTTAAATGATAAAAAAGTGTAAGTTTATGGCAATACTATTTCATTGGAATAAGTATCAAATATTGTACCTATGTGAAGATGAGGAGTAAAAATTATGGTGACTTAACCTAGATATCATAAAATGCTAATGTTAAAATACATAGCAATTAAAATTATATACATATATACACACCTATACATAAGAAATAGTTTTATATAGGTTTTTAAAAGGCATGTTCTTAGTGAAGAACATGTTCTTCTTTTAAAAGGCATGTTGTTAGTGAAGATGAAGCATATGAGATTTAGAATCATTGCGTAACTAGCTAAAGGAAAGATGGAAATAAAAGTGTTCTGAAGGGGTACTACAAGACTTGATGGATTTATTTATTTATTTATTTATTTATTTATTTTTATTTATTATGGAGTTCCTTAAGAATTTGTCTTTGCTCACTTTCAGGTGACTGGTTTTGGTGGCTGATTTTTAGTAACTAGCTCACAAAAGGTGTCTGCTAGTGACATATTCTAATTATATGGTTATGTGCAATACTGTTAATGCAGAAGATTAAAATAGCTTATGGAAAGATTTGGATGACCGTGAAAGGTTGAGTAACAGACTGATATTAAAGGGTATAACTTCATGTAAAGTGCAATTTTTATCTCTTGAAAGCCTACCATATATGTAAGGCATGCCATCCCTTTTATGTAGTTATGGTCTCTCATGCATGGTATGAAGATGAATTCTGAGTAGAAGGTGATCAGAAAGAAGTTGCTAAAGCTGTCTGTGAGTTGAGGAGCCTGTTGTATGAAAAGCAATTGAAATACTTAGTGAATGAGGTGATATCTTTGGAAAGGTATCTGTTTTGTGCTCTACCAGGGATTAATGCAGAACCAAAAGAGGAAAAAGCCCAAGTAAAAACCTAGTAAATCCACAGAATAAATTAATAAAATAAATAAATAAATAAATAAAAAGGTATATATAGTCATAAAAACAATATTTTCTGGGTAGAAAATAAGTAGATTTAGAGTTATTTTAGGACAATCTAGGAGAAAGGGCAAGACTTCAGTTATATTTAGGGTAGATCTTTCTCAGTTTCTGAAAGTATTTTTTGAAAAATGAGATGCCAAATTATATCAGTAGCACATGAAGTTCTGACTAGTTCATTGTGTCTATAAAATGTTTAATCATTACATGTATGTATGTATTATACTTCAAAGAATTGCACCAGAGTTATGACATGAAATCAGGGCTATTGGTCATGTAATCTGATGAAAAACAAAAAAGTGATAACTTTTGTTTACAGTGAATCAATATTGACATTTTTTTTTATTATCCGTTTTGAATCTTTTAGTTTCTGAACCTTGCATCAAATGTTTTAGTACATTCCTGGGATCAAAACTAGGTTATGGATGTGTTATTACATGTCTCTTCCTGCTTGCCTTTTTGAAGTATAAACCCATTAGCTTTCTTCCAGTCCTCTGGAGCTTTCCTAGCAGTCCAAAACTTATTGGAAAATCAATGTCAATTGTCTAGAGAGCTCTCCAGCTAACTCTTTTAAAATTATTGAATGCAAGACTGATTTAAAAATATCTAGATTTAGTAGTTACTGCTTAACAACTTCCAGAGTTACTTTGGGAAGGGATGTATTTCATCTTCATCATATGATATGACCATACCATCTTGACTTTTCCCAAATACAAAGAAAGATCACAAGTATATTTCTGCTTCTTCTGCATTACTATTGACATAATTATATTGTTTTCTTATATAAATAGACAAATATTAATTCTCAGGTTTCTTTTGCAGTTGCTATTTTATTGTGGAGAGATGACAGTTTCTGATTTATACTCATTCTATCTCATTCTCTTATTGAATCTTAGTAACTAAAGTGCTTATTTAAGCATGATTTTTCCATAAATTTAGTACCTGTTCTAAATCTAGACTTTAGAAATAATAATAATAATAATAAAAAAAAAAAAACTTGAAAACACAGACAACAGACACATACACAAAAAGCAATCGCAGAACATCATCTCTTTACTGCAGTGTCATTGTTTTAAACTACTACAGAAAAAGCATTTTCTTCCATATGTTTTGGTTTTGTGTTCAGGAAATATCTTTGCAACCCTAGTCATAAGGAAATATTCCTTCCCTTTCTGTGTCTGTTTTAGTGAGCATTTCTCAGTCTTCTTTCCTGTTACTAAGGAAAATTTCCTTTTCTTCTTCCCCCACAGATCTCCCAGAGTGGGCAAGTAGCCACTGTTCAGAAAATCATA
Organism: Nettapus auritus; assembly: GCA_011076525.1. Classification (NCBI taxonomy): domain Eukaryota; kingdom Metazoa; phylum Chordata; class Aves; order Anseriformes; family Anatidae; genus Nettapus; species Nettapus auritus. Next base: position 74,026,744 of record CM021767.1, on the reverse strand, counting down.
TAGGCACCTTAGTTCTTTATTATAATTTTAATGCCAGCTGCTTTTCTGAGACACCTGCTACAGCAGAATTATTAATATTTAGAAGTATCTTACTCACTGAGTCTTAAGGGAATGTTCTTACACCTTTCTTTTCACAGGCAGTCTGTGAAAGATTAATTTGAACAAGTCTTCATTATTAATGTGTGTTTAGAAGCTGATTCATCTTATCCTGAAGAAAACATTTAAAATAGGTCAGATGACTCATGCCTGGAAATTGTCCATTTCTTTCTACTGCCTCTGAGTGTAGCCTCAGATGGAAACTTACATTGCTAAAACAGTGACTTACTGCAGTGGCTTCTAAGTACTGTGAAGCTGTGGCAGTGGGGTCATGTTCACCCACAAGGTGAACTACAGTTACATGCTCATTGACACTCAATGAGTAGAATTCAGTTTTACAAAATAAACTGTACCAAAACAATATGTTATTTATGTTCACTTAAATTTACCATAGAATAAACTGTACCAAAACAATATGTTATTTATGTTCACTTACATTTACCATAGAATAAACTGAACAGTTCACAAATTATGCCTGAGTTCAGCAATGCCATGTGTGAGAAAATAACTCTGAATTAATTATTGATTTAGGAAGGAATTTAGTTAGCTTGGCCTTGAATAGTGCATGTTTCTTTTCCATTATTTATTAATCTTTGTACTCACCCCATCCCCACCCTATTTGAAAATTTTTGTTACACTAGTGAGATTATATTTAACATGGGTTATACTTCCATTATCTCATACTCCTCATATGTTGATAAATAATAATTTCGCATCCCATTGGGGAAGAGTGAGAGACAAGCCGTGTGGGGCTTTGCTGTATACTGGGTTAAACTACAAAACTTTTAATGTAAACTTTGCAAGTAGCATCATAATCTAGTTAACATTTAAATTTTAACTAATTCCTACTTAACTTCAGGAAAAGGTTCATTTATGCTACATAATTCTATATATATAGCTATTGAATTGTCCTCTAGATTTGATGCCCAAAATGAAAACTATATTTATACCATTTTATGCTTTGTTAGAACATCAGTAGTTATTTTTGATTTTTTAGATTAGAGTGACATTAGGTTAACACTTCTTAACATTGCTATGTATCTCTAAAATAAATAAATAAATAAAATGTTCCAGTTATTAAATCTCTGAATTACTGGAGAAAAATAATTAATGACTTTTGTGACTAGAAACAAAACTTTCTTGTAGTATTCTTGCTATCATTTTTTTTTTTTTTTTTTTTTTTTTTTTTTTTTCTTAATTATAAACCAGTCTCCAGTCCTGGAAAATTAAAAGCCTAATATATATTAAAAAAATATGTTGTGAAAGATTCTAAATAAACTATTGTCAAATATATCACCTTTTAAGCTTCTAAACAAACTATTGTCAAATGTATCAACTTTTTCCCAGAATAAAAATGTTTTAAAGATGCATATGGTTATCCAACACTTTAGTTATATTATTGCTTTTTTATTGGAATAATCAATTTCCTTTTCAGTAATTCCTACCTTAATAACAACATTAAATTCATAGTAATTGTACATGTAGTGTCAAAATCCTTTGTGTCAGATGAATTTCTATTAACCTCTGTTACACTAAGCCAGTACAAAAATGCCATTCATTCCTTAATTTAAATTTGCTTGCATTGCATGAATTAATAAACAAGGCCTCATGGTGCTTCATTAGAAAATTAATAAAAACACAATGTTTTAAATTTTCAAAATATATTTGCTATCTTTTTTATCTTTGCACTATCTTTGATATGTCAAACAGTGAACTTCATAATTAACAAAATCCAAGAATATTTCTCATTTCTGTCTAGTGTCGTAGCTGCTTCAAATAATTGGTCAAAAGTAAAATTATGATTTTATAGGTCATTATCAAAATATATTATATAAGCAAAAACCTTATGACTGTGTTTTATCCTGTGTCAATTCCTTCGCTAAGTAGGTACTAGTATGAATGAACTGAATGTCTCATTATTGACACGTAACTGTTTTAAATCTGAGGGATTGTAACAATTCCTAGTAACAACTGTGTTAGGCACATTGCCAGAGCAGTTTCTAGATCAAATATACTTCTCATTAACAGTAGCCTTTAAAAATATGTATATATTTTTTTCCACTGAAATTGCCTGGACTCTTTTTCCCTTTAGCCCACGTCAATAGCAGGCTTTTTTTTTCCTCAAAAGATCTTTTAGTATAGGTAGATAGGAAGACAGAAAAATATGGATTTAACCTATTTTAACATATATTGAAATTACAGAAATGTTATTTTAAGGTGTGTAAATTTGTTGGGGGGGGGGCACAATACCAAAATAAACTAACAAACAGAAAACACCACAAACAATAAAAACTGCACAATATCTTGAGACATACTCTCAATGATATTGGTGGCTATGGTTAGACCAGAAACCTTGCTTCTGGTCTCAATCAATTATTAATCTTTCTTCTCTGAAAAAAATACATTTTGTTCAAGTGTACCCTCACGTCCAATAAAAGGAATTTTGTCCATTGACCCAGATAAGAGGCTGTTCGGACAATAAAACATTCTTATTTGTATGGTGGTAACTGAGATGTATTTTCATCTCTTCCTAGGAAGTCTGAGCCTACATAAACTGGTTATGTTGCTAATTGTAATCATAATCAGTGCATAAAGGTCATGCTGAAGATTATATCAAAAAGGAACGTTTAAAAACTATATATCTAATTTAGTGTAAGCACTTCAAATAATTGAAAATTATGCTGATGGTGAAAAATTTTAAGTCTGTTGTTCATGACCTACATTTGCAGAACTGATGAATCAGCATGAAACATAAACAAATATTTAATTATATCTTATGATGTATTTTGCTTTTAAAATGGGGATTTTTAAATCCTTTTTATTTTCCCATTGACAGGGAAAAAAGTGGTGGGGAATTTAAGACTCTTTTAATAGGTCTAGAAACCTGACACTCTGTTTTGATTTTTAAAATATTGGTAGAATCACTGTACATCATATCAGCATGTGTGATCAATGTGATCAATGTTTTGAGTAACTGGAACATTTAAACTTAAACAATTTTTGATCACTACTCACATCCATCCCATTGTCCTTTGCTGAACATTGTTTTGATTCTCTTTTGTACAACTTCACCCATAATTGTGATTTCTCTTGCTTAGCGTGGTTGTTTACTGTGTATGTTCTTGATCTTCATTCACCATCAAAGCTCAAGTAACACTGGTGTTGTGTTTTTTTTTGTTGTTGTTGTTGTTGTTTGGTTGGTTGGTTGGTTTTTTATATTTGTGAATTCCAGATCTCATCTCAATACTTCTAACTGTCTCTTTTAATGCGTAGTGTCAGTATATGGCTTTCTAAATCACTATTTTTTATTCAGGTGGAACAACCAATATTTATTTCATACAGATAAATTTTGTTTTAATTCCAATAGTATAAAAACGTTATTTTTATCATAGCTTTTTTCCAGGTCACAGCTAATATTCCCTTGCTGGTCATAATGCTAATAATTATAAATCTATCTAGAAAAAAAGTTTCTCATGCTCCCTTCAAAACTGCTTTGTTTCATCTTCCTATTTAGAGCAAAGTTTGTTGAGTTGTGTACACAACTGATGTGTGATCTGTTTAATCTGAACAAACAGAAAGAGATTAACCATTCACCAATATCAAATAGTAGGGCAGATTGTAATCACAGGATATTCACAGAAATCAAAATAAACAGGTCTGCCTCCTCAGATCTCACCAAAGCTCAAATATAGGTGACTAGCAAGAAAATGAATAAACAACTACACTCAATATATTCACTATCAAATTACTCCAACTGTAGGATATATTGCAATTCTTTGAATATAATTGTTCTCCACTCTTTCTGATATTTTTGTTGAACATCATGTCACTGTTCACTAGATTTACTAGTTTTACCTACAATCCTTTCATTCATTACTTGAATTGGCTGGAAAAAATACTTATGACAAAAATAACATATGACCATGCTGTCATCATTTTTGTTCTAGATTCAGGCCTAATTTTTTTTGTTTTTGTTTTTGTTTTCCTCAACCAAATACACCAGAAATAAAAATCCAATGTTATAACCTATTCTATTTGATTCAAAACATCAGGGTTCAACTCACATATATACCATGCACATTCCATGGATAACCAGAATGTTTCTTCTACAATAACCATTAAAACAAAACAAACAAACAAAAAAATATTCCTAAATAAATTTTATCAAAACATATAAATGTTAGAGAATAGGTGTAGTTGCAGTGAACGGGAATTTTTTTACTTAAAACAAACTAATTGAAAAAGTTCAGAATGAAAGCTGATAATCACATCTGTGATTTATATTTTTTAGTGAAAACATAGACTGTGGTCTGTCAGTAGAGAACAAGGTATTAGAAGTAGTCTACAGAGAACTGGAAAGACTCACTATTATTACCTACAATAAAAGTTTAAGATGTTGCAAAATCTTTAAACTCAACAAATGGATTTAGTATTGAATTTTATAAAGAAATGAGCTTTCACTATTTAATTGTCAAGGTCACTCTTGCAATCACTGAGAATCAAATTATGGAACTTTCATTTTCTTTGTTTATTGAAAAAAAATGTAAAATTTGTTGAGAATGAAAATTTTTAATAGTTTTATATTCAACTATTTTGTTGTTGTCCTTTTGTCCATCATCCTAAAATTGGAATTGACAGGTACAACTAAAGTTAAAAATAATAATAATAATAATAATAATAAAATGATAATACAAAAAGTCCAAGTAAGGAGTAGTAAGCATAGAGCTTTGTGAGCATGTGAAAAATGTTTTCTTAATGAAATATATTCTTATTGCTGTGAACTGTAATAATAGACAAAGGAAAATGTTTTGTGGAATAAAAGAAAAAATATTGCACACACAAAAAAAGTAACAGCAACAAAATAGAGTGGAACAGAGTAGAAAGTCATCTGGGAAATGAATGTTGTTGTCAAGCTTCAAGGACATGCTAGACAAGATGGAAAGTTGAAAACAAAAATCAGCCATTCCACTTTGGCAAACCAAGCTGAACATTCCACTTGGTTGGTTTAATAAAGGCCTGTTGCAGCCAAATAATCTGAAAGATCTAGACCCAGAAAACATATATAAAGAGACTTGTCATCCTCTGTTTTTTACTTTTGTCTCCTGGTCCTTGAGAAGGGTCCAGATTAAAGTCTGTTGAAATCTTTCCTTTTCTCTCAGGCTCATTACTCGGTCTCTCATTCTGCAGTCTATATAAATTCTTAGACTGGGGACTTACATGCATCTTACACTGAATCGGGATAAACATTATGCATACACATTTTTGACATATTCTAACAAAGGTATCTATCTAATAGTGCCTTTAAAAGCAGAGGCTGAAGATGTTATTATATTGGGGGTCAATTTATTTGACATAAGACATTTGTAAGAGTAAGACTTGACACTAAAGAGTGAATGTTCATGGGTAGCCTACAAAAAATTTCTAGGGTTTTCCTTTAAGCAGGATTACTTGAAAATCAATGTTGCTTATTTACACTCTGTAGTGATTGCATAATATTAGGTTGTTCCTGAAGTGGGATACAGGTTAAGTACTAATCCTTTATAAGAAACAGCAGTATCTTTTTAGTTATCAAAATAAAAACCCTCTAAACGTTTCTAAACAAATGTTATTCTATTGTCATCCTTTTTATTAATTAGGAAAAAAAAAAAAAAAGAAATAAAAACAGGAATTGTTTTTCTCAGCAGAATTCATGGTAGAATACTAAATTCTATTCTATTTGATTCTATTCGATTCGATTCAATTCGATTCGATTCAATTCGATTCGATTCGATTCGATTCATTTTTAGGTAGAACATTAAATTCTATTCTAAATTCTAAATAAGTACACTATATAAAATCATAACTGCCCATGCCTCCAGTTGATTTTTTTATTATTTTTTTTTTCAATATTTTGCCTATTGTGACAAAGACTTTTGGTAGTATAACTAATTATTATTATTAATATTATTATATTAAATCTAATAGTAAGTGAATCTTTTAGCTACTGTGCATTATTTTTTTTTTTCACTTTGCAAAAAGGAAAAGAGAAGGAAAATACTTCAATATAAAAATAATTGTAAAGTAAGAATTTGAAGAGCAAATATTTCCTTCAACTTTTATTTTTGGGATTTGTAAATACTAGTCCAGAAATTAGAAATACAACAGCTGTTTATAAAAAGGAAAATAGAAATAACACCATGAAAAATCAAAGAATATCTCAGCTTTATAAAGATACAGTAAAAAAACCTCCAAGCAAACTTCTATTGAAATTCAACTGTATTGTCCTTGGGAAAAAAGCCATGTATCTATACAACTACATTCTCTTACCTTTTTAATATCTTTGTATGCCTTGAGCATGAGGTACGAGTAATGAATATTGTAACACATCTGAACAAGTCAGATTTTACATATATTTGGAGGGAAAATACATGCAAAAGTTTAAAAACGAGTGGGCTTTTTTATTTTATTTGAGGCAGGATGTTTTTTGTTTGTTTGTTTGTTTTCATAGTAAACTAATTTCATAGTAAACTAATTAGCTGTATGGCTGACTCTTCAGACTATGTTTGCAAATTAGTTGCAAGAAGAGATTAATAATCCCTGTGCATATTTATGTATTATACCTGAAGTTACATGTTTTCAAATCATACAGGGGGCATGTATTTATTTTTCAATATATTTATAAACATATTATACAGTATAAATTAGGGCTATTGTGTCTGTGGTAAGTCTTTCTGGGATGGAGTTAACTTTCTTCAAAGATATCTATATTGTGATATGCTTTACACTTGTGGCTGAAGATTCCACACAGAGATGCTTTAGATTCTGCTGAACAGTGCTTGCACAGTGTCACGACTTTCCTCTCCTCCAAGCCAGAAGGCTGGGAGTGAACAAGAGGTTGGGAGGGGGCATAGCCAATACAGCTGACCCAAACTGACCAAAGAGATACTCCATAACATATAATAAAATCAACAATTTCACCCCAAATGAGAGGGGAGTGAATGAGAGGCTGTGTGGGTGTTTGGCTTCTGGCTGGGGTCAACCCTCCATAGTGTCTAACAAGTACTGTTATCTTATACATGATATAGATGTGTTTGAAGAAACCTCCCTGTACACTTGGGCTGTCCCTTGGGCAAAATTTTCAGAACAGCTTCCTATGTATAACTCATATTCCCAAAATAAACATCAAAGTAAATAAATTTTATTCCACAGCAAATCATTTATGAGATGTGTAAGAGTAGCTGAAAAGCTGTACAGAGGAAAACGATCTGAGGGTGCTGGTTGACATTCACCTTAACATGAGCCAGCATTGTGCCCAGGTGGCCAAGAAGGCCAACGGCATTCTGATTTGTATCAGGAATAATGTAGCCAGCAGGACCAGGGAGGTGATCTTCCCCTGTACTCAGCTCTGGCAAGGCCTCACTTAAAGTACAGTGTTCGGTTTTGGGTCCCTCATTACAAGAAGGACATCAAGGCCCTGGAATGTGTCCAGAGAAGGGCTCTGAAGATGGTGAAGGGTATGGAACACAAGTCCTATAAGGAGCAGCTGAGGGAATTGGGGTTGTTTAGTTTGGAGAAGAAGAGACTCAGGGAACACCTTATTGCTCTCTACAACTACCTGAAAGAAAATGGGGAGTGGGGGGTCAGCCTCTTCTTGCAGATAACTAGTGATAGGACAAGAGGGAATGCCCTTAAGTTGTTTCAGGGGAAGTTCAGGTTGGAAATTAGTAGACATTTCTTCTCAGAAAGAGTAGGCAGGCATTGGAATGGGTTGCCCAGAGAGGTGTTGGAGTCACCGTCCCCTGGGGTGTTTAAGGAAAGGTCAGATGTGGGACTTAGGAACATGGTTTAGTGGGTAATATTGGTGACAGGGGGTTGGTTGGACCAGATGATCTTGGAGGTCTTTTCCAACCTTAATGATTCTATGATTCTATGATTATCATGTGAAAGTGCAAAAATTACACAAAACAACTTATATTTTCACATGAGAATACAAATGAAGTAGATGCGAAGTTTAACATATGGAATAATGTTGATGTGATTTTATGGAGTTACAGTTTCAAATTTGTGATCTTGGGTCAATCAAGTAGTTGGTGTTTACTCAGGTAAAAGACATTTTCTCTTCCATGTATTGAAGATTACAATATACCTCAGGGGGGTATCGGGTTATGGAAGTTCAAAGTAATTAGCAATATTTTACTAAATCAGTCAGTAGGATAATTCACTGAATAGGGCTTTCTAGGGAATCAATTTTGTCCTCTACCTTCAATTAACCAATGCACTTAAGCACGTGCTCTATTTCAAGTTTCACTGATTTAAATGATATCAGCTGCTTAATTATCCTGACTGACTAGATTTTGGCAACACATACACTGAAAGGGTTTGATATCTCTACATGAGTGCTTGGTAATTGCTACTCCCTCCTGACAAAGGTACAATTGAAAATAAAAGTTGATGTCCCAAGTCTCTTTTGACAAAAATTTAAGACTGAATTTGATTTGAATGCATTCTAAATAATTACCATTGTTATTCCTCAATCTTGTAATTTTTCACTCTTCTTCCAGAAACAATTTCACATTTAAAATGAAAAATTTGGAATTTCTCTGAGGACTACCCACATACTATCCATATTCTAAATAAAACTAATCAAAAATCAACACGTCTTTATTTAAAGACACCTTCCAGTGTCTTTACTATGACAATTACTTTTGTAAAAATTAGATTCTACTGTGTTTGAAAATATATAACTTGCTAGAATTTTCAAAAATGGATTGTATTAATTAGAGTGTACATGTGGCTAACTACCTATTGTTGCACTTCCACAATAAACACAATTCCTTTTAAATTTGCCTTCATGCTATTTCCCCTTCTCCTGTTTGTGGAATAGCTCTGTGTTAATTGTTTTATTTTATGCTTGACTGTGTATTTTTTACCTTAATCTCATTCTTATGCTTCAGTACAAATCTGCTCAAACTCATCTTCCCCTGTTTCCTTCTGTCATGTCTCACTGGTTGTCACTCTATTTATTCCAGCAGTTTCATGACCAGTTATGGAGACTTTTCATGTAACTGAAAAGATCCATCCACTGAGTCTTTTTTCTGAGTCTTTTTTTTTTTTTTTTTTTTTTTTACCTTCTGCCAAGGAAAACATCAGATATCTAACAGAAAGATTAGATAGACTGCCATATGGAAGAGTAGCAGGTCTCTGACTCAAGGATACTGAACGCAATCTAATCTCTGGACTTTTCCTGTTTCTCTCCCTATTGTATATTTAGTATCTGACTAAGTGTACCAGAGACTTGGAAGTCCCCAAATTAGTCTGTTTCTTCCATGTGTGATATGTTTTTAATTATACTGTATCCATCTCTAATTACATGTCAGTTTAGGTTTTAGATTTGTTAAAAAATAACTGTACCGATACATTCTGAAGCTTGTGAATTCTAAAGAAAGAAACATAGAAGATAAAATGAGCTGGATGTGGCAAGTTTTCAAAGTGACAGGAGGCATGTCTTACACATCCCATTAATTTGTAATATTTATAAACATTATTTTTTACTGTTTTGGTAATGGGCAGGGTGACTCAAACCCAAAAGCTAAACAATTTGTAAAGAAATAAAAAATATAACCCTGCTAGCTAATAGCTCTGTGCTGTGTTTACTGATATCTTCCTAAGAGCACATCCTAAGCCTTTGGTAGAGTTTCCAAAGCTGAAAAGAGTTTTGAAAATGCACAGTGGATCTGGCGGTCTATATGCATAACTGTATAACACATTACATTATTAGAATAGATATTGGATTTTGGCAGTTCATTTAAAATAAACTTATTTACTTCAATGAATGTTTTAATGCTGATATCATATCTGTTTAACTTTTAGTAACATTTTCATGTTAATATTAATTTTAGTTGGATTAATGGATAGTGAAAAAAACAATATCAATTAAAATATAAGATGGTAATTATAAATTGTATCCTTATAACAATGGAACTATGTTAACAGGCCCCTGAAAACTGGGAATTTGAAAACTCTTCTCTGGGGACTGCAAAAGAAGATCAGACTACGTTTATAAATGTTACATAACAGTTTGTGAATTAAAAAAAAAAAATAAATAAATCTAAAGTCATCTAACCCAGTGGAAATATTTTGTTTGTCCATAGCTAAAAATGCAGAAAACTGTTCTGTTGCAAAACAGAAACTAATCCAAAACATGGAACACATAAAAATCAGAATAAGTGTCCATTGTAAACCACTATGGTTTCAGAACAGAGGAATGTTACTGAATACACTCATTGAATGAAGCAATGCAAATTTTTTACTATGTTTCATTTATTTATTTATTTATTTATTTATTTTGCCTTTTCATAGCTATGGGGAAAACTCCAGACAAATTCTTTATTTATATTTATAATATAGAAAATATTATAAAATATTTTCCATATTAGGAAAGGAAGGAAGATCCAGGGATCTACAGTCCGACCTTGGTGCAAGGAAAAGTCATCTAGTAGATCATCTTGAATGCTGTCATGCAGCACATACAGGGCAACTAGATGATCAGGCCCAGTCATCATGGGTTTATGAGACGCAAGTCCTTCTTGACTAACATGATCTCCTATGACAAGGCGACCTGCCTAGTGGATGAGGGAAAGGTTGTGGATGTTGTCAGAGTAGAGCTCAGTAAAACTTTTCCCACTGTTTCCCACACCATTCTCCTGGAGAAACTGGCTGCTAATGGCTTATATAGGTGAACACTTTACTATGTAAAAAAACTGGCTGGATGGCTGGGCCCAAAGAGTTGTGGTGAATGCAGTGGGTGGCCAGTCACAAAGTGGCTGGGTTCTTCAAATGATCAACATACTTCCACATATAGCAACATATAAGACAATGGATATTTTTGTGTTTGTTTTTCTTCCCTTACCAGTTTTACATTGCAAAAGACAAAGCTAGAAGTTTAACAGTTTGGGCATCTGTTATTGTTGCATAGCATACCACAGAACTCAAAGAGCAACTGGTGTCATATACCTGGACTCATGCAAAGCATTTGATACTGTCCCATACAACATCTTTGTATCAGAAATGGAGAGACATGGATTTGACAAATAGATCACTCAGTGGATAAGGAATCAACTGGATGGTCGAATTTGAAGAGTCAGTGGCTTGATGTCCAAGCGGAGACCAGTGACAAGCAGTGTCCTTCAGGGGTCTGTATTATTTAACTTCGTTGGTGACATGGACAGTAGGATTGAGTGCACCCTCATCAAGTTTGCAGATGACACCAAGCTGCGTGGTGCAGTTGACAAATTTAGTGGAACGGATGCCATCCAGAGGGACCTTGGCAGGCTTGGGAGGTGGACCCACATGAAGCTCTTGAAGTTACAAGGCCAAGTGTAATGTTGGGGCCATCCCAAACATGAATACAGCCTGGACAATGACTGGATTGAGAGCAGCCCTGAGGAGAAGGACCTGGGGGTACTGGTGGATGAAAAATTGAATATGAGCTGATAGTGTGCACTTGCAGCCTAGAAAGCCAGTTGTAACTTGGACTGCATCTTGGACTGTGTTCAAGGGAGGTGATGGTCCCCCCCCACCGCCCTTTTGAGGCCCCACCTGGAGTACTTTGCCCAGCTCCGGGGACCACAGCATAAGAAGGACACGGACCTTCTAGAGAGGGTCCAGAAAAAGGCCATGAGGATGATCAGGGGGCTAGAGCTCCTATGAATACAGGCCTAGAGATTTGGGTTGTTCAGTTTAGAGAATAAAAGGGGAGACCTTATATCAGTACAAATACATATATAATATATAGTATATAATAAACATATTTTTTATGTGGCATGTAGATACTTTTCATGTTATGATATCTATCTAATTGAATTTCTAGGTGGCAGAAAATGGTTGGCTTTTAGTAACAACAACAACAAAAAAGAACAAAGCCATTGATTTCTCATCGTAGTCATCAGACAACATCTAGCTTGGACCTCAAGAAATATTTAGGATGAGAGTTTGTTTATTAAGGATGATTAAAAAAAAAGTATCTTTGTTTTTCCAGTCCAAAATAAGGGGAAACATCTTTTGAAAAATGTGGCCAACCTTCTCTTTTCAAAGTTCATCTTTAAATATAGATATCCATCTTTTCAAGGAACATTTTAGCAGATTTAGTTTCTGCAGTACTTATTAGTTAAATCTGGGGCAGATTAAAGACTAATGAGGAGGAACCAGATTGTACAAAGACTTTTAATATGCCAGTTAGGAGCTGCCAGAGTAATTTATATATGTTTTTATTAAAATGTGTTGCAAAGCCATCTGGTGTATTAATGTCTTTAGTTTTATATGGCCACAAAGACCTTCCAGCTTTTACTCTCAGTTACCTCATTTATAAGGCTGTTAGGTAATTCCTCCATAAGGACAAAGCTTTCTCTTTCCCTCTTTCCTTCCCTCTCTCCCCCATTCTCATCTTTCTCTTTCTCTTTCTCTTTCTCTTTCTCTTTCTCTTTCTCTTT
>CM021767.1:73997546-74014171 GCA_011076525.1 Nettapus auritus | reverse complement strand
CTTTCTCTTTCTCTTTCTCTTTCTCTTTCTCTTTCTCTTTCTCTTTCCCCCTTGCCTTTTACTAGATGTTGAGGTCGGAAGATTATTCCAACCAGGTATGTATTCTGTTCTGTTTCATTTTGTATTTAAACAATACTACAAGAAGGCATAGGTTATAATTTCACTTCTGTTCTTATCTGGCCCTTTATTGCCTCAAACTCTCTATTATTAAATATTCATCTTGAATAAGAAGAACATCTGTGGTTTATATTTCATATATGAACATTTCCTGGACATCCAATTCCATTTCATAGACTATTCAAATACATTATGTTCATATGTGTCAACTGTGAGGTGATTTCACACTGATGTCCAAATAAACTCCACCACACCACCTGCTTACTCAACTTCCTCAACAGAACAGGGAGAGAAAATACAGTGAAAAGAGCTTAAGGATTGAGATAAGGACAGGGACATCACTTAACAGTTACTGTCACGGGCAAAACAGACTCAGCATAGGGAGATTAATAAAATTATTAACAGACTAGGGTACTAAGAATCTAAAAGCAAACTAAAAGCACTGCCCCCATATCCACCCTCTTCTGCCTTCTCCCCAGGTTCCACAGGGGAACAGGGAATGGGGACTGTGGTCAGTACAAAACACTTGCTGCTGCTTCATCCTCACTGTCTTTCCCTGCTTCTTCTGGAACGGATCCTTTATGAGCTTCCCACAGGCTGCATCTGTTCCTTTATGGGTCTGTAACATGGGATCCAACCTTCATGAATTGACTGCTCCAACATGGGTCCCCCATGGGCAGAAGCTCATGCCAGATCATCTGCTTTTGAAGCCCCCTCCATGGGCTGCAGCCTTCTTCAGGATATATCCACCTGTCTTACTATGGGCACCTCCATGGGCTCCACTGTGGTACACAATGAGCTGCCAGGGGACAGTCTACTCCATCATGGACCTCTCCACAGGCTATATGGAACCTTCTACTCTGGCTCCTGGATCACCTCCTGCCCTCCTCCTTCACTGACGTTGGTGTCTGTAGGGTTGTTTATCACTCCTCTCTCCCAGCTGCTGTTGTGTAGCAGTTTTTTTCCCTTTCTTAAATCTCCTCTTAACTTTAAACCACACAACCAGCATTGATCATTGTCTTGGCTCTGGCAAGCAGTGGGTCCCTTTTGGAGCCAACGGGAAATGGCATGCAGCAGCTTCTGGGCTCTTCTCTCAGAGGCCTGTAGTCCTCCTACCATCATAACCTTGTTATGTGAGCCCAGTACAATCTAATCCTCAAAAAATCAGTTTTTACATCAAAACTATAACTGTCTTTTAAAATGTCACATACATGAATATAATATCAGAAAAAAATATCTGGGGAGGGGGGGAACAACAACAACAGCAAACTTGTTATAGGCTGGTTTGTATTTTAAAAAAGAAAAAGAAAAAAGAAAAAGAAAAAAGAAAAAAAAAAGAAAAAAGGAAAAAAAGGAAAAGAGAAAAAGCAAAAGCAAAAACAAAAGCAAAAGCAAAAGCAAAAGAAAAAGAAAAAGAAAAAAGAAAAAAGAAAAAGTTTTCCATCAGTACTTTAAAATCCAGTCAAAGCTAGATCTGTGGTCTGCAGTCATTCTCAGGCACTATATTCAATTCCTCAAAGCAATTGCTCAGTTATCTTGGAACAAAATCTTTACTCCATCTACACACCAAGTGACCCAAGGCTAAAATTTAGTTGTGATGGCCTGGATACTAATCTTTGGACTTGGTATTGGCAGATTATCATTAGGGAAGTTATCCCACAAGACGTCTATGGCAGAACAGAGAACTGATACCAGTTTCCCAAATTCCAGACTAGTTAGCCTGTCTCTGTAACATTCCTCTTCTCCCCTGTTCACTAACACAGTGCTTATTTTAAGCTGGGACATGCTTAAAAAATCTCTTAACATGGATTTAGGAAGTGCAGATGTTATTCGAAGGTTATTTGCACAATGATTAATTTTACATACTTAAGTTCATAATCTGTTTATTATGTAATCAAAAGTAAATTTGTAATTTTTAGGGCACAGAATAATATAAACAGGCTGTTGAAAACATTTATGACTCGAAAAAGCAGTCAAACTGTCGGTGATACCCGTTCCCTGTATACTGTCATTTCAATAATGAATGAAAACATTCATAGTTTGAAATACTTACTGAAACTGTAAGTATTCTTACAGGCTTGAAGCAAATTATAGATTGCTGCTTGCATATGCAGTAGCTTCAAAATTTAAAATCTGTATTAAAATATTTGCTGTCCATTTGAGTATTTTTAGCTTCTTCTCTGATAATTTACTTATAGACAAAATTATAAATAGCTTTCTGTAATAAATTCCTTGTAAGTACTTACTAACAGAAAGTACTTTCCTCTTTCAGAAAGCTAATTTGCCAACAGTATCCAAGGAAACTTTCATGCTGCCATGTATTTTGGAATATGAAATCACTGTGATTGTATTTGATTGGAACTGTGAAATTTTTTAGGGCTGCTTTTATTTTACCTTTTTATTATTATTATTATTATTTGTAATTTTTGTAATTATTATTTTTTAAGATGTCATGTTTTAAGATGTAAGACTTTTTTTTTTTTTAAGATTCAGACAATATTTTTTTTTATTTTTTAATCTAATTTCTTTTTTTTTTTTTGAAATATTTCTACAATGATAGAAATATATTTTTTATAGATAGATATGTATTTTTTTATCTAGTAATAAAATTCCACCCTTTCCCCAGACCTTGTAAAAGATAAGTATACAAGCATGAAAATGAGTTTGAAGTCAGACATCACAGTATTTGATTAATCCCTTGTTCAGTGCCTTAGTCTTGACTGACGCTGATGTTTTCTTCCCTTTTAGGAATCTGGTATATGTTGTCACATTCACTCACAATTAATACATGTCTGTTACAGTCCAAGGGCTTTAACAATTGCAAACCTCCAAATATTTCTTCAGCTTCTCCTAAACAGGTGTTGCTATGGTTTCCAGTCTGTCAGGAAAAAAATAGGACAGTCTCCTCTTGACGACTGTGTTGATGAGTATTAGTGCTTTTTTTTTATAGTTTTAATAAATACTCTCTTTGCTAAAAAACTGAGAGAAATTTGATCACTCCATTAAAATTACATGATTGCATATAACTTGCTCATAGTTCTGTAGACAATTTTTCAGCTCTATGCCACTTTACTTTTTCAAATTTTAAAACAGTGGGCAGGCTTTCATGTACAGGATATATTTTTGCTATACACTGACTAAAGTATCCAATCATCTAGTTAATTTTTAAATGCAAACAATAAATGAAGAGAAAAATTCAAGAGAAATATCAGGACATCACTTCAGGACCAAAATTCTAAATTGGCATGAATGAAAAGCTTTCTCCTTCCTGGGCTGATGCTAGCATTTCAGCAAATCAAGTGCTAGAAGAAAGAGAATATTTTTTTAGTGAACAGTCCTTCTAAACACATACATGTGAGTACAAATGTTACTTTGATTAGAAAATATACATTAATTTGAATGAGGTACATTGTACAAAAACCGAAGAGTCAAAGAAAGCTTAAATCTGCAACATTAGTCACATACCTTTAAATTATCATCTGATATAAACTTTAAAACTAGTCATATGTGTTCACCGTCATAATTCATCAGACATATCATATACTTATTTCTTGCTCATCTGATGAATGATTTAAAATGTCATTTTGGCTTTTCAGTCACACATAACTTTTCAGAATTTATTTTTCTTTATATATATATCATTAATTCCTCTTAGCACTACAATAACTATTATATTGAGTATTTTCAGAGAGGTTTAGGTAAAAATTTAATTCTGATGTCTAGAGGAAATTTGACTAAAAATAGTCTTATTTATATGTTTAAAACTTAGCTCTGCTAGATTCACTATTAAATTGTCCTTTCAGAACCATAACAATTTATAACTGGAGATAAAGAAAATGTCATATAATACTAAATCTAAATGGTCTAAAACTGAACATAAAACATAAAACAGCAACAAATCTCTTCTGTTGAAAAGTAGACATAATCAGAATAACTGCAAATGTTCATGTAGGGTCACTTTTAAATAAGTATTAGAAATATAAAGTAAAATTTAAGTAGACATTAAGTCCAACTTCAAGCTCCTTTTTTTTTTTTTTTTTTTTTTTTTCCTATTTCTCTTTCCCTTTGGAGCCATCAAAGTTCATTATGTGCTTTATTTTGACCTTAATTTTATTAAAAAATAAATAAAAAATCCTGCATTTAGTCTGAACGGCTGATAATTTTATTTCCTCTGCAATTAATAAAAGATAAAGACTGATCAAGAGCAGGAGGAGAGTGGAGAAGGAGAAAGGGGGAGGATGAACTTAAAAATTAAAACCAAAACAAAAGAAAAAATAGAAATGAGGCTTAAAGTCAGCCTAAATTTTATTCCAATACAAAATTTTCAGTGTTCATCTGTCTCTCTATAGGTTAGTAAGAGTTATTCCTTAGAAGTCTGATCAGTTATTTCAATAATTATCTGTAGATTTAAGATATATATATTAAGGATCCAGGGTTGAAGAGTTTAAATTTAAATTAAAAAAATATATAAAGATGTAATCTGTTCCATTGTTATAGTCAGGAAAAAATATTATGCCCATGTATATAAATGGTAGTAAATTAACTTCAGCAAGCATATATTAATTCAAGCAAATATTAATTTGAAGGGCTTAATGCACCAGAAATTTGGAAAGAGACATATTTAAAATATAAAAAAGAAAGACCAAAAGTCCCAGTTACAATTGTCATTTGAAAATTATCAAAACTAACCTTTATTTTGATTTAGCCCTGTATTTCTTCTAGAATATTGGCTGAAACCAGAAGTAAAGACAGGGCCCTATATCGTTGTTTTCACTATTCTGATAATTTATTTAGACCCAGGAAGCAGTGGTAGCTTAAACTGAAAGTTCATTTTAAAGATCATAAGATTTACTTCTGTGCCAGAAGTTCAATACTAAATCAGAAAGGTAACAGAAAATCTCCATACTGGCGATTTTCTAGAAATGTATTTTTCTTTTGTTGGAAAAAAAAAAAAAAAAAAAAAAAAAAAAAAAAAGTTAATGATTTAAAATTACTGGTATACAAAATAAAACAATTCTCTCTGGATTTACAAGATTTGAAACTGTTTGAGTAGGTACAGAAGGTTTTTAGAACTATGGTATTTACAAATTAGTTTCATTTAGTCAATAGCTGATGAAAAATTAATGCTTCTTTTCTGTTGAAAATGTATACTGTGCTTTGATGAGCTTAGAATACTCTAATGCAATAAATATTTATCTTGCTTTTGTATTGCAAATATTTCTATAGATTTTGGGGTAAAATAATCATAAAGTTCTTAAGATACCTGTTAATAAGCAAAAGCTTCCTCTTTTATGGCTCATTATATTTCTTTATCATAACCTGAAGAAACTATTCCATTAGTATCACAGAGCATACAGTTATGTCAAATCTGTAAGATTTCAAATACTGCATATCCCAGGTTTATTAAGACAACATGTTTCACATATCTCGAAGAGTAGAGTAGGACTCTACCAGTACCACATAATTCATTTCTGGTTGCTGGAGTGACATCTTACCTGTATGTCCTTCATATTTTTTATGCTGAAGACATGAGAAATATAATAGTGACATAGACAATAACATTCAAACAGGGTATAATGAATTTAAATGTTATTTGTGATTGATTACAGATTTTCTGTTCTACACCAAGAATCAAAAGTGACAATTGACTTCCTTCTTTGTAAGATTATTTTTTCTCAGTATTGTACTGTAGCGGGTTTACATGGCAAGGTTTTGGTAACAGGGAGCCATAGGGGCAGCTTCTGTGAGAAGAATCCAGAAGCTGTCCCATGTTAGATATGGGCCCCACCTCTGGCCAGCACCAGGCCAATAAGCCATGTTGTTTGTGCCTCTGTGAGCGCATATTTAAGAATATGGGAAGGGAAAAAACAAACAAACAAACAAACAAACAAACAAAAAAACACAACTGCTGCAGAACGGAAGCTGGGAGAGAAAGGAGTGAGAAACAGCCTTGCAGAAACCAAGGTCAGTGAAGAAGGAGGAGGGCAGGAGGTGCTCCAGGCACAGGAGCTGAAGTTCCCTTGTGGCCTGTGGTGAGGACCATGGTGAAGCAGGATGTCCCCCTGCAGCCCATGGAGTACCACGGTGGAGTATGTTTTCTCACTGTAGTCCATAGAGGAGACCATGGTGGAGACGGTGGACCGCATGGAAGGAGGCTGTGGCCTGTGGAGGACCCCCGCTGGAGCTGATTCCAGACCAGACCTGTAGTCCGTGAAGAGGAGACCACACAGGAGCAGGGGATCTGGTAGGAGCTGCTGCCTGTGGGGGGACCCAGGTTGGAGCAATGTGCTCCTGATAAATGGACCCCATGGTACAGAGCCATATTTGTAGAAGTTCTTGTCAAACTGCTGCCTGTGGGAATCCCAAGCAGGATCAGTTTGGGAAGGACTGTATCCCATGGGAGGGACCCCATGTGGAGCAGGGGAAGAGAGTGGCTGAGAAGGAACAGTGGATGCAAAGTGCTATAGACTGACTGCAACCCCCATTCCCCCATTCCCTTGCGCCACTCAGGGATAGGAGGTGGAAGAGGGTGGATGGCAGAAGGTATTTTTGATTTCTTTACCTTGTTTCTTATTTCTCTAGCTGGTTAGTAATGGGCAATAAATCTTACTATCTCCCTACTCGGGGTCTGTTTTGCCCATCCTGATAACTGTTGAGCAGTCTCTCTCCGTCTTTATCTCAACTCTTGAGCCCTTTGCATCATATTTTCTCCCACTTCCTCTTTGAGAAGGGGGAGTGAAAGAGTGGCTGAGGTGTAGCTTGACTGTCCACCTGAGTAAAACCACCACATGTATTCACTTGTACTTTGGACTGAGACTTTTTTTCAAGAAGCACTTTATTTTCTTTCTTTTTTCTTTTCTTTTTTCTTTTTTTTTTTTTTTTTTCTTTTGTACAGATCCATGGTCTAAAAATGCCATTATATGAATAATAAAAAATATTAGCCAAGTTCCAGTCCAGCATGACACTCCATTTTCATGCAGAAAGTGTCCTACACCAATTCATTCATTGACAACAATGACAGTACACATGATTATTCAAAGTACATTCAGAATCTCATTATCTTATTTCAGTGCTAAAAGGGTTAGACAAATGTAGGATAAGAAGACAACTGAAGCTACACAATAAAATGAAAATTAAACAGAAAAAAAATTGGCTCAGTTTTTTGAATGATCATTTGAATGTGTTATTCTTTTGATTAATAGGATAAATAGCCAGAAGTGCAGAAGTATGGCAAAGATTATTTGATCCTTTTCTATCATTCAAATTAGATGATGAGCCTGTGAAAATGAAGAGTTTTGAAAGATGTATATGAAATGCTGAATCTAATCAACCTGTAGAAATATCCCTCTTCTTCTGCAGTTTGTAACAAGGTTAAATTTTTTTATGGTTCTTTTTGGTGGAGTTTCTATATTATGGACAGACAAATAACAGCTTTCACTCATTAAACTGGAAAATTATTCAACTTATTTTTAAGGTGGACTAAAGTGCTATACGTTTTGAAAAGAAACATATATTTTAACATCCATTGTGAGTCAGAGAAGCCCTTTTTTATTTTTAAAGATTTAGATTGTGTCATTTACAGTATTTCTTGGCTTAGAAGAATATTTCAGTGCAGATTTTGCTTTGCAGGTTTTAATATGCCTTCTATAATGCTGTTCTTGAATTTTTGCAAAACAAATGTAAAATTATTAACTTTTCTACTTATTCATGGTCTAAGAAGCAGAAGTGAGGATGAATATGGTGCTTTATTTATTTATTTATTTGTCAGAATGAGGTATTGCCTATAAATAAAATTTAATAAAAAAAAAATAGATAATACATATTTTCTTTTGCTCCAGATTCATACTGGAATAACTGAACACTTTAATCAATTAATGATATTCAGCCTCTATATTATTCAGTTCAATTAATATTACTACTGTTTACTATGTTCTCCACACAAGAAGGTCAGGATTACAACTTCAGGAGATACAGTTACCATTTTATTTAAAATGGCAATGACCAATTATTTAAACATTTAAAAATAAGAAACTATCTTTTTTTTTTTTTTTTTTTTTTTTTTTTTTTTAATGTGAATCATCTAAGATAACTAGAATGATTTATTTAAATTTTTATGAAATTAAAGAGTGTTTTGAAATAAAGTTTATGCATTATAAAATTCATTATAAATATAATGGCAACAGAAAATTAACTATCTACTCAACTTTATTATAATACTTGTCTCAGATCTGGGTTTCTGAACACAGGTCTCTTGTTTGTTTTGGGAGAAGAGAGAGATATATAGGCTTTTGTCCTGACTTGAAATGACATATGAGATAACTGGAAAGGACACACAGTTATTCAACCGTCCTCATTTAGCTTATTTTATTTTTAATATTTTTATCATAGCACCGGTCAGATTTTCAAGTGTATTTTACAGCCAGTATGTTTCTTTCAACAAGACAAGGAATAAACTTTAAAAAAAAAAAACAAGAGTGTGACAACTCCACTAGAAAGGAAAAAATTATAAAGAACATTTCCTCATCTAGTTCTTGAGGTGGAATTCTTAGATTCTGGATTTGTGAGCTCATATGCATTTTTTCAAGTGTTAGAGTCATTTTATTTCTGAGCATGACCTTAGATGACTTAGAATACCTCTTTGGTTAGTTTATGTCAGCTCCCTGGGGTGTGTCACCTCCAACTTTCTTTCCTGTCCCCAGGCCTACTTGATGGGGTGGCAGAGTGAGAAACAAATAAGTCCTTGATGGTGTGTAAACACTGCTCATCAGTAATCAAAACACTAATGTGTCACACAGACACAATACTTTTAGTCACAAATTCAAAACACAGCATCATTTGGGCTGCCATGAAGAATGTTTACTCCATTCCAGCCAGACTCACTGCAGTGAGTACAGTGCAAAATGTTTCTGAAATATTTAAGTGTCAGTTAGACTCATCTTGATACCAGGGAAGGTGGTAGAGCAACTAATTCCGGAAAACATTTCCAGTCACACGAAGGACAACAAAGTCACCAGAAGTGATCAGCATGGATTCACCAAGGGGAAGTCTTGCTTTAATAACTTGATAAACTGCTACTTTACAAAGTGCTACTGACATGGTAAATGAGGGCAGAGCAGTGGATATTGCCTACCTGGACTTCACTAAGGCATTTGACACAGTCTTCCATAAGATCCTTAAAGACAAACTGTTGGTGTATGGGCTGGATATCCAGACATTGAGGTGGATTGAGAATTGACTGAATGGCTCTGTGCAGAGGGTGGTGGTCAGTGGTGCAAAGCCTAGTTGGAGGCCAGTAACCAGCAGTATACCCTAGGAGTCAGTACTGGATCTTCTTCAGCATCTTCATTAATGATCTGGATAATGGTAGAGTGTAGCCTCAGCAAGTTTGCAGAGGATGGTATTGATATTGCAGTAATATCACTAATATCTTATTTGATCTCATTTTGAGTAGTGATGCATAGTTTTCCAGAGAATTACTAACATATTTAGTTTAAATTAAAAATTCTTAATTGACAGGGTGATCACACTTCTTATTTTCAGAAAGATAAATAATGGCTTCAGTGTGAATTAAGGACAAAACAGAGTATTTCTAGAGAAATTTATACTACTGCTTAAATGCTATGGTATCTGAAAAGTTAACAGGACTTTCAACATTACCATGTTTTTTTATCTTTCAAAGTACAGCTTCTAGAAATGATCATGTCAGGTATAGATAATAAAAATAAAAAAATGTATAAAAAAAAAGGAAAAGGAAGAATCATAGGTTAAAGCACATTACAAAAAAAAAAAAAAAAAAAAAAAAATCATTAAAAATAACTGAAATACAATAAAATGGAAAATAAGGGTGAAAAGGAAGATCAAACAAGTCTAATGGGACAGAGATATCATTGCTTCCTATGGACTCCCTTCCCAAAAGCATTGGTTTGCTTTTCTTGGGGGGAAGGGGCCTTGAATCATAACCAACTTAGTACTGTGAGCGTTTCCTTTTATGAAGCAAGTTCGAAAAAAATAAGGAACAAGTTCGTTAAAACTAAAAAAATATTTATTGATTCTTTCTCTTATTTGGACCAAACACAATCTGAAAGAGATTCCCCTTTTGCACCTTACCTAGTCTTCATTTTTCTGCTGATAACTAAGATCAGTCAGACCTCTGTGAGTTCAGACAAATAACCTGTATTTTCTGTAGTTTGCTGACTGTGGTTCATCTCAGTGTAACTTCAAGTCCAGATATACTTGTCCACATACTGGCCTCTAGCAGTTATCCCTAGAAGTTACAAGTAGAAATGGTATATTTTTAATTCAGTAGGAAACTTTGCTTAGTTTTAGCTATCTTTTATTTTGCCTTAAACAAATAAATACAACCTGAGACATCCCTTTTAGGTTTGTGTTTCTTTTTCAGAGGAAGGGGAAACAAATGGATACTGACACCATGTCTTGTAATTTTTCTTTCGCTATTTTGTGGCCACCTCTTTTCATAGTTTGTGAAAAATACATTTCTGATGAACAGCAATATATCTCCCCCAAGGAAAAAAAGTTGAAAGATGCATATTTGATATCTGAAAGCACTCCAGCTATTTAAGTTTGCAAACAGCTTCAAATATCAGATTTTAACTGGATATATAAAGAATATGTATAAAGAATCATTGGTAATGAATATATATTCATTGTCAGATTAGTATAACATTAAATCATTAAAAAAAAAAATGGAAAAAAAAAAAAAAAAAACAACAAAAAAAAACATCTATGTATTCATTTAAGTAGAATGTTGTAAAGTTTGCAGACCAGAGTAAAAAAACAACTACAAAAAACATATATAGTTAATATAAGCTTATGTTTGTGAAATGAATCAATATATTTTATCAACACAGAAAAACTACTCTAAATTTCATAGATACTAATAGAAAAAATTCCACTGATTTCAATGAACTTTAATATGACTTTATTTTATTTTATTTTATAGAGATTCTTAAGAATACTAGAAATTTGTGACACCAAAATGAACTTAGCTTATAAAAATGAAAACATCTAATATATTTTCTGGCAATGATGGATGGGTATTTTTCCACTCTGGCTTATTTGTTCTATTAAGAGACATCCCTATAGAGACAGACAAAGATGAAACTTTTAACCTGTACCAGTCAGGTCACTAAATAAACATTGATATGTTTATCTTTAACATGAGGTATGTGAACATTTTTTTTCCTCTCTCTCTCTTTAAAATTCTGGTTGAAAACATTCATTCTTATTTTTTCTTGGAAAAACAAACAAACAAACAAAACAAAAAAAATGGACTGGACTATTTGATTTCACTGTTGTTGAGATTACCATTATATTGTCCCATCTTGTCTTCTTTCTGATGACAGAAAGCAGGAATGAAAAGCAAGGAAATCTAGTCTGAACCATAAAGCAAAGACAAAAACTGGACCTTGGAAGAATCATAGAAGAAACACGTTACAAATCCACCTCTACTGATAGACAATGATTATGTAAATGATTTGCTAAAATTACACATATTTATAACAATTTTGTGAATTGTGGTATTGACTGGAAAAAAAAAAAAAATAATAAAAAAGTCTACATTTAAGTCTACAGAAGTCAGTATTTCAGACAAAAGACCAGAGACCATAAATGAACTACTAACTCTTAACCCCTCTATCCCCATCATCACTAAGTGTCCCTATGTTTATTCCTCCCTTTAGAAATATGTCATTATGCTGGGGACAAAACTATGCCTAAAGTGACAACCAATCAGAAAACTATTCATGATTGGACACCTAGTGAATATTTGTCTTTGAGATTTTTGAGCCAAAACTTCTGCACTCACAAAGCTTAGCTACCTGCAGTGTGAAATATTTGCTTTTTTTTTTTTTTTTTTTTTTTTTTTTTCATATTATTTTCAACTTAACACTCTTTGTTCTTGTAGATATAGTGAAAATTAAATCCCTACACTCCTCCTGTCAAATGTGATTTTATAGACCTCAGTCATAATCCTCCCTTGACTTTTTTTCCAGATTCAAGAGAACGTTGAGGTAGGGACATTATACTACTGTTTCTTAAATGGAAGTAGTTTCAGACCTTTGACCATCACAATTACATTTATCTGAGTTTTCTTCAGTTCTTCTATACATATTTTGATATGAACAACCAGAACTAGAGGTTATAATCAAAATGTGTATAAAAACATAATATAATCAAAATGTGTATACAAACGTAGTATTATCATAGAATCATAGAGTCATTAAGGTTGGAAAAGACCTCCAAGATCATCTGGTCCAACCATCCCCCTACCACAAATATCACGCACTAAACCATGTCCCTAAGCATTAAGTCCAACCTTTCCTTAAACACCCCCAGGGATGGTAACTCCACCACCTGGGCAACCCATTCCAACGCTTAACTACTCTTTCTGAGAATAAATGTCTACTAATTTCCAACCTAAATCTCCCCTGGAACAACTTGAGGTCATTCCCTCTTGTCCTATCACTAGTTATCTGCGAGAAGAGGCTGACCTCTTGCTCCCTAAAACTTTCTTTCAGGTAGTTGTAGAGAGCAATAAGGTCTCCCCTGAGCCTCCTCTTCTCCAGACTCAACAATCCCAGTTCCCTCAGCTGCTCCTCATAGGACTTGTGTTCCAGTCTCTTCAGCAGCATTGTAACCCTTCTCTGGACATGCTCCAGGGCCTTGATGTCTTGTAGTGAAGGGCCCAAAACTGAACACAGTACTCGAGTTGCAGCCTCACCAGAGCTGAGTACAGGGGGGCAATCACCTCCCTGTTCTTGCTGGTTACACTGTTCCTGATACAAGCCAGGATGCCGTTGGCCTTCTTGGCCACCTGGGCACACTGCTGGCTCATGTTCTGGTGAGCATGAACCAGCACCCCCAGATCCTTCTCTCCTGCACAGCTTTCCAGCCACTCTGCGCCCAAGGCTGTAGCGTTGCATGGCGTTGTTGTGACCAAAGTGGAGGACCTGGCACTTAGCCATGTTGAACCTCATCCCATTGGCCTCTCTCTGCCCATCAATACTACCTGTCCAGATTCCTCTGCAGGGCCTTCCTACCCTCTGGCAGATAAACACTTCCCTCCAACTTGGTGTCATCTGCAAACTTACTGAGGGTTCACTCAATTCCCTCATCCAAGTCATCAATAATGATATTCAAGAGGATGGGCCCCAACACTGATCCCTGGGGAACACCATTGGTGACTGGTCACCAGTTGGATTTCACTCCGTTCACCACTACTCTCTTGGCCTGACTGTCTGTAGTGAGTTTACGTGGCAAACTTTTGGTAGCAGGGGGCCACAGGGGTGGCTCCTGTGAGAAGGATCTAGAAGCTGCCCCATGTTTGGTAAGGGCCCCACTGCTGACCAGAGCTGAGCCAATAAGTGATGTTTTGTGCTTCTGTGAGAGCATGTTTAAGACAGGGAAAAAAAAAATGCTGTGCCACACAGCAGCTGGGAGAGTGAGAGGAGTGAGAAACAGCCTTGCAGGCACCAAGGTCAGTGAAGAAGGAGGGGGAGAGGTGCTTCAGGCGCCGGAGCAGAAGTCCCCTGCGGCCTGTGGTGAGGACCATGGTGAAGCAGGATGTCCCTCTGCAGCCCATGGAGTACCATGGTGGAGCAGGGTTCCACACTGCAGCCCATGGAGGACACCATGGTGGAGCAGGTGGACCTGCACCGACAGAGACTGCGGCCTGTGGAAGAACTCTGCCGGAACAGATTCCAGGCCAGACCTGTAGCCCGTGGAGAGGAGACCACACAGGAGCAGGTGACCCGGCAGGAGCTGCTGCCTGTGGGGGACCCGGGTTGCAGCAGTTTGCTCCTGAGGGATGGACCCCGTGGTAAGGACCCATATCTGGAGCAGTTCTTGAAGAGCTGCTGCCTGTGGGCAGGCCACGCCGGATCAGTTCGGCAGGGACTGCATCCTGTGGGAGGGATCCCACAGCACAGCGGACGAGAGTGACTGAGAAGGAGCGGCAGAGAAGTGCTATAGACAGACCATAAGCCCCATTCCACCGTTCCCCTGCGCCACTCGGGGGGAGGAGGTGGAAGAGGGTGGATGGGGGTGGAAGGTGCTTTTGGTTTCTTTTGTTTGTTTCTCACTTCTCTAGCTTGTTAGTAATAAGCAATAAATCTTACTATCTCTCTATGCTGAGTCTGTTTTGCCTATCACAATAATTACTGGGTGATCTCCTCATCCTTATCTCAACCCTTGAGTGCTTTTCATCATATTTTCTCCCTGTTCCTCTTTGAGGAGGGGGAGTGAGAGAATGGTTGTGGGCCGCCCACCGGAGTAAAACCACCACACCGTCCAGACAGATTTTAACCATGCAAAGAGTTCACCTGTCCAAGCAATGGGCTTCCATCTTCCTGAGGAGAATACTGTGGGACACTGTGTCAAATCAATCAATTGCATAATAATCTGTATTATAATGTTTTCTTTTTTTCACTTTCCTAATAATTTTGAAAATTACCTTTCTTTTTCTTTGTCTGTTATTGCATACTGAGGTAACACTTTCATACTGTTAGAATTTCATATCTGGTTACTTCAGAGCCCATCATATTTTTGAAGTTAAGATTATTTTTCAAAAAAACCTTGTCTAGTTATAATTCTATCCCACAATCATCAGTCCAGAGCACTTCTGTAGTTGTTTACAGTCAGCTCTCATCCTTACTTTTCATCACCTAGCTTTCACTTAATTTTTCTGTAATTTGTGTGTTGAATAATACAGACTGCAACCCATTTTGCTGAAGAGCTTTACCGGTAATCTCCTTCCACTTCAAAATCTGACAATTTACTCAAATTCTGCTTCTTTTAAACTATTTAAGCAACCAAGAACCATCCTTCTTATGCCTTGGCTGCTTGATGAAAGGAAATCCAAATTTCCTTTGGTGAGGAACTTTGCCAAAATCTTTTTGCCAATCACAGAAAACTGTATTAACCAAATCATCCTTATTTACACACTTGGTATCGCATTCTGTAAAGACCAAGACTCGAGAAGAAGAATTTCCCTTTATAAAAGCTATGTTTCTTTCCCCAGACATTCTTTATTTCTACAATCATCTAGCAATGTTCTTTTTTGTATTGCAGCATAAATAAATAACACTGAACATATCTGGTGGCCTTCTATGACAGGGTCACAGCCTTGGTGGATAAAGGAAGAGAAACTGATGTTATCTACTCTGACCTGTGAAAAGCATTTGACACTGTCACACATATCCTTGTCTCTACATTGGAGAGATGTGGATCTGATGGATGGACCACTTGGTGGGTAAGGAATTGTCTGGATTATCACACTTGAGTTCTGGTCAATGGCTCAATGTCTAAGTGGAGATCAGTAATGAGTTTTGTTCCTCACAGGTTGGTATTAGGACTGATGGTGTTTATCATCTTTGCTGCTGACATGAACAGTGGTATTGAATGTACCCTCAGCAAGTTTGCCAATGACACCAAGCTGTGTGGTGCAGCTGACACACTGGAGGGAAAGGATGTCATCCAGAGACCTTGACAGGCTTGAGAGGTGGTGCATGTGCAGACCTCATGAGATTCAAGAAGACCCAGTGCAAAGTTCTGCAACTGGGCTGGGGCAATCCCAAGAACAAAATAGCCTGGATTGAAAGCAGCCCGCATAAGAAGTACTTGGGGATGTTGGTTCACAAGAAGCTCAACATGATCGAGCAACTTCCTCTTGCAACCAAGAAAGCCAACCATATCCTGGACTGCATCAAAAGAAGCGTGGCCAGCAGTCTGAGGGAGGTGGTTTTCCCCTCTACCCTGCTCTTGTGAGAACCTATCTGGAGTACTGTGTTCAGCTCTGAGGTCCCCAGCACAAAAAGGACATGGATCTATTAGAAAGAGTCCAGAAGAGGGCCACAGAGATGATCAGAGGGCTGGATCACCTTTCCTATAAAGAAAGCATGAGAGTTGGGTTTGTTGAGCCTGGAGAACAGAAGGCTCCAAGAAGATCTCATTGTAGTCTTTCAGTACCAAAAAGGGGCCTACAGGAAAGTCAGACAGGGAGTCTTTATTAGGGAGTGTAGTGATAGGACAAGGAGTAATGTCTTTGGACTAAAAAAATAAATAAAAATAAATAAATAAATAAAAGTAGATAGATTTAGATTAAATATTCAGAAGGAATTCTTTACTCAGAGGGTAGTGAGGCACAGATTGTCCAGAGAACCTGTGGATACCTCATCCCTGGAAGTGTTAAATATCAAGTTTTATAGGACATTGTGCAACCTGGTCTATTGGAAGATGTCCCTGCTCATGGCAGGAGGGTCCGAATTGGTTGTCTTTAAGATCCCTTCCAGTTCAAGCCATTCTATGTTTCTGTTTTATGATACCACAAGTAAATAATGTATAATTATTTCAGTTTTGCAGAAATGTGAACATTTTCACCAGATATCTTAATACTTGTTCTACAAAAAAGTATAATATTATTAAAGTAAAACATTATTCCCTTCCCTTCCCTTCCCTTCCCTTCCCTTCCCTTCCCTTCCCTTCCCTTCCCT
>CM021767.1:73983401-73997146 GCA_011076525.1 Nettapus auritus | reverse complement strand
CTCCTCTCCTCTCCTCTCCTCTCCTCTCCTCTTCTCTCCATTTTCTCCCTCTCTCCCTCTCTTGCTGTAATGCTACATATGATGGTAAGGAAAACAGCAAAAAGCAAAATAAATTCTTTCATTTTACACATTGGTTTTAGTTACCAAACATCTAAGGCATTGATTTCACAGAAATGCATAAACATAATTTAAGAACATATAATTCATTATATGGTCCATTTTTTCATCCATTTTTACAACAAGATTCTTCAGCTAGAGAAATTTTTAATTTTCTTCAACAAATTTATTTGGTAACCACTTAAAGAAGTTCATTGGAACAGGGAAGTGGTGGAGTCAATGTCCCTGGAGGTGTTTGAGGAAAGGGTAGATGTGGTACTTAGGGATATGATTTAGTGGGCAATACTGGTAGTAAGTGGATGGTTGGACTAGATGATCTTGGTCTTTTCCAACCTTAATGATTCTATGATTCTATGAAAGCAATAATATAATTAGCTCTTTGTAATCAACAGGTATTCCCTAGCTGTTTGACTATATATATTGTATGCCTGTGTTAAATTCTCAATATCTAGAAATTATTTAGATTTTAATATCAAATTAAAATTGACCTTAATTTTAAAAGTGTTATTTATTTATTTGTTTGTTACCTTTTTCCCTAAATTGTTTTTATTTTAAATAAAAGTACAAGACAAACTCTGTGATACACAAACATATCCACATGGGCATACCCACATAGACACATACATATATAAAAGATGTAAGAATTTCAGGTGCATTAAACAATGATAAGTCCAATGGAAAAAAAAAAAAAAAAAAAGGAAAAGAAAAAAAAAAGAGAGATTATCAGACTGAAACTTCAGAAAATGAAAATAATAGGAAATAATTATATTTTAAAGCTTAAGGTACTTTTTAAGAAAAGAAGGGTGTTGTACATCTAAAATAATTAAGATACAGGATTTATAGAACAGTGTTGAAAGAATAGCCACCAAGTTAGTAAGTAGATAATGTGATGTGTATTGGTAAGACTTTGCTTCAAAAAGCTTTGCTTTTTGAAAAGTCATAGTGTGTCACAACACTGTATCTTGCACACAGATGCACATGTGAAGGCCATAGTGATGTGATATGCAGGTTTGATTTTAAATGCTTAGATGCCATATTGCTGAAATCTAGAATTCCTATTGTGATTACAAGGATGATAATGATGATGATAATAATTAATAATAATAATTATTATTATTAATAATAATAAACATATTGGCTCATGAAGGCCAATCCATGTTGTATATATATATCCCAAATTGAAAACAAAAAGAACAAACAAACAAACAAAAACACCAGAAATTTAAATTTTTCATTAATGCATTTTTCTTACAACATTCCAGTGTGGCAAAAAAAATCTATTATAACTTGAGAGACAGAAGAAGAACAGCTATGGCACAGTAAGTGTAGACTCCAGTCAAACTTAAGCCCTTTGTTCAATGACTTTTACTGATACAAAATACTAAATCATAAGTCACGTGTTACTTTGTATTTTGTATTAGTCTACCAGATCATGTAATTCTTCCTACAAAAGTTTCTGGCCCTACAATGTATTGTTTATGTATACAAATCATATATTGACCTCAAATTTCAAATCTTACTACCCTAGTTTTCACTCCTAAGACACTGATGAATATAGTTCATATTTAAGTAGCATTGGCTGACCAGAAGAGTACTCCAGGGATCAAAATTAAATATTGGACATATCTGTATTTGACAATGTCTTCCTTTGTAATATAAAGCAATGAAGGCTCACTTGAATCATGTAAATTAAAAATTAACAATCACATTTCTGAACCATAATCACTCTCACAGATAGGTAACATCAAGCCTTTTCAGGATAATATTTAATCTTGCCTTTTCTTTGTGTATCTATGGGACTTCTTTAGCAAAAATAATGTATCTTTCTTTATCATTCATGACATAGAGAATGCAATTCTGCACTAAGCACTATTTTGCTATTGTGAGTGCTTCACAATTCAATTAATGTTCAGATTTTACTCTGGGCTTTACTGCATTTCTGACTAAATTTGTCCCCTTGTGTTCTTGTGTTCAGTGACCTTACCTTTACAGTGTGTTGATGGGTTGCCTGTATTCTTCATGGTACACATATTTTGACAACCCTGGTGATATTAATTGGTCTCTCAGGAGATTTCTTTAATAAATCTGTCTCACTGGTAGTCAGAAGTACATATGAACTCTTTGCCTTCCTTATCGTCACTGTTCAGCAGAGCCATACAGAAAAGAGTGATGTGAGGCAATATAGCAAACATAGTAACATTTTTTCTTTCTTTACATTCTACCATTTGGAATGTAAGAAAACAACAGTCATGAATGTAGAGGGTTGTATGACCTCTGTAGGTCCCTTCCAAACTCTGTAAAGGAACCAAAAGTTCTTTGAGAACAGATACAGTTCCTTCAAAGCACTGCGACCAAGCAATATTACATAGTGTTGATGCAGTACCAAAGTATATTAAGGTATTTATCAAATGTATTTATCAAATTCCCTGCTTAAAGGTAGGAATTATCACTTCTGAGTTTAGTAATTTTTCTTAAGCCACTTGGTTAAAAGGGGAAAAACACTGGGATCTTGGCATAAGCTAACTCTCACATAAGGAATCAAATCTCACCTAAAGGAGAGTCAGTAGGTATCTGGTGGTGATCTAAATTTCTGTTGCAAGGGTCTTTGCAGTGACATCTTCAGCTAAATTATCAGAATCATTATTTCTCTCTCTCTCTTTTTTTTTTTTTTTTTTTTTTTTTTTTTTTTTTTTTTTTTTTTTTTTGTAATTGATCTAGCCATGGTCCTACCCATCCACCACCAAATATTCAAAATTCATTGGTATTGGTACAAGTTAACTATATGAGAAACGTATCTTAAATACCTTAAATAAAAACAACAGACTCTTACATGACCTCTTCTGCAGGAACAGCTTCTGTTGACTATTTACAAATACCTTATCTGTGCATAAACTGATCACCTCTTCAGCACAGACGCTTTGAGACACTGCTCAGGATGTCAATCAACACATTTGGAAATACAATCTGGACTGTACACATCAGGATTTATCCTGGAGGAAATTTCTTGTACCTTTTGAGAGTCCAACCTGGAGGGCTCCTGTAACAATCAGTTAAATACTTAATTGTGAAGATCCAGTCAGTCACCCAGTTTCACTAGTAACTCACTTGTAACTTAAGTCTCATAGCTTATACCACATATAACTTTCATAAAATTTATCAATTTTAAAATTACAAAATGTGCTTGCATTTTATCAGTCTATATCTATATAGTTAGCTATATCTTATGCAACACCTTCTACTGACAAAATATTCATAGGCAATTTTAGGTTTAAAGGTTATTTTCAGACTTGGTACTGAAATATGTTTCTCATGAATAGTTTGTGAACAATTCATTGTGACTATTACTGCAGGGCTGAATGGTTCATGTTTATTACAGCTATGACAATGCCTTCTTTCCTTCTGTAGATTACATAAAGTCAACTAAGCATAACATTGATAAAATCTTGGCTCTATTTCAATAGAGTGAAATTAAAAAGTTTAGAAGTGCACATTTTAGAAGCACAAATATGAGAGGTACTGAATCTGACTTCCACTCTTGGTAAATATTGCTATTTCAAACTGCCATTTTATTTTTGGCTGGTGTGAGGGGTACTCAGCAGTTAACTAATGGAAATTTCTGAAGAATCACATAAGGTTGTGAAAGAAAATCACTTAATAAATTCAATACTAGGCTTTTACTTTGGATGACTCTTCCACCTTTTACAAACTTCTACATTGCAACTTTAATATTATGACTTCTTAACAGCTTATTGCTTTCAGTTGTATTCAGGATTTTGTAAATATCTTTGTGCTGGAATATTTAGTAAGTGTGACCTGTGAAGTTATATTATGAAATGTCAGGGTTTGCATCTTAGGATCCATCTATTTTAAATATGCAAAAGTATTTTTTTTTAAATAATATATATATATATATATATTTTCCAAATATTAAAAAGACATCTTTCAGATTGTGATAACCAAGAATTGTGACTACTGGCTGTGTTGCCAGTGTCGAACCAAGTTCACCAAACATAACTTTATGCACTTTATTCTTACTAATATAGAAGGACTATATTCATGACTATTTTGATGCATAATCAAGCCTTTTCAATATCCCTATGTATAGTAGCTGGATTCATAATGAAATTGCTAAAAAGAACAATTTAAAGAGAACTGATGTAATAATGATTATGAAAATATTAATGTCAGTCTTATCAGAGCTTCATTTAAACACTCATGATTATATACAAGTGATTAAAAAGTAATAATTAAGAGCTAATACTGCTCCATGTCCTTTAATCTTCTGTCTTAATACAGGGATTATGCAGGTCCAGTAAATCTTTCCAAACAATCCTAAAAGCATCTTCAAATTCCTCGGGAAGTCCCAGACATGTAGCAGTTCTCTCTTAAAGAAAAACAGAGAATAAGACATTGTGGGTAACTAAATTTGATTCTTAAACTACAAAGACTTAGACCTCTCTCTGTGATCAGAATCAAAGAGAATAGGTTTATATGTGCCCACAGCTTTATGTGTTGATATATTTTCAGATGGAGTGTATAAATTTATACTGCAAGACAGTGCTTCTCCTTTACCTAGAATCTAAACAAAAATAAAGTTTAATAACTGCGATTTCATATTCTTCAAACAAATGCTAACTAGAATTTCTTTCTGATAGGATTTGGGGATATCTCCTTTTTAATAAGATGGGCAGAAGGCGTACTGTTTACACTCAAATTGTTAAAGAATTATTTGAGATAGCTTAATACACTTCTATAGGAGCACCTTCTTTTTATTTGTATTCACACTTAAATTTCAATTGTCTTTCAATTAAATATGGTATGATTCATCTAATTATGTTTTCTGTGTTTTTTTTTTTTTTTCTTTAATCATTATTATTGCCTGTAGTTAATATTCAGATGTTGTAGATGCTTTCACAGATTTGCCTCAAAAATTCTTTTTCTGTTCACATTAGCCTCAAGAAACAGTAGACTGAGACAGTTCAGGAAACAATAAAAACCCTGTTTGCACACCATTCTTTTGTTTCAACAATCTTTGTACATTTTGAAGATTTTCAGTATAAATAGTGCAGTGTAGAAAAAAGTCTACATGAAGTCTACAATGAAGCTTCTTTGATCTGGCAAACTGTCAGTCTATGTGAGGCCAATTGGAGCTTGTTTTTTTTTTTTTTTTTTTTTTTTTTCCCTGGTATTTCACAAAAAATTCAACTACTACTCCTATAAAATACAATAATATTTTTGGAGAGTTCATAGAACATTGCTTATGCATTCTGCTTAATCATGAAGCACGCGTAGCTTTAGGTTGTGTTTTTTTTTTTTCAGTTTATGTGATTACTAAATTCAATACCAGTTTTATCATTTACTTCAGTGATGGTTGAATTTTACCATATAGAAAGGTATTTTTCAAAGGATCAAGATTCTTTTCAGCTTTTTCTGTCACATTGTGTAATATTACTATGTTTGCTTAAATATTTGAAATTCGTTCTACCAGGTGGTTGGAGTACAAGGTTTTGTTTTGTATCTATCTGTTTTAAATATTAAACATCTGGGCTACAGCAAGAAAGAAGCAAGGTACATCTAAAATAATAATAATAATTATATATATATATTTAGATGCATATATATACACACACATCTATATATATACATATACATATACACATATATTTATATATACATTTATATATAAATAATGTGAACTTCAGATCTCAGATACTTTTAAAAATATTTTATTAAAATCTATTTCAATTTCTGTGTAACTTAGAATATTTTTAAGATTTAGAACAGTTTTCTTTCACGAATTTAAAGCCAGTGCAATTGCTAGTTGTTAAGCTGTGTATATAGGACCAACATTAGAAATTAACAGTTTCAAATTCTCTTCTGTATCCCAGTAACTCAAAGATGGCATTTTAAAAATGAATCTGTGATAGAAAAAGTACAAAAACCATCTTAAGAAAAGCAGATACTGCATAAGAATGGGGATATTATTCAACATTAAATCACAAGACCTTTCAGCACATAAATTTAATGTGCATGTGCAGCAATCTTTCTGATACTAAAGTTTCAAAGGATCCATTACTGTCTCTTAGTTTACAATCTGTGTACCAAAAGGTTTCATGATAGGTGGAGCTATTACACACTCTATTGTGCCAACATTATTAATTCTGAGAGCGAGAAGAATTAAACAAAAGATGTGAAGTAAAGAAACTATTAATATGTAACAAATTTGTTTAAAATATTACAATACATTTGGTATAAAATTGCATACCAGAAGACAGTGAATGTGTCATTTGAATAACAAAATGAACCAAAATAATAGTTTAGTTTCAGTTCTTTATAATTGTGAATGAAACTATTGCTGAAGCACTCTCTTGGAAAGCAGAAAAGTGAATTCTCAAAATACATCCTTTTGGAGAATATTTCTGAGGATTAAGGAAGATCTTTCATACCTTATGTATTTTATTTATTTATTTGACCTACCAGTGACAGAATTATTTTTATTTTTGGTAGTACTTTTACTTAACTGAGAAGCAACTTGCTTTAAAGCCTTCATATTAAGGACTCTCGTTGAGCTCTACAGAACAACTCATTTAAATGTAGTTAGGACCTACAGGCTTGTCTTTTTATAAGGCAATGCAGAGACAAGTTAATCTGTTTCTAATAATCTAATCTGCCATGTTGGAGTTAAAGGAATAAATTCTGACTCTTAAGTCAGATATGTTTATCAGACAATTCAATTGCTTAAGAAATGGCAAATGATTCCCTTAGAGGTTCCCTCAGGAATCCGACATGGCTTCCACATGTCCCAGCAGAAAGACAGGCTTCTCTTCCATGTCCCATATAATATTTTTCAGGGACATGCAGAGGCATGTCCTAGTGTCCATCAAACAGCAATAAGCACCTATAGGTTAGGCAGGTGTTCATACAAAATAAAACACACATACAGCAGCAACACAAATTCTTCGTAAACGGGGCTAAAAGTTAAGAGTTGCTGTATAAGGTGATAATCTTCCAGTTTACCAAGGCTGACATTGCACATCCAGGTAACTGATTGTTAAGAAGAAACATTTCTCCTTTCTCCCTATTCCAAGACTGCTGTAAGAGAGGGTTCTTTTTTTTTTTTTTTTTTTTTTTTTTTTTTCCCCCCTCCCTATAAAGTAACTAAAAGTTAGTAACTAAAAGTTAGTTCGCTGCCTGTCAAAAGAAAGCAAGATTAATTCAAAGAGTGACGCATAACGTGCAATCTACCATGCTTGTCTGTCTTGTACAGAGTAATAATTTCCTATAATAAATTATTATGGTACTCTCTAGCACAAAGTACACTTCAAGGAATCAATTTCAATACTTTCAGATCTGGATCAGCTTACACATTTCCAGAGTAAGCTGCTCATCTCTTTGTTGTAGTTTAAAAGACTTGCATGTTTACCAGAAGTAGAAAGTATTTTTATATTTTGATCCTTTAAATCATTCAGAAGAGCAAGAAGCTGGCAAAATATCAGGACTGGCATGATTTAATACATTTTACACAGATATTCATAAAATTAATGCGTTTTTTATAATTGCATGTATCATTTGGACAGCTGCAAAAGGATATTGACATTAATCTGAATATTAATGAAAATGTCCTTATTGCTGTGTGAGTACAATCTATAGCTGTTGGAATACTGACATCTCATTGAATAATAAAATCATGTAATGCTGAACAGTGAGTTTAGGGAAGCAAAGGGGTAACATATTTAGGAACAATATGCTTATGCAAGAACAGTTTTAAGCTGGTTACACCTTTACAAAACGATCTAGCCAGTCCAGCCCCATAACAATGGATTTTTGGTTGGATGCTGGCTGGATTACATTAACAGGTCAAGCAAAACATTTGTTAATGACACTTCCTGTACCATTTAATTGAAAACAACATATATTTCTGTTTTGTTCTTGAAAGATGTACCCTCTAATTTTAAACTTTTAAACCAATAATATCCCCATCTTCCTTCCCTCACCTTTCCTCCTCTTCTCTCTCTCCCTCTCTCCATCCCCTTCTCCCTTCCCTCTTTCTTCCCCCTCCTTTCTTTCCCTACTTTCTTCCTCCTTTCTTTCTATTCCTCCTGCATCTATTGCTGTTATTTGTGTTGAATCAGTCATAACTCTGAATGTCTTCCAGTCCATTTGCTTCTTTCAGATTAAGTTGCAGCAAATGTCTTTTTCCAAAATTGGTATTGGAGGGTAACAAATTAAATTTAGAATAATTATGACCTTTGGTTTATACATGGATCTGCTGACAATGTCTTATAATTCCCTGAAGCATAATTTTTGTGAGCTTGCAGTTATACAATTCATATTAAGATCCTACCTGTTTGGTTGGGCTTTAAGATACTTATGAATCTGGTAGATGGAGGACAAATGGTGCTGGGCAACCAGACATTGAGACACACAACAGATAATACCTTCTCTCCAATGTCTTGTGGGAGCATGCAACAGTTTTCATCCTGTCGGTCCCATGTAATAGGTAAATCACTGTTATACCACAAAAGAAAAAGCACAGAGGTTAAACAGGTCAGTGAGGTTTGTAATTATCTCATACCAATGTTTTTGAGAATGTGGATCGTATATATTATATCATATGCTGGTATATGCTGTTTGTAAACCCAAGATAGGATATAATAAGAATGTGTTAATTTCCTTTACTCTCCAAGATTGTGGGTTTATTTTTATTTTATTTATTTTATTTTATTTTATTATTATTTTATTTTTTATTTTATTATTTTATCTTATTTAATTTTATTTGGTATTGTGAGAAAAATTTTTGAGTATTTTACATATGGAGACAGGAAACTCCCTATTATATTTTTGTTATAAAAAAACTGTTAGCTGCCATTGTAATGACTAAGAGGCATGTTTTGATACATCAAGGGAAAACGTAACTGTTAACTTTCCTTAACTCTGGCACATTTCTAAATCAAGCACACATTATAAAAGGAAATTCTCTCCCCTGTTTTCATCAAAACCTGAATGTTTTACTTTGCCGTTGTGTTAAGGATGATGTCTCATGGCTCATTTGTTCACAGTAATAGGGTTTTACTCTTCATTGGTAAGGAAGCCAAAAACATTTAGTTCTGTGAGTTAGTAAAATGATTTCTCTATTTTTTCTTTCTTTTTATTTCTTTTTTTTTTTCCTTTTTTTTTTTTTTTAAATATCTTAATTTGAATGTGTATTTTATTATTTGTTTTACTGTTATAACCACAGAAACAATTTGTTTACAATGATCAGTTGTTAGAGTGACAGTATAAAGAACTTACCTCATGGTATGTTTGAATCAACCTATCATCCACCTGTTTTATTACTATTACTATTCTTGAATAACAGTCCCATAAGAAAAAAATGGAGTAAAGCATTATGACAATATTTTCCCCTAAGGGGAAAAAAATAAAAAATCTGTGTCTCAGTACTTACTGTGTATTTTTATTCTGCTAGTAGTATTCAAAAGTAGGAAAATATTTCAGTACTTTGTTTCTTTTGTTCAAAATCATGTTATAATTATGAAATATAATGCTTAATTTATATTAAACATTAAAGGAGACAGAGAGACAAGAATGAGTGTGTGAATGGTTCTGGACAGATTTTTCTTTACACTTTATTTAGTACAGTGAGGAAGGATGTTTCTCTGTATGCGTATTTTTTTGTTGCTTAAACTGGAAATTAAATGCTTTTAAAACTAAAAAGTTTTGAGTGGCTAGTAATAAGCTACAAATTAACACTTTATTTCTGGTTTTGGCAGATCAAATCATCATGAATTAAAGATGTGTGATTATGAACAACAATGACCTTATTCGTGAGAATGTATGAAAAAAAAATGTTTACACAAAAGTAAAAGGAATACCTACAGCTGTCTTTAAGATTCATATCACATGGTCCTGCAGATAAATATACACACTAGTAAAGTCATGCAGAATTACCAATTTGGGGGGTGAAAGATGCTTCTGTGGAAAAGCTGAACCACAGAGAAAATGAAATTTGGGGAAACTAAAGGAATGTTAATAATGTGTTTTATCTTTTCATTGAATAGGTTTTTAAAAAGTATAATGGCACTAAACTACTAAGATAGTTTGAGGAAAATCCAAACAAAGAATGGCAGTTTCCTAACCATAAAAAAAAAAAAAAAAAAAAAAAAAAAAAAAAAAAAGACTAGAAGAATCTTATGTATTAGACTGTGGCATATTTTTTAGTATATTTTTGCATAGATTCTTATGAAAGTGTGGTTTTTGCTTTGTTTTGGTTTTGTTTATTTTGCTTTGTGTTTGATTTTTTTTTTTTTTTGAATATATCATTGGAATATAATATCACATGTGAAGATATATATTTTTAATTTTTTATTTTATTTATTTTATTATTCTTCTGTTTTCTTCTGATAGAGACTGTAGCAATTTTCAGCCCAGGATTCATGAAAGAAATGTGTGATTCCATTTACTGGTTTGGGCTGGGATACAGTTAACTTTCTTCACAGTAGTTTGTGTTGTGCTATGATTTGGCTTTTTTGTTGAAAACTGTGTTGATAACACATTGATGTTTTATTAGTTCCTGACCAGTGTTTGCAAAGATTCAAAGTCTTTTCTGTTTCTTATAATGTCCTTCCAGTGCGGTGGGTCTGGGGGTGCACAAGGAGCTAGTATGTGACACAGCCAGGACAGCTGACCCAAGTGGACTAAAGTGATATTCCATATCATATGACACATAACGATAAAAGCTAGGAGGAAAGGAGAAGGAGGAAGAGTAAGTTCAGTTACTTCCCAAGTAACTGTTAACACATGATAGATCCTGCTTTCCTGAAGACGGCTAAACATCTGCCTGCCAATGGGAAGTAGTGAATGATTTTATTGTTTTACTTCATTTGTGCATGCAGCTTCTGCTTTTTCTGTTAAACTGTCTTTGTCTCAACCCACAAGTTTTCTCCCTTTTACTTTTCTGATTTTCTTCTACAACCCACTGTTGGGGAGTGAGCAAGTGGCTGTGTGGGGCTTAGCTGTCTTCTGGGTTTAAACCACAACCTTCCACAAACATTATTTTATTGATATAGAAAGTTGTTCATTTATGTACAAAAATAATATATACAATTTATTAGTATTTTTGGAAAAAACTCAACTGATTCTTCTAAACATTGTTTCACAGGGAAAATCCTGGCACTGTAGGAATCTGTAGAGCATTGAGAAAGCGTTTGAATTTTCAGAAAAAAAAAAAAAAATAATAATAATAATAATAAAAAAAGAAATATCAAATGTTGAAACAGTGATTATACCACAAAGCATGCCATGGGTTTAACAGCAAAGCCTATACATCTCCTGTCTTGGAGCTGTGAGAGTTAGGGCTGAAGCAAAGAAAAGACATGA
The DNA here is from genome assembly GCA_011076525.1 of Nettapus auritus. Lineage (NCBI taxonomy): Eukaryota > Metazoa > Chordata > Aves > Anseriformes > Anatidae > Nettapus > Nettapus auritus. The sequence continues at coordinate 73,985,653 of CM021767.1, read as the reverse complement.
CAGAAGATCTCAGGATGGTAAGTTATGAGGAAGCAATTGTTTATACAGTGTGACCTCAAAGTGAGCAATTCTGATAGCTTTGAATAAATTAACAGAGGTATCAAGAGGAAGTAAAATCACAGCCACAAGACTCCGGCCAGCCAGAAAGTAGTAGTCCTGGAATACAAGGAAAATAATAAAATAAATAAATAAATAAAATCATTGTAGAAGGAAAAATGTGGTCCTTTGGGGTCCTGTAAATCCAATATAATGCAGTTATTATTATTATTATTATTATTTTATTTCAGTGGCATATTCCATTTTACTTTTTTTTTTTTTTTTTTTTTTTTTTTTCCCCAGTATATTTCAGTATATTTCCTTCATTTTGACTTATAAGCAATATATGATATTAAGGACAAATTAAATTCACTATATCTCATGCAACTCTACAACCATGCTTAAGCTAATAATCATGATCATAAGGTCACTATGGATGTACAGCTGCTATAAGATGACTCTTTATTACCAGTGTTCACCAGCTGTAGAATTAGCTGTTCTCCACAGACTAGGAGATGCTATAGGTGATCTCTTGGAAAGAGCTTCTTAATCTTGGAAAAAGAGTTAGTGGTCATTTCAAAGAGATAGCTAAACTACACAATCATGTTCTATAGAAGAAAAAAGAAAAAAAAAAAAAAAAAAAGAAAAAAAAAAAAAAGAGGACTGGAGGCTCCATAAAACCTGTCCTTCAACACTTCCAGGGATGGGGCACCCATAGCTTCTCTTCTCCCTGCCATTGAAGGGTTGGAACTAAGTGATCTTTAAGGCCCTTTAAGGCCCTTTCGAACATAAACCATTTATCTATGATCTATGATTCTAAGGTGATTTCATCTTCTTTATCTAGTGTTTTATTTCTTTTCTAGTCACCTTTCTTTCTCTACTTATATACCTCTTTTCTTTCAAATTCCCCCAAAATATTTCTATTTCTAGCACCTGCCATTGTAGTGCCTTCTATTCTTTTCCTTAGCTTTTGCTAGATTTTGACTGATGTCTGTCATGCTGATTCTTTTCCAGTTATTCTTCTTACCTTTTTTCTTGATGACAGTCATGTTTACTTCTTCCCCAATACTATGGTATTCCAGAGCATTCTATGTAAAATCAGTAGCAACAGTAAGGTTCCTAAACTTCCATGGATTTACTTAGAATAAATAGAGTCAAAATTAACATTTATATTTCCTTTTTTTTTTTTTTTTTTTTTTTCCACATCTTTTTACTCTTCATTTTCTTCTCACCCTGTTAGTTTTATTTACATTTTACTTGTTTCTAACTTTTCTTCCAACACAATGTATTTCAAGAGACTGTAAAATGCCATGCAAATGACAAAAGTTTAAAATTTTACTGCAAAGCTTGACTTCCCACAGCTTTACCTCAAAATCTTTCTAGGACATGGATAGTGAACAATAAGCAACACGAGAAAGAAAGAAACAAAAAACCTCAGAGAATTCAGAGACAGTGCACATAAGATAAAAGTGCAAGCATATACAGAAAGAGTGAGAAGGTGAACAGTCTGCATCCCTCGGGACTAAGTTCCAGAGGTGAAAGCAGCCACCCAAATGAAAAGAAACTTTATGAGGATTTGCAGTCTAATAGATTTGAGCCTGTCATTTCCTACGTGATTTGATAACCTTGACTGTATTAATCTGTGTATGTAAGGGATAAATTTACCTTTCCAATATAATATTATTAGAATTCTTAGACAAAATGTTTGAAGCTCTATGTAACATCTACGTTTTGCTGTGGATATGCAATAGTACACCCACTAAAGAGATCATACCAATTTAGTCATCGGTAGCAATGCATCACAAAAAAATAAGGCATGACCAGTAAAATGTTATGATTTTTTATTCCCACTCATGTTCTATATGAAAAAAAAAAAAAAAACAAACAAAAAAAAAACAACTTTTTATTTTTTTCCATGTTTCTCAGTAAAATCCTTAAAAATATAAATTCATGTCCCCATGTCTCTTTGTTGAGATCCCATCAGTCATATTTGGAGTTCATCTCCCCTGAGATGCAGTTTTCAGTATGTCTTTACTATCTACCTTGAAAGGGAACTCTCTCTCTCCCCCTCTCTAATCTCCCTCCCTCCCTCATCTCTATCTCTGTCTCTCTCTATGTCTATGTCTAGTCTCTCTCTATGTTTATCTATCTCTATCATCTCTATCTCTATCTCTATCTCTATCTCTATCTCTATCTCTATCTCTATCTCTATCTCT
>CM021767.1:73972262-73983391 GCA_011076525.1 Nettapus auritus | reverse complement strand
TCTCTATCTCTATCTCTATCTCTATCTCTATCTCTATCTCTATCTCTGTCTATCTTCTTTATTAGAATTTATTAGTCACATGAAGTGAAAACATTGATATATTCGCTGTTGGAAAACAAAACAAAACAAAGAACAGACTATAATATTGTCTAATCAGTTATTCTGAAACCATTTAAAATGAAAAGTGAAATCTCAAATGTTATTTATTAATGTTCTTCAGACAAAAATATATTTTGTTCTATGGTCTTAAATAGCTTTGGGTTTGTGCATGCAAATTTACTCCATCATTGATCTATTGGGGGGAGGGTGATTGGACAATCTGCAGAGAAAGCAAGAAAATACAATTATTTTATGTTCCAGTCAGTTACTTTCAAGTGACAGTGCTAATGGTAGTAGGGAATATATTTGATGCAAGTTTGACTAACAGCATTGAGCTGGCTCCAAAGTCACTGTTTTACTTGAAGTTAGAACTATGTCAGCAGTTTGTTGGGCTCAAGGTAAGGAGGATTCTACATAGGTCAATCATTTGGAGTGTAATAAACAGCAGATACAGTAATTCTGCTTGGCAGTTTGTGGTGGTTTTACCATGCTGGGCAGCTGAACACCACAACCGCTCTCTCACTCCCCCTCCTCAGATGAGGAGGGGAAGAAGTAAAGGAAAGAACAACTCATGGGTTGAGATAAGGATAATTTAATTAAAGGAAAATATATATGTATATTAAGGAAATATTATTAATTAACAATTCAACTAAAGGGGAAAAGGGAAAGGGGAAAGGGAGGGGGAAAGGGAACAGCAAAACAAAACAAGTAAAGGCTATGTGGAAGTGCAGAGAAAAGAAATTATTCTCTACTTCCCACAAATGAGCGATGCCTGACCATGTCCTTGATGCCTTGACCATGTCCTAGGTATAAGATATAGCTTCCCAGGCATCTTTCCCATTTCAGTATGAAATGTAAATCTACCAAATCTTTCTTAGATAATTATATTTATTACTCCTGAATCAAAATATGAGTGTACAAACTACTTTTGATAGGAAGACAAATCAACTTGATAAAGGAATTATTTTTCTCCAAATCATGATGTAACTATTTTGTTCAAATGTTTTGTTAAGAGAAAATGTTAAGGTAAGCCTCCCCCATATATTCATTAGGTAAATAAACAAATAAATAAATAAACAATGAGCATGATAGTCAGATACTAGAAGATCAACCAACAAATTGGTCTGATGTAAGTGTAATATATTTGAACATATCAGAAGATGGACTTGATAAGAAAGTGTACTTTTGTCTTGTCTGAATGGCAATTTTTCTGCTCTCCATTTGACCAGAGAAAGCTATACTGAATTTCAGTAACACAACTGATCTTGTTTTAAATATTATTAATACCAGTGAGTGAGAAATACTCTCTGCATAAACATATCATGTGTTACCTCTTTTGATTGCTGACTCTTAGCTCATCATACTTACTCTTTGCTACTTAATAGTGTTTTGCTTTTTAAGTTTTACTGATATTTTCAACAACAGAGTAAAAGTGACACATGATCCATTTGTCTGGTAGCTGTACTGCTGTATTAATTACATTAAATATATTATACTATATATATTTTATATACATTATAAATATAATGTTATGAAAAAATCCTGTCATTACTGTAAAAAACATTGGTCAACATTCATAATACTGAATCTGTGAAGCATCTATTTCTATTAAATTGACATTAATGTATTCTATTTTTTGTACATAAGCAAACTTCTATTTCATGGTGCAGAATTTTCTTAAGCATTCTTCCATATTATATATTCAATCAAAAAAATGTAGCTGAAGTTTTTTGCTGGTACTCTGAAACTCCTTTATTTGATCATCCAAAACTTTACAGTAGAATGATGTACAAAGAAAGATATCCAAATAGGACTTTTCTCAGATAGATCTAGGTCAACATAAGCTTCAGCAAATGCTTAAGGTATCATAAACATTCTGGCTTTCTTTACAGTTCCAAACTGTCTGTTTCTGGGTTTGATTGAAAGAATCACTTGAGGATGAAGTGAAACAAAGTTGTTGAAATGCAAAATGCTCATCATTACATCTGTCTCTGAAATATTCAAGAGTACAAGACAACTAGACTACGTGAAGATATTTTAACTAAATGGTAGGCATTTAAAATAGATCTTCCAAAACAGGAAGAAAAACACAAACACACAAAAAAATTATATGTGTAATGCTATAGAGCGAGATCTGCAGTACATAAATTTCTCATTAAAATGTGAGGTTTTAAAGTTCTGATGTCACTAGAATTGCATTGCCTTATGCCAGCTGAGAATCTGAAAACAAGTACATACAAAAGTATGTATTAGTCTTGTGTGGAAAAGAGGACACATATATTGTGTATTCCAGTGTCTTTTTATGACATGATTCTATGAAATTTAACTATAGTTTAAACGACTTCAGCCTTCAGTTATCAATTTTCCACAAAACATTATTCCAGCAAAACTTAAAACAGGTGACACCTTCATTTGTTACTTATCAAACATTGCTACACTTAGTAGCAATATTTAGTGAAACAGAAAGGTGAAGCTATAAACATTTATAGCTGTAGAGCTTTACTTGAATTAGTCTAATGACTCAATAAGTTTGTAAATAATAGTAGCTTAAACTGAAAAAATACCTATATTTAAATAAAATGACTGTTTTAATTGTTCACGTCTATAGCTTTATACGTCTTCTACAATTATTAAACTGCTTATTGACCATCTATAAAATGGACCATAATTTCTTATTATAAAGAAACATACAGCATAAAAATCAAAATTAACTTTACAAATCTATAAAACTATATGTGGAAATAATAAATAAATAAATAAATAAATATATCAGTGATAGACTGATTCTTAGGGTATCTGATAGAAAACTCCTGCACCAGTAAGTTGTAAATCCAGTAGCTAATTTACTCAAAGGTGTTGATATGCCCTGCCCAAGGTACTTAAAGAATCCATACATCTTGGAAAATCTAGTAGAATAAGAGTAGGATTTGAATTCACTGGGTTTTGTGTTCATCCAAACATGCTTTTGTAATGTTTTAAAGCTTTCCCAAATCCACCTCCACACGTCCTTCAGCTTCTACAACTACTTTCCTAAGTTTTGAATGTGTGTTTCTTTGTTGTTGGTGGTGGTGGTGTTTTTGTTTGGTTGTTTGGTTTTGTTTTGACTATAGCAAAGACAAGAAGTGAAAATAATAGAACAGACAAAAGCAGCAGTAGCAGTTTATGTAGGTTCCCTAACTGGGGCATCTGGTCCTGAAAAGTATGCCAAAAGCATATGCATTCCAGCTGAAGCTGTCAGGTTTCCTGTCTCTCTCCTTCCTTATGAGTTGAATCTTGATTAGAGCCCTGAAAGTATAGTACTTTCAGCCTTTCAGGTAATTTACTTAGCACTGCAACTGTATCAAGCACCTAAATATTTCCTATGATTTAGAGGACATGTATTGTGTATAATTCATAGTTCTTCCTTATTTCATTTTTAAGAAAGTGTAATTTTGTTGTGAATTTGTGGTGGTTTTACTCAGGTGGGCAGCTGAGCTCCATCACACCCTCTCACTCACCCTCCTCAAAAGGGAAAGGGGAAGAAAATAGAATGAAAAGGGTTCAAGGACAGAGAGATCACTTAAATATTGTCATGGGCAAAATGAATTCAGAGGAGGGAAAACAATAATATGTATTGCCTATTACTAACTAGCTAGAGAAGTTAGAAACAATGAAAATAAAACAAAACACCCTTCCCCCACCCACCCTCTTCCACCTCTTCTCCTCGAGTGCTGCAACCGAATGAGGGAATAGGGGTTGCGGTCAGTCCCTAACACTTTGTCTCCACTGCTCCTTCTCAGTTACTCTTTTCCCCTGCTCCAACATGGGGTCCCTCCCACGTGATTCAGTCCTTCCCAAACCAATTCCACAGGCTTCCCAGAGACAGCAGCTCTTCAAGAATTGCTCCAACATCAGTCCATACCATGTGGTCCATCTGTCAGGAGCAACCTGTTCCAACCTGGGTCCCCCACAGGCAGCAACTCCTGCCAGGTCACCTGCTCCTGTGTGGGCTACTCTCCAGGTCTGGCCTGGAATCTGGTCCAGTACGGGTTCTCCACAGGCCACAGCCTCCTTCAGATTGTTCTACCTGCTCCACTGTGGTCTCCTCCATGGGCTGCAGTGTGGAAGACTTCTCCACCATGGGACCCATGGGCTGCAAGGGTACAGCCTGCTTCACCATAGTCCTCTCCACAGGCCAAGGGGAACCTCAGCTCCAGCACCTGGAGTAACTCCTGCCTTCCTTCTGCACTGACCTTGGTATCTGCAAGGCTGTTTTCTCACTCCTCACTCTCCCAGCTGCTCTTGTGCAGCATTTTTTTTTTTTTTTTTTTTTTTTTCCCTTAAATATGCTTTCACAGAGGTGCAAACAACATCACTTACTGGCTCTGCTCTGGACAGTGGTGGGTCCCTTTGGAGCCTGCTGAAACTGGCTCTTTTCTAACACGGGGCAGCTTCTGGATTCTTCTCACAGAGGCCACCCCTGCATATCCCTGCTACTAAAACCTTGCCATGTAAACCCACTACAGAATGCTACCAGCTTAACCTACACAGAACAATTAAATATGACTTTCAGAAACTGCTTCCTGCCAGCCAAGGGATTTGTTTGTTTGCTTCGTTCTTCTTAAACATGCACACTTTTCACATGCATTGAAGAGATCTGATAATCCTGTCACATGGTTATCCAAAATCTTCATACTGTTTTCACAGAGGATTTCACAGTGTATTTTACAGTTTTATATCAAGATGACTTTTGATTTATTCTTAACTAAGAGGAAAGAAAACAAGTTGATTCTGACATTTCAGTTTTTTGTCAAATTAACTTCAGTTTTTGCAAGTAAGTATTTTGGTCCTCGCTTCCCAAAGTTATGTGATAGGCAAAAACTATGTGGAAGTGATATCATCACTGAGTCTGAATTTTGTGCTGTATTGTAACTAAAACCGAGTGCATCAATTAGCACCCCAGATCCTTTTCCTCTATAGATATCAAGTCTCCTGAGTTTTGGCAAAAGTTTGCTTTTGGAAAGATTATTTATTTATTTATCTATTTAATTATGTATTTATTTTTGTTTGTTTTAGCTTTTCTTCATAATTATAAAACCAAGTGAGTAAATGCTATTTTAAAAATAATTAAAAAATACTTTATGTTCATTGTAAAATGTAGATCTGATGCTGTTCATCATGCTAAACAATGCTTCATTTATTTTTCTTGGACTATAAAAGACAAAAGACTTTTCAAGGCTAGTAAAGAGCTTGTGTTAAACATTATATGCACTGCATTCAAAAAAAAAAACAAACAAAAAAAACCACGAATGTAAATTGCATTATTTTTTACAGTTAGGTAAGCAGAGGAAGAAGAAATTCATGTTTTCTGAGGACAAACTCTTTCAATTTACATTAACAGAAGAATTAGAAAATTTCTTGTCAAAAACACCTTTACACATTCACCAACTGCAAAAAGAAATTTTGGATTATTGTAATAGTATATAAATATTTGGTGATATCTTGTATAACTACCTACTTTTGCCAAAGTAAATACCAGCACATCACTGAATTGTGTCATTCAAATGTGAGTAATTCAGCATTAAATTTTGCAAGACTTCAGCTCAACAGAGCTTCAATAGTAATGTTTAGTATTGAACATTTTCAAAATATATAATTGATTAAAGTTTAATTGATAAATGATTAAAAGTAAATCATGTTCATTTCGGCAGTATAGAATAATCATAGAATCATAGAATGGCTTGGGTTGGAAGGGACCTTAAAGATCGTCTCACTCCAACCCCCCTGCCACCAAGTAGATCAGGCTGGTGTTGGTCAAGGCCCCATCCAACCTAGCCTTGAACACCTCCAGATATGGGCCATCCACAACCTCTCTTGGAAATCTGTTCCAATGTTTCAGTACCCTTACAGTGAAGACTTTCCTCCTACTATCTAATCTAAATCTAACCTCTTTTAGCTTAAAACCATTCCCACTTGTCCTATCATTTTCTACCTGAGTAAGGAGTCCTTCTCCATCCTTTTTATAAGACCCCTTTAAGTATTGAAAGGCCGCAATTAGCTCCGTGTGGAGCTCTCTCTTCTTTAAGCTGAACATCCCCAGCTCTCTTCAGCCTTTCTTCATAGGAGAGGTACTCCAGCCCCCTGATCATCTTTGTAGCCCTCTTCCTCATTCTAACAGGTCCACATCTTATCTTTCTTGTACTAGGGGACCCAGATCTGGACACAGTATTCCAGGTGGGGCCTCATGAGTACAGAGTAGAGGGGAACAATCACCTCCCTCAACATGCTGGTCACACGTCTTTTGACGGAGGACAGAGTTGGCCTTCTGGGCTGCAAGTGCACACTGCTGACTCATGTCTAGTCTTTGGTCTGCCAGAACCCCCAAGTCTTTTTCTGCAGGGTTGCTCTTAACGAATTCTTCACCCAGTCTGTACTCATGTCCTGTAATACCCTAACCCAAGTACAGTATCTTGCACTTGGACTGGTGGAACTTCATGCAGTTCACATGGGCCCACTTCTCCAGTTTGTCCAGATCCCTTTGAATGGCATCTCTTCCTTCTTTGGTATCAACTGCATTACTCAGCTCAGTGTCATCTGCAAACCCCTTTTTGGATTCCTTGGTGTTTAGAGTCCTAAAATATGTTTGACCAATTTACTATAGAAGATATTTTATGACCAGTGAATTCAACACAGCATGAATGATGGCACCGGCAAATGAAGACAAGTATTTATTCACATTAAAATACACAGCACTGTCTGCATTTTTCAAGCATTTCTTAGATTTATGTCAGATTTTGTTAAAAGGAATGTAATACGGCTTAAGCACTGCTTGGGTCAACCTTAACCAGGATCCTGTAATTTAGCATTTTAAAATATGTTGCAGAATCAAAAAAGATGTCTCCCTTATGCTGATGCCTTATTACTGATAAATCAGTAATCTTTCTGCTGTTTGTTTTCATTGTCCTTGAGAAAGGAGGGAACTAGCTGATATCATCCCAAGGCCACTCTCAATAAGGCAATCAGGATAGGTTCCTGAATTGGAAGAAAGAAAAAATCACTTGTCTTCAAGAAGGGTGTGTTGGGTCTGTTTGGAATGGAGTCACTTTTCCCTGCTGCAGCCCACACAGTGCTGCACTCGTAGCTGGAACAGCACTGGTATCACTCCAGTGTTGTGTCTATTGCTGCATAGTGCTGGCACAGAATCAGGACTCTCTCCAAGCCCCAGGAGCCAGCAGGCTGGGGGTGGGCAATTGATGAGGAGGGGACATCACCAGGGCAGCTGACCTAAACCAACCAAAGGGATATTCCATAACACCTGATGTCACACTCAGCAATAAAGGGGGCTCTTGTGGGGGAGGGATTTCTCTCTCTCTCGCTCTCTCCTGAACAACTGGTACGCGTTTTGAGGCCCTGCTTCCCAGGACGTGGCCGAACATCGCTTGTTGATGGGAAGTAGAGAATAATTTTTCCTTTCTCTCTGTGCTTCCACGCGGCCTTGTTGTTTCTTTTGTTACTTTCTCTCCCCATTCCCTTTCCCTCTAATTAAATCATTCTCATCTCAAACCTTGAGCTCTTTGTGTTGACTTTTTCTCCCCCTCCTCTTTGAGGAGGTGGGGAGTGAGAGAGTGGTTGTGGTGGAGCTCAGCTGCCCGTCCGAGTAAAACCACCACAAAGGGAAAAAAGGAAGATTCAGTGGATTACAGGCTGGTCAGCTTCACTTTAGTTTCTGGGAAAACACTCCTGGCAAACATTTAAAACTGGAAACATTTGAAGGACAAAAAGTAGTAGGTAAGAGTTAGAATGGATTTCTGAAGAACTCAAGTCTGAGCAGTATGATAGCCTTTTTCAAAAGAATTGGCTTATTGGGTAAGGAGAAAACTATGTATGTTTTTTATCTTTAATAAGGCTTTCAGCATTGATTCTTGTAATATCTTTGTAGATAAACTGATGAAGTATGCACTACAAAAGGGAGAAGCAATGTGGACTGAAAACTATCTAAAACACTGGTTTCAAAGGACTGTTGTCAGTGGTATGAAGATCAGCTGGAGTCCAATCAGTTGTGGTGTACCCAGTGTTCCAGCACTGTTTAAGACCATCAAGAATTACCTTGATGTAACAGAGTACACCTTTTGTAAGTTTACAGATGATAATAAACAGGGAAGAGTGTAGCCCTGATGTAGCCCTGACATCACCCCCTAGGTGATCCTACTTTGAGCATGGGTGGGATTGGACCCTCTTTCCACCTCAATTATTCTGTTATTTTGTTTTTGCTTTTTTTTTCACTTCTTTGAGCTATCTGGTTAGTAGATGTGAGGAGATGCAGTGTCACTGGTATTTAAATGACAGTCAGAAGCAGTGACTTTTTCTAAAAATTATTTTATTTTTCAAAGTAGTAAAAACTCCATAAAGGGCCAACATTACTTTAAAATGTAACCCAGAGATTATGCTATTGATTAATATTAAATATCTTCAGAATTTTACAGATTGTTGGAGAATTCTCTTTTCATCATGTTATTGCCTGAAACAAAAAATGCAAATTAAGAGATGGAAAACTTGTGACTGTTTGAATTCAGCACTTGTAGAAGTCTGTTTGAAATGCACAATTTGTTTCAATTGACCATAACTTGAATTACTCTGCCTGATATAATTTGCTATGCAAAAAAAGGACTTTTTCACAGTGAAGCACCGATAAATCTTACCTTTGGAAACATGGTAGATGACAGCAAATACTCCAGTCTAGATATTCTGAGAAATGAATAGAAATGATGAAAATCAATGGACCTTAACAAGAAAAGAAGAATGTTCCTAATGTTATTGTAGAAGCTGTTTAGAAGTGAGCTGATTTAGATTTTAAACTCATTGATGAAGTAATGACTTTGTTTGATTAAGAGAACAAAAAATGTTTATATTTTGGAAAATTCTTTAATATCTAATTTACCAATTTCACCTTTACAGAACTTGATATACTGTATTATTAAATCCCCAGCTGTTTTCAAAAATATTTGATAGTTGTTCAAGAATATATACCTAAAATCTTGGATGTATCAAGAGACAAATTTTGTCAGGATTCTGTTTAATATACATATATAGATATTAAAAAAAAAAAAAATAATAATAGTAATAAAAAAAGTTTGTATGGGCAGTAAATACACTTTTCTTTCAAACATCCTCTATATAGAGAAAGATAAGCTAACCCTTTGGATCTACCTCATTTACGCTAAATAAAGCAACAGAAAAAGATAATCTCACAGTTCAAAGCATGAACTTTTCTGTCTACATGGTATCAGCAAAAATTGATGTTTGTCCAAAGGTAGATGCCTTTTATGAATAAATATACCCCAGGTATGATGATATTAATTCCAGAGCAGAACTCTTTCTTATGTCCTTTCACATAGCTGCAGACTGGCACTAAAAGATTGATCTTTACTGTGTTAGTGTGATTTACCCTCGTTCACACTTGCTTAGTCATGACTGACAATAAAATATTTCAGCGTATGTAGATCTTAAAAGTCATGACTACATACTCTGAAATATTTTATTTTTAGTATTTAATTTTATTTTAAAATTATAGAACAATAATAATCAGAATGTTTGAAACCAACAGTTTTAAGATTGGCAAGAGTCTGCTACACAATTTTTTATTTTTTTTTTTGGAAACTATTGTTTGGACTCCACGTACACTAAAACTTTTACCCCCTTCCCGGCATTTTAGCTCCCTTTGTTCAAGTCCCTTCTGCCTTATCACAGCTATGTATCTGTCAAACGATCTGCTGTGGCAAAAGTGAATTTGTGAGAAAGAGATGTGAGAAGCCTCATAAGAAGCCTCTTCCCCTGGTAGCTGGTGTTTGAGCTCCAGATTTTGGTCCTTCTCTGAGCAATGCCATAAGTGTTCTGGGCCTCACCTCCTTACTCTGCTGGGCCTTGCCTTTCCTGTCTAGCCTGGCTTCCTGGTGCCAGAACTGCTTTGTCACTAGCATTTATCTGGCCACCTGGACACTTGCCTGATGGTCACCGGACCAGCAACACACCTGTTCTGTTTGCCTCGTTCAGGAACAGCAACACTTTGTCCTCAATGGTGAGGTCACTGTCCAGTGAGCCCTGCTATCACCCTTGGATGTTGATTCCCCTTCTTTTGCAGTGCCATATATATGACTGACATTTTTCAGCCATTCTTCCACACACACTCTCAAATACTTTCCTTTAGAAAGCAGCATTACTGATAACAGCCTCTTAAAATCTTGAACACAATAATTGATTTAACCTTACTACCTTCAGCATTTTCTCCTAATTTTTTTCCTCTCTTCTTACCTATTCACTTCTCTTGATACTGTGCTCCTTGGCATAGTCTGAAAATCCTTCTATTAGTTATTTCTTGATTGCTGTGAGAGCAGCATTCATAAAATCTCTCTCTCCTTTTTTTTTTTTTTTTTTTTTCTCTGAAGGTTCACAGCAGTTTTGGCATCCACTCTGTAGATATAAATCTGCTTTGTTGTTGTTGTTGTTGTTGTTGTTTCCTTACAGAACACCAGGTGATCTTAGGCAGAGAGCTTAACACTAGAAGCTTGAAGTTGAGTGAGATCAACCCATCACTGGCATTGGTTCCCAAGGAATAAAAAAGTACTTGAATCTATGAATCTGCCATAAACTCTCTATGAAATAACAATGTAACACATAGTGCTCTGATGCCTAACAGGAATTTTAAGATGTGGCCCATTGGTAGGGTTCTACATGTCTTACTCTGAAACATTCAGTACTAGAACAAACTGGTGGGAAAAAAAAAAAAAAAAAAAAAAAAAAAAAAAAAAAAGAACACCAGACTAACGGTTTGCAACAGACCTGCACTTTCTTTGTCTAAATGAACTGGTTTTATCAATCAAATTTACAACAGGTTTGAATATTTCAGAACAAGAACAGAAAGTTATATGATCTAATGTGAACCAAGGCTACATATCAACCATTATGAGAGAACTGATAATACTGGAAGGTTAGTTCAGATAGTGCTCTGACCTGAAAGGGCTTTGTAATCACCATGGGTACTTACAGCTCAAGAC
>CM021767.1:73957851-73970093 GCA_011076525.1 Nettapus auritus | reverse complement strand
TCAAGGTTGTGGTATAATCAATAGTGTAGAGGCCCACAAACTATATTCTGACATTAGATATCTGATACTTCTCTTACCAGAATTTTGAAGTCTTCCTCCATCTAAACACATGCACGCAAAGTAACCAAAACCAGAAGCAGAGACATTAAGGTGCCTTACACCAGGATCTCCACAGGCAGGGAAATATTCACATTAAAATCTTTGCTCTGACTCACTTGCAACAGGAAAATAAGCATAGGTTGCACAGTGAATGTTGCACAGTGAATACCCTCAAAGTAAACTTTGCACATGGTCCCACACAGCACATGGTTTTCTGTCTTAGTTTTGAATTAACTCCTTCCTTGGTTTGTACCTTTGCCTTGACTGGGTCTGGGTCTGTTGACCAGCCTCCAGCTCTGCCCCTACTATTCTCATGCCCCATGGAATGGTAGCTGTCCATGAAAGCATAATCTGCACAGGACTCCCCATCAACTCCTAGCTTGTTCCCCTCACAGGGCAGTCCTGCTGCTCCCTGATGATCAGATCCAAGTGATTTATTCATGCTGTGCAGTCAGAGTCCATATTCCTGTCTGAATTACACTGCTGTTTAATTTAGTATGTCACTGTAAAATTAGAACATTTTTCATATAGGTCAATCCATTTATCTGATTGCCATTCATGTTAACACTCAAAGGCCAATGTTATGGCTTATTCTCCTGTAAACAAATTACAGAATCTTTTCTTTGAGTAATTTATTAGCCTAGAATTTTTTCTACTTCCAGAGTCCCTGGAAGCCATAGCTGTCTAGATCCAAATCACATTATTATCCTAAAATTAACTTCTGAGATCACATTGTAATCAAAAGTTAAATGTATCAAGCAGGGAGATTTCTGTTCCAATATTTTCTCTTTACAAGACACTTTTCTATTCAGTCTGTATTTAAAAGTAGAATTTACAAAGGATATATACTAAAGAAGTAATAAGATCTTTTGATACCTATGAGATCTGTGAGCAGTCCTCCTTTTATTGTTATTACTTATTATTACTATCAACTTGATAGATTTGTTAAATGGCAACATGATGAAGTTTCATGCAGCACTTCTATCGTTCAATCAGTATGCCTTCTCTCACTGTCCATCAAAAAGTACAAATGAGTGGCATTTTGTTGCCAATTTCTCAGTACAGTGTATTTCACAACAGGGAATTTGTCATTGAAGAATAGGAAATACCTCTTTTGGTTCTTCAGAAGAGAGAGAATGATAATGAGGAAGTCTAGTTTTGAAGATACTTCAAACTTATTAAATAAGCTTCAAATATATTTATTTATTTTTAATGAAAAATCCTAAATATTTATTTTGCAGGATGGTAGCAGAAATGGACTTTATTTATTTATTTACTTTTCCCTTGATTTGTTGGTTGCAATCACACTTTGATGTGGAAGTGAGATTAACAGTTTTTTGTTGTTTACAGGAAGTCTATCTGGCTCCTTATAGAAAGTCTGCTTCAGAGTGGTTATAATGAGACAAACAAGATTGTGGGACACTGTGAGCTTTTATTATTATTATTATTATATATATATATATTTTTTTTGACAACAAACAGTCTTTTTGGACTAAATCATCTAAAGAATAGAGAATGCATGTTGCAGCCACTTTAGAGATTGATTAACAACTGTTACCCTCTGTTTCCCACTTTTCTTCCCTGTGATTTGTGCAAGAATGATGCCACAGGTTTCAATCTACAGGCATCTGAAAGATTGTGTTACTACTGTTCTGGTACATTTGTCCTTTATTGGTAAGGATCTGTCAGCAGCCTGTATTCCCTGCTGCCTTCTTTGTCTGTGGTGTTTGGTTCCTTTTGTTAAGAGAAATATGTCAAATCCTTGCACATGAAACAGAAGTGTTAGGGACATGATTCATTTTAGTCATCATTAATGCAGTAAGTCTCTTCTGAAAGCAAGTTGATCATATTCACTCTTCACTAAATTTCAAATTTCCTTCTTCTGGTCATTGGAAAGGACATTGTGTGATGAACTACGTTATGATCTGCCTGGAAAGTTTCTTGTCACGGATCTACATACTCCAGTAATTTAAACCACACTCTTTTATGGCATGATTAATAAACTGAAATAGAATTTTACATAGATTTACATAGGGTTAAAAGATAATTCTAAGGAAAGAAAGAAAATGTGAAAAGCGTGTCTTCAGTAGTAATCTCTGCAATAATATATTAGCTTGATATTACATTCCTTTGATGGAGCTGATAAATTAACCCCTGACTCTGGAAATATTAATTATTCTATTTATTCAGTTAAGATGCCTGATATTAGCTGGTGCAGCAAAAGATGAAAAGTCACTAATATAAGGAAAATTATAACATTTCTTCCATTCCATCGATTCTTGGCAATAATATGCTATTGCTATGAACCTTAAATAAGAGTGAAAAGCAGAAGATTACCTACTGCATTGGTATTATTTTAAAAGTATTTCAAGTTCACACTGATAGGAAAGCACTTGACATTGTTCATTACACAAAGCCCAGTGTTTCTCATTTTTCTGGCCCAGATTCAGCCTAGCTTCCGCTACCTTTTAATTATATACCTCGAAGTCCCTTGTCTGTGACTCTGGACTCCAGGAATTAGAAGCTGTTGGAACTTCTTCTATGCCAAATAATTCATATGATAGTAAATGGTTATATTCTGCTTATATCATACTTGAAAAATCAATTTGTTTCATAGATATTCATTGAAGGAGATGGGGAGAGCATTGCAGACTTTCTATTGTGTTCCATTTTTACTTTTATTTTTAGGTATATGTATTGTTCATTCTCTAAATCAGTACCATATTTGCTGCTCCATCTGTCTCCCTAATCTAATTCTGCTTCCCTCTGGGTTTGAGCCTAATATAAGGGCTTTAACCTCTTCAGTCATTTGCATAACAGTGACTTCTGTCTCTGTTTAGCAATACTGGCTTGAACTGCTGAATTTCAGTACTTGTCTCCCTCTTAAGCTAATCCTTTGTATTCCTAGTACTTTCCTAATTTGTCTTTTCCTTCCTTTTTTTTTTTTTTTCTTTTTTTTTTTTTTCTTTTTTTTCCCCATAGAATCATAAAACGGTTTGGGGTGGGAGCAGGGACATCTTCCAATAGACAAGGTTTCTCAAAGTCTCATCCAACCCAGAACATCGCCAGCAACAGAACTGAGATAATTTCTTATTTCTTCTCTCATATTTTCTATCCAGGACAACAATGGATGCAAAAATTGAAGGGAAATTAATTTAAATTGGAGAACAGAAAATTTCTTTGGAAAATGGAATTGTCAGGTATTTTAGGGACCAGTCAGATCTCTATTTAACATCTGCAATTTCAGATTTTGCAGAGGAATATAACTTAGTCACATTTCCTGTGAATTTTCACTGAAATGGCAAATGTCATCTAACTGAATAAGTTAAAGATCCTGATCGATAGCAGAAAAATAAGATTTTACAGAGAAACAAATACAAATAATGGTATATGTTCACTGAGAACTAAGCAATACATTGTACTTCTTGTCTGGGGGACTGGACTAGATGATCTTCAGAGCTTCTTTTCAACCTCAACTATTCTTTGATTATGTGATTCTGTAATTTCTTATTCTCAGAAGCAACTAATTCACTGAAACTGTCACTAAGAAAAGTCCACTGAAGGTACAACCAACACTCTGACAGAAGAGGAAGCCTAAACCAGACAGTCCTTTTGAAAAATTCCAGCCAAAGTTATTTTACTTTAACAAAATAAACCCACCTAAAATAAAATTAGGCAATAAGAACCATTCTTTTACTACTTTTAGTAGAATATCATACATCTATGCAATAAAAAGTAAATAAGTTTTGCAAGTTCTGTTTTAATTACTATCAGGCTTTTCTGTAAATTAGTTAAAATATTTTACATATTTACAGAGCGGCAAGAAAGGTTTCTGTGGCAACCTGAAAAAAAGAAGAATGGGTGAAGATCAACTTAATAAGTACCAGAAAAAAAAAAAATAAAAAAAATCAAAAACAAAGATCCAAAAGAAAATTTCAATATAGAAGTTTCTTGTACCATAATCAAATTCATATTGAAATGTCACAGGAAAGTACGTGATTGCATAATAATCTCAACTGGCTTGTATTTTGCATTCAGAGCATGGTCTTGTTCAGTTTACACGTATTCAGCCATTTTGAATATTGATTTTATAAGTATTTAAGTAAGCCTAATACTTAGAATAAGAAGGCTAAAGAAGCCTGACTTTCAGCACTTCCTTCATGCAAATTATTGTATTTGAATAATAATGGGAGAGTTAGTTTTATTTAAAGTGTTCTGTGGCTTAGTCAAGCACGTAATTGAGTAAAATGCACCTGAAAGAAGAAAGCTAGAGACCAGGAAGATATGAGCGGAAGTGCCTACATGGGACTTCTTTCCTGAGGAACAGATACTCAGCTTCTTTGGAGTATGATAATATATTTTTCTGCTCCCATCTTCTTTGAATGATGTTATTTGAATTACTTCAGTTCTGTTTGCTTTCTTTTTGAGTCTTACAGAAACTGTATGATATTTGCAGAACAGAAGCTTTGTGTTTCAGGGTAAAAAGTCTGAGAAGGAATAAATATTTTTTCTTATTTAAAAATAAAAAAGGCAGAAAAGAGAACACAGCAGCTGGATGGTGATGACAACAAGAATATAAAAAGGGAAAAAAAATAATAAAATGAATAAAGTTATGTACTTGAATTTAATTAATAATCTCTTTAGACTAATGACAAAATGTGTAAGATTATTGAGGAATAAGTATGGAATTGCACACTAAAGCTAGTAACTAGCCTAAGAAAACAGATAATTTCTTGAGATAACAGAAACATGACAGCATAGCAGTTGTAACAATAGGATGAAGTGTGTGAGCTGCTGAAAAAAGCATCAGACAAAGAGAAGTCATGGATTAGTGATACATACTCATGCTATTAACATTATTTCTGTTGAGAAAAAAAAATGGCTATAGTAAAATTAATTTGAGTCAAAGTCAGTTTTGTAAAATAAGACAATATAATATTGTCTTATTGTATAATATATAAGTATACTTATATAAGTATATATAAGTATAAAAGTATATATAAGTATATAAGTATATATAAGTATAATGCTGATGATTTCACCACAAAGTCAAAATAATAGTTTAGATATGGTCAGATTTGTATTTGTAAGATAAAATAAAATAGTTAAATACTGAAAATATGCCATAATAGTACCAGGTGTATTCCAGATGAATGAATAATGTAGCTGTAACTGTCATTGAATTAACAGAAAGCTTTTTGTGTTTTGTTTTTTGTTTTTGTTTTGTTTTTTACTTACTTAAGGAAGTACTGACAAAATTTAGATGAACTAGATCTAGTCATAGAGAATAATTTTGAACTGACTGGTATTGTCTGATTGTGTTAAATGAAGTCTCTAAAGCTTGCTGTTCAAAAAGCAACAACAAAAATAAAAGCAAACAACAAAACACCCCCCCCCCCCCCAAAAAAAAAAAAAAAAAAATTGATCAAAGAAGACAGGTTATCAGTTGAATAGAAGGAGGAGGTACAGATTCAATTGTGGGGATGTAGAGAGTAGTCAGATTTCTTAGTGACATAGAATCATAGAATGATTTGGACTGGAAAGAACATTAAAGATCAGCTAATTCCAATCCCCCTGTTATAGGCAGGGACACCTTCCACTCTGCCAGTATGCTCAAAGCCCCATCTAACCTGGCCTTGAACGCTTCCAGGTATGGGACATCCACAGCTTCTCTGGGTATCCTGTTCCAGTGTCTCACCTACCTCTTAGTAAAGAATTTCTTCCTAAAATCCAATCAAAATCTACTTTATTTTAGTTTAAAACCACTACTCCTGTTCTGTATCATTCCCTGATAAAGAGTCCTCCTTAAAACAGTCTCCTACTTTCCTGTAGCTACAGGAAGGCTGCAATGAGGTCTCCTTGGATCCCTCTCTTCTCCAGACTGAACAACCTCAATTCCCTCAGCCTCTCTTTATAGGAGAATGGGAGCTCCAGCCCCTTGATCATCTTCATGGCCCTCCTCTAGGCATGTAATACATGTGCTTGTGCTGGAGGCACAACAGATGAATGCAGTACTCTAGGTGGGGTCTCACAAGAGCACAGTAGAAAGGGAGAATCAACTCCCTCAACCTGTTTCTTTGATGCAGCCCAGGATACTGTTGGCTTTCTGGGCTGTGAGCACACCTATTTAGCTTCCTGTTAAACAACAGCCCCAGGTCCTCAGGGCTGCTCTCAGTCCATTCTCCACCCAGCCTGTATTTGTGCTTGGGATAGCCCTGGCCCAGATGCAGAACCTTGCACTCGTCCTTGTTGAACTTTCACAAACTTGTTGAAGTTTGCACAGGCCCTACCTCTCAAGTCTGTCCAAATCCCTCTGGATGGTATCCCTTCCCTCCAGCGTGGCAGCTGCACCACACAACTTGGTGTCATTGGCAGACTTGCTGAGGGTATGTTCAATACCACTGTTCATGTCAGCAGCAAAGATGATAAACAGCATCAGTCCCAATACCAACCTGTGAGGAACACCACTCATTACTGATCTCCACTTAGACATTGAGCCATTGACCACATCTCTTAGAATGTGACCACCAAGTAGTCCATCCATCAAATCCATGTCTCTCCAATTTAGAGACAAGAATATAATATGTGACAGTGTCAAATGCTTTTCACAAGACTAGGTAGGTAATGTCAGTTGCTCTTTCCCTATCCATCAGTGTTGTAACCCCATCACAGAAGGCCACAAAATTTGTCAGGCACAATCTGCCCTTAGTGAAGCCATGTTGGCTGTCACCAGTCACCTCCTTATTTTCCATGTGTCAGTGATGAGAACTGGCCTCAGGCAAGGAGGAGCTGATCAGCTTGCTCCTGCTCCTCTCTTATACAAACTTTGTGGGTGGAGGTCTGCAAGCTTGGTATGAGAGTTTGGCAAAGGATGGAGTCTTGTGTTGGCAGGATGGCCCTGTTTTGGTGGCAGAACAGAATCTTGAAGGCCATGGTACTCAGAGTGAAACCTTTTGCTTGATTATTTGTAAAATTAATATTAAAGACACCTGAATATGATAATGAGCTTTATGAAGTACATGCTAAACTTTTACAATTATAGCATTCAACTCTCCACTCAAATCATGCTAAACATCACTCCAGGGTGGGGAACAGATAAGGTTAGGATATAAAGGAAAAAAGGAAAGTAGAAACAAAAAGTTAAGAAAATGTGTTAGAGATAGGAAAAAAGAAGAGGTGGGGAGAGAAGAAGAAATTGAAGATTTAAAAAGGTAGTTAATGGGCTGTGTTCCTTTCTCCTTCACCAAGAAAAGGATGCCTTCTTGGTAAGTTTTATTCCTTTACCTTTTGGTGAAGAATATGGAGGCAACATTTTGCTGGCACTAGTATCGTGTATTAGTGCTATTGCAGAGAGTGTATTCTTCAACGGCAATTCTGAATCTTTCATATCTCTTGCCTTAATAAATAGCATCAATCTGTGAAACTGTATCAGTGAAAGTTCTTGACAGGGTTTGGAAACAGGCAAAAGTTTGACTCTGATAAGTCCTCTTTAACACAATGGGAGACTTTCTGGATTTATTTTCTTTAAAATCAATGATATTATAACTACCTATAGCTAAAGCAGTCATAACAAACTTGTTTGGAATATTTTTCCAAAAGAGCCTTAAGAATTAGCAAAGATTCTACAAATATAATAAAAAGATTGATCTCTCAAATGATACTAGACACTTGAATACTGTAAGGGTATCCTTTCTATTGAGTTGTAACTACACTGTAACCACCCTTCCTCTTTTCATTTTTCTTTTCAATTTAGATAGCTGAGGAATATTTTGTTATTTAGGCCAAAATACTAATAAAAATATATAAATCTCTGATAAAAGTCGCTGTTAGTGTTTAAAAAAGCATGGACAAGTTCTCCTGACAAGGTTGTTTCCAGAAAAGGGCTGCAAGCACAATTAAGGGTGAGGTGAGATGGTCTTATGAAAGAAGGCAGAAAGAGCTTGTAAAGTTAGGTCTGGAGAGAATGATAACTGCTGCCTTTGCCATGAAATGAACTCAAAGGGAGCTGTGGAGAAAATAAGCAATAGGAACAAACAATTTCATTAGAAAATGTAAAGATAAGGAAGAGTGGGGATAAATAGATTGGTTAAATAAATAATAAGCATATTACCTTTAATTAAAAATATGAGCTTAAGGTATTAAAATCAAGCCTAATTCTGTTCCAATTTTCAATATAGATAGTAAGTAACACTCATTTGAGATGCATTCTCATAAGCACAAATTTACAGAAATTTTCCTTAAGAAAGTTAAACCTACCTCCCTATTGGTGATTTTCATTATTCTATGAATCACAGAAAAAAATATATATTATATTGACAGTTTTAGATTAGTCTGCATATTTATCTGAGATCTTCCTTAAGTACCCCTTAAAATATTAATAATTTTGTGGTTCAAAATGCTGGTTTTGATTCGCTTAACATTTCTAGCTTCTCTTTTTTCCTCTGCTGTCATTAATAATTAATTTTTTTAGAAAACAATTTAGAATAGAACTGTCAGAAGTTAAAGACAGACAGATAAGTCAGCAGAAGTTATCTTTTAGATAAGCATAGGTTTCCGTAGTGAAATGTTAGTTTCAGTGAAATAAATGACCAAAACCAGTAAAATCTCTTGCATTTTTCAGTATCACCTGTCCAAATTAAATGATAAACTCCTAATTGCAATGGGCTTCTATTTTATATTAAATGTGTGAACAAGTTCCTCGTTCATCAGTAGTAAATAACAGTGAGTGAAATAAGTAAATAAAATAATATGTTCTGGGATTTGGTTAATGAAATAGTCACACTCCAGAGCGTTTAAGATAAAATTTACAAAGTTTAACAATTCAGTGATTTTATTTAATCTATGTGACACTAATGTAAAGATCAAAAGGACTGTTATTTTCAGGGATTGCCAAGTTAGTAGAAAAGCAGGGTAGAAAAGTGCCCAGTTTAAAAAATAAATACCAAGAAAAGGAATGTATTTTTTTCAATCCTTTCAAGTGTATGAAAGCCCTTTTTCAGGAAATCTCTAGCACAATTAATGAAATTACTCCCACAGTACAAAAGCAAACAAATAAACAAACAAAAAATAAAAAAGCCAGAAAAATACTACAGAAAATAAAAGGAAATTAATTTTGAGAAGAAACAGGAGAATAAAAATAAGTTTCAAGATCAAAGATTTGAATTCCCTGGTAATAATTTTACTGTCTAGTCCCTACAGATTTAAGTATATAAGACCATAGTGTCAGAGCACAGGATGAGAGTCCTCCACTGGAGACACTCCCTCCCTCTGCTGTTCTGACATCCCTTGGCAAGAAACCTGTTGGAGGATAGCAATGGAAATGGGGCAGCTTTACTCAGTGCAAAGTCGCTGGATTTGGCAGTCCACCTTACTGTACCATTTGGTATAAGCCGCAGATATCTAAATATGTGCCATAAAACAGAGCCAAATATGTTGCCTCCAGGTAAACTGTAATTTGCATGATGATAGAGGAGCTGAAGAAGAAAAAAAACATCTGAAACTGTAACCCCTTCTCTGAAGATCAAGAAGGGTGGAGTAGATGAAGAAAATATGTAGAGGAATAGAGGAAGAATATATGTAGAATCAGTAGCACAGAGAAAAGAAGGAACAGTAAAATGAAGGTCTCAGGTAAATTTCTCTGGTAATTTTCATCTCATACCAGCAGCAGTAAAACTAGTATAACCACAAGTAATACTGGATCAAATCACATTTTACAGATAACCTGTGGATGGTATGCCTGAAGGCATTTCAGCAATGTATTAATGACCTAACAGTGGAAAATGTTGTTGCATATAGTCCAAACGATTTTAAATCTTTCAAAGCAATATTATTTAGATGAATCCTCATTGTTTTACAGTAAGATCTGTTCATTGTCTCAAATCATGCTACAAGTAAGATATGTAATTCACAAATGACAGCTACATTGTGGAATTGTGCTCGGGTGACAATTCATCTCTGAAATTATCATCAACTTGAAGACTGAATTATACCCCAGTTTGTAGAGCTATTATGGTCAAAATTTAATTTTCAGCTCTGTAAATACTGAGAAAGGCAGAAGTTAAGTGTGTGGTTTGGTTTATATTTTTATAATCAATACAAATTTAAGGAGGCAAGCAGTCCTGGGGAGCTGATCCAGTCTTCTTTCCATGAATATTTTCTTTGATGAATTTGGAAATAGACACAGGTTTGTATTGGAAAGCAGATAGGCCAAATAAGAGTATGTCTTTGACATTTACACTTGGCTTTCTATTATGATTCCCAACATCTAATTACATATAGTTTTGTTAACAACAAATGGCTAATCAAAATGAATCTTGACAGCTGAAATGAGGTAGGGATCTCACTTTGACCATAAATAATCAACTTATTTTAAAAGGATTCAAGGTTATAATTTATCCAAATACAACTAAAAGCAATATCAAATTATCAAAATTTATTGCAGTATGGAAATTTTATTTCCTATCAGAACTATTGGTATTAAGTTCCCATCAGAACTGTTTGCATTATTTGACCAGTATGGCTTCACCAAGGGCAAATCATTTCTGACCAGCCAGGTGGCTTTCTACGATGGAGTGACTTCATCAGTTGACAAAGGAAGACTGACCAATGCCATCTACCTGGCCTTCTGCAAAGCCTTTGACACAGTCCCACATGACATCCCTGTCTCCAAATTGGAGAGATGTGTGGGTGGATTGATGGGTGGACAATTCAGTGGATAAGGAGTTGGCTTGAAGGTAGCACCCAGAGAGTGGTGGTCAATGGCTCTACATCCAAGTGGAGTCTGGTGATGAGTGGTGTACCTCAGGGGTCTGTCTTTGGGCAGGCACTGTTTAATATCTTTATCAATGACATAGAGAGTGGGACTGAGTGCACCCTCAGCAAAATTTGCAGATGACACCAAACTGAATGATGCAGTTGATACAAAAGAAGGAAGGGATGACATCTAAAGGGACCCAGACAAGCTTGCAAGGTAGGTCCACGTGAACTTAATGGGGTCCAAGTCTAAGTGCAGGGTGCTGCACCTGGGCTGCGACAATCCCAGACATGAGTACAGACTGGGTGAATAACTCATTGAAAGCAGCCCTGCAGAGAAAGACTTGGGTGTTCTGATGGATGAAAAGCTTGACATGAGCCGGCAGAGTGTGCTCACAGAAGGCCAGCTGCATCCTGGGCTGCATTAAAGGAATGTCCAGCATGTCAAGGGTGATGACTGTCCCCCTCTACTCTGCCCTTGTGAGGCCCCACCTGGAGTACTGCGCCCAAGTCTGGGGCCACTAGCAGAAGAAGGATGTGGAACTGTTAGAGAGGGTCCAGAGGAGTGCAACAAAGATGATCAAGGGGCTGGAGCATCTGTCCTGTGAAGAAAGGCTGAGAGAGCTGGCAATGCTTAGTCTGGAGAAGAGAAGGCTCTGGGGAGACTTCATTGCAATGTTTCATTATTTAAAAGGGGCTTATAAAAAAGAGGGAGAGTGACTCTTTGCTCAATCAGATATTGACAGGATGAGGGGTAATGATTTTAAACTAAAAGAGGGGAGATTTAGATGAGAGGTGAAGAGGAAATTTTTCACTCAGAGGGTGGTGAGGCACTGGAACAAGTAGCCCAGAGAGGTTGTGCATGTCCCATAACAGGAGGTGTTCAAGACCAGGTTAGATGAGGCCCTGAGAAACCTGATCTAGTCAGTGGCATCCCTGTCCATGTCAGGGGAGTTGGAACTAGATGATCTTTAAGGTCTCTTCCAACCCAAATGATTCTATGTTTCTATGATTTCTATGTTTCTATGATTAAAAAATGAGATATACTGAGGAAATTATAGAGTGTTAATGTAGTTTTATTTTTTTAATATTATTTTTCCAGTTGATCACAGATTCAGTTAGAAAAAAGAAGTACTGAGGTTAATTTTTATGACTTCTATATTGTAATTTATGGCCACTTATATATATTTTTTATTATTTATTTTTTTGTTTAGGGAGTTAATGCCCAAGTTAGTTTCTCATGGAGACAGAGACAGAGACAAGAATGGTATATATTGAGTGAATAATAAAATGCTACCTATGGCTCTTTTCTTTTCTTTTCTTTTCTTTTCTTTTCTTTTCTTTTCTTTTCTTTTCTTTTCTTTTCTTTTCTTTTCTTTTCTTTTCTTTTC
>CM021767.1:73916269-73956078 GCA_011076525.1 Nettapus auritus | reverse complement strand
AAAAAAAAAAAAAAAAAAAAAAAAAAAAAAAAAAAAGTCAATTTCAGGTTTACATATTTTATCCCTGACTTTGAAGTGTGGTGTGTCAATCTTCTCCATGTGATTGGTGGCTTCTTGTTACCATTGCCCAGATGCATATTTTAACAAACAACTACAGAGAATCTCTTTTCACTCCCTAAGAGATCTGAGCTGGTCAGTGAAGGTAAAATGTGAATCATCTTTATTCTTTGCCCCTTGTTAAAAGAGAGTGCTAAAAATGGGTCTTATTAAAGTACAAATAGTGATTTCCATGGGAGTTATATTTTTGGTTTTATTTTTTCTTCCTGATCTTGTAATGTGCAAACATTTTCTTTTCAAGTACAAAACATCCATTGACTTTCCTACTATCAATACCTTTATCACTAATCAGATGAGATCCCCAAATAATTATTTTTAGTTGAATTTGCTAGGAATATACCTAGAAAGTTTGGAAATGGCACCTACTGAGTGAAAGGAAGAGCATGTGAGAGGTTTTGGAAGGAGCATTTGGCCAGTGGTTTAAAACTGGAAAAAAAAAAAAAAAAAAAAAAAAAAAAAAAAAAGTGTATGAAAGAACAAAAAGGTAAGCTTAAAAGGATCAGTTTCAGTATTTCCTATTTTAAAATAGGACTGAGAGGACAGGGATAATATTTTTGAAAAATATTTTTCAATGTTTTCTGGTGGTTGTGTTTCAGGCTTTGCTTTGTCAGTTTGTATTAAATATAGCTTTTACTCTTTTCAATATTTTTTATATGAAAAAGGTCTAATTTGTTTATATGAAAAATGGTCTAAAAGGGTCCATTTTAAGGGGGAAAGGGGTCTGCTATATCTGCCTAGAAGTAACTGGCATTTCCTTTCCCATTTAATTAATACAACTAGAATCCCTGAATTTATTCTATATTGTACTGATATGAGCTAACATATAAGCCTCTACAGCTCAGAACAGCCAATTATACTTGCTGACTGTCTGCTAGTAGCCATGGTATCTGCAGGCTTTGCTGCTTGTTCTCACAGAAATCTCAGAGCTTAAATAAGCTCAGACACTGGCTCAGTTCGTTCAAAATTCATGCTGCCCTGGCTTTTGCCAGGGGATCACACGGCTGCTCATTAGGGACTGAAGAGCAAGGCTGTGGAGCCTTGAGGGCTTTGTGCTATGCCAACTAGTTTTCACAGGAACAGGAGGGATGTATTTTTCTTAAGCTAGTGCAGATGTCTCAGCAAAATTTTACAAAATTCCAAAGCTTCTATTTATGCATATACTCTTCATCTAAAACTGGTTTTATGTTGTGTCTGATTATATTGTGAAAACTGCCAACAATATATGCTGAAGTTAAAAGATACGGCTTCATTCTTTATGCTGTGGGTCTAGTTTTGAGAAAGCAAAGGAACTAAAGTTTAAGCATTCCAATCTATTATTAATCACTAAATTTGCACAGTCAAACATAATCAGTCAAAAACTCCCCGTCAGGTCCATGTTCTTGTTTCATGTGTTTGTAATCTGAAAATAAATAAATAAATAAATAAATCACCTTTGTGAGGAAGGTGCCTCCATCCTCAGACTCAGTTAAAGTGTTAAAATTACTTATTTTCTACATCTTGAAAATTGGTTGGTTCTGAGGATTCTTTTAAAAGGATTTAAATTATTGAATATATATGTATATGTAATTGAGACCATATTAATTAATTATTTAAACCATAATTAATTGAGACCTTCATTAAAAGGAATCAAATTCGAAAGGAACAAATTTATTGTACAAAAATAAGAAAATTTATTTGTGGCAAGTTACCCTTAGTTCTAAACATTGACATACAAAGAAAAGTGAAATATTTCCAGGGTAGCAGGTGCACTCTGTACTGCAGACTTCTGCAGTCTGTTTCAGTAGCCATTGGATTCTGCAATGGCTGTCTAGTGTAATTAAGGAACATCAATGCTTCTTCTGTAGTTTCTTCTTACCACCTAAGGAGATTCATTCTAGCTGTGGTTATTCAGCTATGTCACTTCTGAAGAGACGGTCTGTCTCTTTCTAAACTGCAGTTTTCTTTTACCTCTACCACCTGGAATTCTTGATAATATGAAAGCTATTCCATCCAGGGCTACTTTTCTCTTTCAGATCTCAAAAGGTGGACTTATCCAATACCTGAACTATATATATGACCTGATTAAAAAAAGGTAAATAATTACCCTGAGAACTACATGAAAGAAATAAACATATTATATTTATTTCCTCACCAAATTCAGTTTTGGGAAAAAAATAAATTAAAGCATTATGGCTTGTCCAAATTTTTTTTTTTTTTTTTTTTTTTTTTTTTTTCCACAAGATCATATTTCACCCCTCAAAAGTCTATCTAGACTCTGCAATTTTGAGTTCTCTTTCCAAAGAAATTACATTCAATTGACAATGTGGAATGTCCTTGGCTATAAGTATTCCTTTTTCATCTCAGTTAATGTGGACTTATACTGCATTAACTGGAATGTAGAATTATAGCACAGCTTTTCAGTGGGACTGTCACATTATTTAGTACCAAGATAGAAAAACTCAAAGAATACTAGCTTTGTGCACCATAAATATAATATTGTTCCAATGTTATCTTTTTGGAGTTTTTGCTATGGCTTATTTCCCCGGTTGCCTCATTCATTCTATCAAAATATAATCCTGTCCTGAGATGTTAGGTGTTCTCATTAAAAATTATTTCCTCTAATCAGATAGCCATATTAGAGCTTTCGTTTCTATCTGTAAAATAGGGTTAAAGGTAACTAAGCTTACAATAAAATATTTTCCTTTTTTTTTTTTTAAAAAAAAAAAAAAAAGTTTTGTAAATCACAGCTTTGAATGCTAGTAAATCCATGTGCAATGCATGTTATTACAACATATGATTAACTGAACTTTCTAAATGCCGGTTCTGTTTGTGGATTGCCTGCATTACAACAAATCATGCCTTTCACAGCAATGCTACATAGAAGTCCAATGATGTTTATTTATTCAAAGATCAAAAATAAAATCTATGTGTGATTGTGTGTAATCATCTTTTTCTCTAAATCAAAGCTGGTGAAACAGGCAGTTCTTGATTATCTTCCATCCATTCTCTTTCCCATAATATCACACTGTTTTGGAACAGCAACATCTGGAGCTGTCGTGAGCACATATATGACATGTATCGTATGAAAAGAAAAGTCTCATCTCAGGGGCAGTGTAGTTCACCCCCACCAGAACCTTAAAATCCTTGATAAAGTATTAGTGAGTCATCTCCCCAGAGTGCTAAGCACATGCTAACACCAGGGTCAGCACCGCAACCCACTGGAACAAGAGCAATACTGCACCTACTCGTTGGGATCCTCCGGCATTAGAGCTTTTGCAGATCACACAGAAATTAAAAACAATGTGATTTTCATGTACAGGAAATACATACACAATAAAGGACAGGCTAGTACAGTGCTTAATGTATGTGAGAAAAAAAAAAAAAAAATCTTTGAGGAAGAAGAAAAGGACACATATCTGAGGAATTAATAACTTCACAATTATATTCTTTTACTGTTGGAAAAAATTCTCCTGAAAGATGAATCCATAAAAGTATGAGAATCGCTAAGAGTGCATATATGCCAGTGCATTCTCTGCTATTGTTACCATTACTAGAGTTTACAGCAGCAGTACAATGGGACCATTCTTTGGTGTAATACAGTCCACATCTTATGTTCCTAAATAAATGCAGACAGAGTCACTTATTGAAGTGCAAGACTTTGCAATACACATCTGATTCTTCATCTATAACATGCTCTTGAACTTCAAGAACCAGTACTGGTAAAATCTGGTACTGATTAAGTACTGGTAAATCCAGCGATTTTGAAAGTGTCACACCCTGCCTGCACAGAATACTTACCAGACAACAGCAGTTCTAAAAATATGAAGTTTCCTGTGATTTAACTCTTTAAAATAAAAATGGCTAATGTTTGCCACTGTTAATAAATGATAAAAGAAGGGTTAACTTTTATCTTTTCTTTCTGTTAATGGCTTCTTTGAAAAGCAACCATCTTCCTCTTCATTTGACAAGATTTAAACACAGACATATCATCTAGAAGCCATGTATCTAGTAATCCAGTGGTTATATTCCCTAACAGTGCCAGAGACAGCTATGTTTATATTCATTCACAAAGTGAGTAATTTTATACTTTCCTGATCAAGAAGACACCACAAAACTTTTAAAAATCAATACTGACCTTTGTTTTAACTAACAGTTTAACTAGCTCACACACTACAAGAGTTTACAAAGATATGTAAACAACAACAAAGAATGTACACTGTTTAGAGGATGATAGAAACAGGGTAAAAATGTCTTGTGTAACTTATTAAGAGACAGAGTTGTTCACAGTGTTTTAGACTCAACAATGTATTGCAAAATATTCTCCCTGCTATATCACTGGGGAGCTTGGATGGTTATTCATAGATAGGAAGATATGGTAATGTCTTCAGAGCTGCAAGCTCTAAATAGGCTTACATATCCTTGAGTACAGAGCGAATGGCCCTGAATATTCCCTGTGTTGTTTTTTGTCCGTTTCCTTACCTAGATAAAGGAGAGCCCAAGAGTAAAGGGATGTCAGGTTAAAAAAAAAAAAAAAAAAAAAAAAAAAAAAAAAAAAGAAAAAAAAAGAAAACCTAAGTCAGTCTCAAAGAAGTTTTTGATAAATATGCTCATTTCCTTAGAAGGAGTTACCATGCATTGACATTCTAGCCCCCTAAAACATAGACATTTAAGAAATTTATAGTCATGCTGTGTGATTATATTGATTTCTCAGGCAAATATTAAATCTTTATTAAACTGTGACATTTAACTGTAATCTGGCTCACATAGTTGTGTTCTTCGGAGATTATCAGTTACTGAGTTTATTTAATTTGAATGATTTAATCTTACTTTGCTTTGTATTTGCTCTGTAACCTCTGATTAGACCTATTATGACTTAATGATAAAATATTAATACAAAGAAAAACAAAATCACTAGTGATAACATGGCAATGAATATATAGGCACCAGTACTAAAAACAAAATAAATTTGAAGGTAAAATTAACATTTTTGGGATCATCACTAAGTCTTCTTAGATGACAGAGATTACACGGACATTGTTTTTATTGATCTACCATATGCAGTCTTCAGTAGCAAGAAAATCAGCCAGACACATAATAAAATAATAACCTTCCATTAAAAACTAGGACACTGCCTTGAACCATGTATGTGGCAACTGCAAGAACACGTCTAACAACTTTTCCAACAAAATTATAACATAACGTCATGTTACTTCAAGTTGACTTTAAAAAAAAAAAAAAAAATAGGTTGGACTTTTTTCACCCACACCATTAAAGTTAATAATGCACCCTATTGCAGTTAATAGGTGTTATTATACATTTATTTTTTAAGCAGAATAATTTCCTTTCTAGAATTTAATTCTTGAACAATTGGGAGCTTTTATTAAATTGGCTCTTTATATATTAATTCATCATGGCAGACAATTAATGGTATTATTGCTCTTATGAAAATGCTACATCACAAAACCACAACACAGCATATGTGGAATCTATCCACTCCTGTTCTGCTCTTATTACCTCCCATATTATTTATAATAAATAAAGCTCTTATGATGTAAATCACATATTTTTTACTCATAATGATTCAGAAGCACTTTGTCCATTTTGTAGGTAATAATTATCCTTTTTAATGTTAATCTTAATAGCTTTGTTAGACTGGGGAAATGGCACGCAACATATTAAAGAAAAGTTCAATTTTGCTTTTGACATCTCTTTTCTGAGACCAAATAAACCACATCAAGAATGTTTATTGTCTATGTGCCCAATATCCAGATCAGACTTCTAGTGTAACACTAGTAAAGAAATTTTGCTAGTTTCACTATTAAAAAAAACAAATGGCATAACTAATACAAGGTAGATCTGTTTCATGGCTTCCATTAACATTCTCCTTATTCCTGTTGGAGGTTAGATTCAATCCCTTAAAAGTATTTGGGAACTGAAGAGATCTTTCTGACTGTCTCCAAGCAAACGAGCAAATAAACATTTGCTGTAACAATGTCAGAATACAAAATTCTGAACTTATTTTTCCTAACACATTTCTCCAAGTTACCTGTATTGTGTCATTCTGTCATTACTAATTTTTAATTTAATTTAATTTAATTTAATTTTGTTTTGTTTTCTTTTATTTATTTTATTTTGTTTTATTTTATTTTGTTTTATTTTGTTTTATTTTTATCTTGTTCTGCTAGGTAGTGAGTCCTTCATTGTACCATCAAATTAAATGTCTATACTCCTGGAAATAAGCCACCTTCTTACCAGATTTTTTTCACTTGTTTTGCATCAAACTGTTGTGGTATATTGAGTGAAGGAGGAGAAAGAGGAATAATTTTCATGGCTTTGATGTGATTAATTAATAATTAAGGTATTCCTGACTGGGTATTATTTTGTGAAAATGTCATTGTCTCTTCTACTCTAATGAAATTAGCTATTGACTTGAGGCAGGTAAAATGCATAATTACTCTGTCACTATATGAAATATTTTCATTACTAAAAATTTTGCTAGATTTCTAAAACATTCTCTCTGTTCTTTTTCTTCTTTCATTTTTTTTTTTTTTTTTTTTTTTTTAATATCCTTAATTCATTCTGGACACTGTATTGCAGTAAGATACACAAAATGTATAGTTCTTATACAATGACATCTTTCTAGAGAAGAAAGAACTCTATTAGACATTGGAAAGTATTTTTCTGTTCACGGCAAATTGAAGTAATGGCACTGCGTTGTTAACCTGCTAGCCTTACCCTGATTTAATGGTATTTGAAAAGACAATAAACAGACTCAGAGTGCAGCATTCTGTGTCTTGAACATTTTTATTTTTGTCTGAGAATGCAATGATTTTAAGAGCAGTTTGTTTTATTTAAATCTCCTGACAATATAGTGATAGCAAGAGTATATGGCATTTAAGCAACTGATATAAAAAAGTATTCCAAAGAAATAAACTATTAGTTGTATTAGAAGCAAAAATAATTTCATTATGAAAAAGACAAAGATTCATGCTGATTAAATATCCATTGGATATTAAATAAGATCTTAAATTTCTAAGACAACTTTTTAATGATGAACTCTAAAAGTCTAATAAACCATATAAAAGACTAATAAACCATAATGAAAACTATCTTTAATCAATCCTTAACAGTGCCTGAATACAGTTAGTAGTCAGAAACTGCTGTAGTCAGAAACATTTAGCATATTTCAGAAGGAAAAGATTTCCTTTTACATGCAAAAATTGAAAACAAGATTGAAAAAAATAAAACACTGAGACCATTCACACAGTATATACAAAATATTTTTCTTCCAGATCAATCTGTCATATGATTTGTTTTCCACAACAGTAATTTGTCAGATCTTTAAGATATTCAGTATTCTTTGTAGTGTTAAAATTCATGAAACATAATAATTGGCAAGACCTTGTGGATGGAAGCCTAGACAAGACATTTTCTGCTTTGACAAGTAGTTTTATGCTGTTCAATATGGAATGATGCATAAGAATGCTTCTGTCAGATTTGGTAGCAACATGCATCATTCCTTGGAATCAATATCTTCAGTGGCTGATGACTAGTAGAGGACCAAAGCATTTAACTCCTTTTCTTGCCGTGCATTGTCATTTAACTTCATCCTAAAAGCTGCCTTCAGATGTCACTGAATAAAAGTTAGATGGTACAGAGCAGTACCTTGAAATTAGTCTCTTCATGTTGATATTATTTTTATTTTTATATGTCAACTCACATTGTCAGTGCAATGACAACTAAAGAACAGTCAATACTTTTATTAGTAATTCTAGTAATCTATATCACATATATTTATAGTTTTACACAATTTGTTCACAGTTACAAAACATTACATAACACTACTGTTTTTCATTTATTCATTAAATAATATTAGAGAACTTCAGCTTATTATATGCATAATATTTTCAGGTAATACTTCTACAAGTTTAATTATCTACTGCTGTTCAATGTTAAAGCTCCTTGTACTTTTTGTAAAACAGGCTGTACCTGAAAATTTAATTCCTAAAACAAAACAAAACAAAACAAAACACTTTTTTCCCTCTGACAAGTAGAGCGTATTGCTGACATTTCAGGAACTGATAATACTTTCCACAACATTTTTTTTTATTATTCTGAGTAATGTTTTTTATACTTTAATACTAATAATGATGCTCTTTTTTACTACAGTATTGAACTGATAACATTTATTAGTCATCCACTTGTCTTTTTTTGTCTCTGAAAGGCACCTTCTCCACTTCTATTTCTTTGTCCTAGATAAGTAAATATCTACCTCTTCACCTTCACTAAAATGTTGTTTTCTTTTTAGGTTGACTCCATTTCATCCATAAGACAGTAAGTCCTTCCTCTACCTTCTTAGTGTTATCCAGAAATTATGAACAGTGAAGTTATATTAACTTTCTCATCACTTATGATGCTATAAGTAGCACAAGTGTCTCAACTGCACAGGATTTTTAAAGTCCCTATATATCAGTGAAAATTTCACACTGCCATTTTATTCAATAAATATTTAGATACTTCTTGTGTACACTCTGCATATCGATGTTTCTGTTTTGCATAAATTACATTGACAATAATGTGTTATACAATTATTTAAAAATTACATTGACAGTCTATTTTATACTACCTTTTAATTATTATTGTACAAATCAGATGTTACTATATATTTTTTTTTTCTGCAGATAATGGAAAAATATAATAGCTATCACTACCTGAATCATCCTGTTTCCCCTCCTGAATATTCTGTACATCATTAGCTCTATCTCCGTTCAATAAAATTTCTGTAGTATATCAACATTCATTAAAAATAGATTTCAGCAAACCATACATCTTCTCATTCAGCTCTTTTATGAGTCCCACATGCAAGTTATCAAGACGTGATGAATTACAATTGTTTATCCCCTCTATATCCCACTTGGAATATTACAGTCTTTTACTAATGGAAAATAAATTGCCTTATCATCTTTATGTGATATACTCCAGATTCTTTCCAAATACTTAAATTATTTATTGAAAATTTCTGGCTGTTCTACAAGGCCTAGTACAATCAATATGAAAAATGTTACTCCTATCTATCTTATAATAAGACTATGTTATTTCTAAGATTTCTAGCATTCCTAAGATACTTTTGAAAGCAACTACTTTTTACTTCTCCCAGCCTTGCATTTTTCTTGATTTCCTTCAGATCTCCTCATCTCCTCCATTCAGGAATTGTATCAAAGTTTATTTTTTACTTCCATTTGAATTATAATTGTAGTTCCTAACAACAGTCTTGCATACAGTATGTAATATATTCTTTATGTTACATGGCCATAACAATAAATTATTTTGTTATTAGTCTTGGTACAAGTTCAAGATCAATAATTTATCATAATTAATCTCTCACTAGACAAGTTGTACTTGGGATTGGAGGTTACTTTTATACAAACACATGTTTAGCTATTAACTTATCCAGAGAGATAAGACATAATGTTCAGAGGTCATAAACCATTTTCATTTTATATTTAAATTTGAAAAAAAAAAAGTTTATGAAAATGAGCAATTTTAATTCTCATGAGATCAAATGCATACTGGATTCATTTGCAGCTCATGATGTATTTGATGTATGATGAATGAAGGTCATCTTCATTTTCTTCTTTTCCTTTTACCTTTTTATTACCTTTCTTTAGAGTTCTTATTTTCCCCATCTTCGTCACTGCTTTTGCCACCCTAATCAACAAAACGTAATATCAAACATTATTTTCTTCTCACTTTTTCTGCATTCCTCTTTATTTTTTACAGCTTTCTATTGCAATTAAATGAAACATCTTTCTGAAAAAGTAAAGACTGAAATTAAATACTAACTGAACAGAAAATTATGAAAGTGAGAACACAAACAAAAATAGGTGTTTTTTTAAAATGTATTCAGGGAAAAATGGAGAAAAGCAGAAATAAACATGATTTAATTTCTGGCAACTTATATTCATTTTTTTTTTGCTTTTCTTTATAGACTGAAGAATACTTTAAAAAATGCTTAGAAGTAAAAAAAATAAAAATAAAGTCTTTGAAGTTCTAGTGTTTTCCTGTAGAGATAAACCTATAGGCTCATCTGAGTAATACTATTCAAATCAGTGAAAAACAAACAAACAAACAAACAAACAAACAAAAAAAAACAAAAAACAAAACAAAACATATAGTATTTATATGTGTATGTAAGTGTATATGTATATATATATAAACCTCTGCATAACAACATCATATATGGTAGAGTACCAGAAATGAATATGAAGTGGCAGGGGAGCAGAGAACTAAGGGACACAGTTTTCTAAACTGCACGTTATGAGCCTCTCTTTGTTATATGGCTTCCTCTGTGAGCAAGGAATTGACCCGTCCTGTTTGTCTATCTGGCTACAATCTGTGTTTACTAGCTTGGAAGGGACCAAGGACTTTTGATGTGACATTAATAATCAAGTCTTTCTCTCTCTCTTTTTTTTTTTTTTTTTTTTTTTTTCTCCAAATGATGTATTTTCACAGGTAAAAAGGTTTTAAATACCAAGTGCTTAAAAATTCCAAGGATTTATGAATCTAGGGAGGTCTTTTATGTTACGCATGGCAAAGTCTTCATGCCTCTACACCACACTGGAAACATTAATTTTAGTTTACAGAAGCTCTTATGAATTAAATCCTGTGTTGTCATCAACTGGAAGGGCAGAAGAGATCACTAATTCACTATAAATTAACATGTGGCCTGAATGTCTCAGATAAACTTAAATTAGATCACTCCTGATTTCTCTAATTTATTTGTACTGCAAAGAAAAGCAAAAGGATATACTAATTGGAAATAATAAAAGAGAAATCAGTTGGAAAAACTCAGTCCAATTAGCCATCCTATTTTTAAAGCTTCACAACTTGTAACTACATTTTCTTGAGTCACAAAAAGCTGACACATTGAATTGTGGCTCAGTTAAAGAGAGTCTAAAGCATCCAAAATGACCTTGAACAGTTTTAAATAAAACTTAAAGAAATGTTTACATATCTAATCTTTGGCTGGAACCAAACAGTACTATGTGTTAGGAGATAACTAACATGAATAAGAAGCTTTGGGAGTGCAGGAGCTTTATACATAATTTACAATATTTTAATTAAGACCACAGTGAAATTTGTCCACATATTAGTACTTTGCATTCTAGATTATAGTTAACATATTGCTGAAATCTCCTGAAAAAAAAATAAAATAAAATGAAAAATAATAATAAAAACAAAACTCAACAATAACTAAAACTAACCACCACCCCCTAAACACACACAACACACACACACATACACATTAATTCTGTCTTCTCTGAAAGAGAGGAATCAATAAAATTAAATCACTTATTCTCCAAAAGAAAGGTTCAGAAAGCTGTGGAACAAAACCAGCAACAAAACCTACAGAATAAGGTATTTTGTATCACAGCCATGGGAAATAAAAAATAAATGGTTTAAAGAGTAAGCAAGTAATTCACAACAGTTAGTGAAACTGACAGAAATCTTAAAAATACATCTTGTATTCTGCATATATTAAAGGAAATATGCCTATTTTGTCATCTGGCACAGCTGAGTTGCTATTCACCTTATTCACTGTTGACATTTCCTTTTGGTACCATTTTTTAAGCTTATTGAATAAACTTTATAGAATCACCTCACAAGAAGTAAAAACAATTCTCCATCCATCTTTGTTTACTTATGGAATGGGAAGAATCATGGGAAGAATCTTTCCCACACATTGGAAATTAAGTATGTTTCTCATCATTATAACTCTGCAGCTCTGAATGCACTGGAATTGTTGGTCAGTTTTTCAACTTCCTTTTCTCCTTTTTCTAGCTTTTTTTTTTTTTTTTTTTTTTTTTCCCTAACATGAATTTGCTGCTTATTGAACATTGAATATTTATTTCATAAGGAACTAATTCTAACAAGCAAGAATGACCGAAACATCTTTACTTCATCAAGCTAGGGGATTTGGCAGTCACCTGAGGAACCCATAATAGGTAGAATCATAGAACCATGGAATATCCTGAGTTGGAAGGGACCCACAATGATCGAGTCGAATTGCTGGGTCCTCACAGCACCACTGAAAAATCACAGCATTGTCCAAACACTTCTTGAACTCCAGCAGGCTAAGTGGCATAATCATTGCCGTGGGGACCCTGTTCCAGTTCTCAACTACCCTCTCAGTGAAGAACCTTTTCCTGATATCCAACCTCAATCCTGTTGCCCCTTCATGCATAAGAGAGAAGAGATCAACATCTGCCCCTCCATTCCCCCTTGTGAGGAAACTGTGGACCCCACAGAGGTCTCCCCTTAGTCTGCTCTTCTCGAGGCTGAACAAACCAAGCAACTTCAGGGACTCCTCATGCGTCTTCCTCTCCTGACCCTTCACCATCTTCGTAACCCTCCTTTGGACACTCTCTTTTGTTTTATGTCCTTTTTATACCATTGAGACCCAAACTGCACACAGTATTCGAAATAAGACCACATCAGTGCAGAGCAGACTGGGGCAATCAGTTCCCTTTACCTGCTAGCAATGCCATGTTTGGTGCATCTCAGGATATGGTTGGCCCTACTGGCTACCAGGGCACACTTCTGGCCCATGTTCAACTTGCTGTCAACCAAAACCCCCAGATCCCTTTCCACAGAGCTGCTGTCCATTCACTTGTCCCTCAGTCTGTATGTATAGGTAGGGTTGCTCATTTCCAGGTGCAGAATCTGGTAATACTATTCTCATCTGAGCAAAGAGACAAATTTGCTTGTCTGCCCAGACAGATGTACTTGTGATGTACCTGCAATAGCCTCAAATTCAGGCAGATTTTTTTTTTTTTTTTTTTTTTTTCCTCTAGGATTTTCCAATAGCTCCATAGTAATTATGACAATTTAGGGCATCAGGCATCATTCTGGACATTTCTCTATGCCTCCTCATTCCTTTTACTCTCCCCAAAGAAGGGCCAAGGAAGGAACTATAAAAGGAGAATGGAATGCATACTAAAGGTATAATGTTGTAGCATTGCTGACACAGAGGACAAAAACAAAATAAAAATTATTATAGGTTGAAAATGAGTTCTTGTCTGAATATTCTGTCATTTTCCACATGCACAAAATATTCATAATTCCTATGAAGTACAAATTAAGCTTTGAATTATTGTGTCGAACTATAAATGAAGACAAATATTAAATTAAAGGAATGGATATTTTCTTTGCGTTGTTGAAAAACATATGGATGGATCTTCATTTTCTTATGAGGAAAGACCTACATTTAGGAGATGTTCCATGTATCCTGCAGTATAAATGACTTACTGCAGTCAGCAAAACATTTTCAGATACATCTCTCTCCAAAGTCATCCATAGAAGAATGTTGGGTGAAGGACTGAAAGAAGATAGAGGTACGCTGCTCCAGATGCAGGCACATATTTTTAAGGATGAGATTTGTTTAAGATGATCACAACTATGCATTTACAATGTAGGTTCAGTCTGAGCTAAGGACTCCACATTTTTATATTTTATATTAATTGGCCCCAATATTTGCTACTTACACTCCTTTTACAGTCAGTTAATTTTATCTACTCATTTAAAACAATCTAGATACTTACTTAGATAATTCAATTACTTGCCAACAGATGGACATTCTGTCCCCTCTATGACTCTCTAAGATACCCAAGACATAAAGGGATGACAAATATCAGACCTAAGATATATCTGAAGCCTTCTCCAGTGTGGAGGAAGTGAGAAAATAGGAAATTACAGCAATACAAATGGCACTGAATGTCTGTTTTCAAATATCTGAATCTCTTCCTGGAGGGATTCAGTGGATGATTGGAGGGTACATTTGAGTTTGTTCTCTAGATGTTAGTCCACAAAGCAATCATCTCCTGTTTACCTGTTGTTATACCAACCATTGGATGCCTCAGGATAACTTAAATGGCACTAGAACCCTGTACTTAGTGTATTGAAATGTTTTTATTAGGTATTGTAGAAAGAGATGAATTGTTCTGTAGGCTCCACCCACATCTCTATTGAGCATGATAGGAGCTTAGGCATCCATCTCATTTTTAGACACCTATGTTGTAGATAACTAGTTAGTTATCTGAATTTGCAACTGAATCCTGCCTGAAGTCTCTGAGAAGGGATCACCATATAAATTTTGAAGGGACTTGAGTCAGCTCTGAGGACTACAGAATATCCAGTAGAGATCCCTGTAAAATGAAAAGGATCACAGAATTCATCAGAGGGCTTTTCTCAACGACAATGCATTTTAGAAAACTAGTAGTACAAAAATATATTTGTACAGCATATTGGTTTGCTTGAACGGTCTGGTTACCTCCATGCTTGTTAATTAAATTCTGTTCTAGCAGTTTAGCGGTGTATTCCAGTGAAAAATAAGTGTTTAATACTATCTTACACATATAGCCACTGTGTTTCAGGTTAAATATTGTTAGCTTTCACATTGTATCATTAAAATAATATGTTTATCCAAGATGCCTTTCCCGGAGAAAGTTAAAAGAAGAAATAGCTGAGATTAGGACTAGTAGATTAACTCTACTAAAATTCCTACTTGCAGTGTGCCTTCAATACATAGTACTGCCTATGGGAACCTTACAGAAACCAGACTATGTCCCTAGTAAAATATAAAATGTTATTGGGCAGAAGAAAAAGGGAAAGTATGAATTTCAATTAATTTATTTCTATAATCTACCCCCCCCCCCAAAAAAAAAAAAAAAAAAAGTGTTTTATATCATTTTTCTTCTATTTTCCCAGAGTTTATAAATTATGCAGTCATGGTATCTGTTCTAGTAAGGTTCTACCCTTTCAAGTAGCAATGGAAAAAGCAGTCTGCTTTACACTATGGCTTCCATTCTTGCAGTTGATTTCTTTCTGAGTTATTACAACACTTGTACTTAGAGTGAGATCTGTCATCTATAACTGGAACATTTGCAAATCTGTCGGTTCTCTTTATATGTAGAACAACCACGTCTCAGCCCCAAGAGTGGGGAAAATTCATTCATAGGAGAAACTACATGAGACAAGTTGCATATGGCTGGCATTACTTTAAGAAAAAGGCATAATATGAGAAGAAGAATTTAATGTTTTCTGTATTAATACTGAGGAAAGTTTTAGAAGACAATTTTCTACTATATCATAATTAATTAATTTCTTGTAGATGTTTTCAAATAATTTGCAGCACTTGTGGTAATGACATTACAGATTATACAACTACAAAAAAAAATCTATTTTCCAACCTTTCAATATAAATATATATAAGTGCACTGTTCTACAGGTTTTAAATATATATATATATATGGAAATTGGTTGAAGTACATTGTATCTTGCAAAGCTTTTCATAATTTTGTGTCAAGAGTTCTTTTACAATCAATAAAATCTGTTTTCTGAAGCTTAGAAGAATGTATTGGTTACCCATTTTCTCAAAACAGGAGGTAGTGTTCTGTGGTTTTAAAATGCAGATAATTGAGCAAAAGATTTTCAATAATGCATGTATGTAGAAGTTCTTATATTGTAATATATCTTAGCCTTTTATTATTTACCAATAAAGTGTTAGATCTGTAATTATAACAATATAGTTCTATTTCTCTTTCTAAAGAATATATTATGATTTGTAAAGGTAATATACATTAAAAAATGCTTAGGAGTTACTGTACAAGTGAAAATAAAAGACAATTTTTTTTTTTTTTTTTTGGGGGGGGGGGGGGAAGATGCAGTTTTTGCTGTAAATCAGTCCTTTTCCCTACCAGAAATACTTTGTGAAGGATTATACCATGCTGTTAGATTGCATAGGAACTGATCCATAGTGTGAAGTGATAGGAACTCTCACATAGACAGCTTTGGTGTGTAGCTTTGAGTGCCAGCAAAATGTCAAATCTCAAGTTAGTGTCAGGAAACTGCTTGAACAGAGTCTTTAGAGAAGAATTATTAGCTTTAAACTAGATGAATTTAGTTCACTGGCTATCCAATAAATGTGAGTACAGAAATATTCCCTATAATGAGTGGTAAATTCTGAGATTCATATGTATGTTGACAGTAGGAGTGCTGACACATGTAAATTAAATGTTCACTTAAAAGATATACTTTTGTTTTTATGCAATAAAATAAAATTCCCTACATGTTAATTTCACTGATACCACCATATCAGTATTTGCTACAAAATTTGCTAATTTCTAAACTCAGGGTTGTATGGACATACGTATGAACACAAAAGTATATTTGCATATATAATTTAATGAATAATGCATGCAAATTTTCTAAATGTCAATGAAAAAACTTTGGTATCTTCATTATAAAATTCTGTATCTTGTGCTCACAATCTTTTTTCATTTGAACATAATAAAACAAGCAAATATCATGGGTTGATGTTCTTACTCCCATGGATAACAGAAAATAAATATATATATATATATATATTTAAATACAAATATAAAACTGAAAGCAATTCATTGAATCTAAATTAATTTACATTTGGAATTTAATAAGCCAGATAACTGGATTTCTCCCATTCAGTAAAGCTGAATCTGACCACAGTTCAAAATGAATAAAACTTCATGGAATAGTTCAGGTTGGAAGAGACCTTAAAGATTATATAGTTTCAACCCAACTGCCATGGGCAGGGATGCCACCCACTACATCACATTTCCCAGGGCCTTGTTCAACCTGGTCTTGAACACCTCCAGAGATGGGGCACCCACAACCTCACTGGGCAACCTGTGCCAGTGCCTCACCGCCCTCTTAGTAAAGAATTTCCTCCTAACCTCTCAACTAAATCTCCTCTCTTTTAGTTTAAAACCATTACCCCTCATCCTGTCATTATGTATGTAGAATTGAAGTGTGTATGAAAGAAGAGTCACTCTCCATCTTTTTTATAACCCCTCTTTAAAAACTGAAATGCTGCAATAAGATTACCTTGGAGCCTTCTCTTCTCCAGACTGAACAGCCCCAGGTCTCTCAGCTTTTCTTCATAGGAGAGATGATCCAGCCCTCTGATCATCTTATTCACCTTCTTAGAAACCAAGCAAAAATGTAAACATTACGGAGGGAAAAAAAAAAAAAAGATTTTGGATTAAGTGATTTGGTGACAATATAACTATATAATTTAATGGTAACATTATGACCTTTATAGCCATTGATAGAAATACACTATGCTGTATATCTTGAAAATAATTTGAGTCAGAATGAAGAAGACAGATCTCTGCAATTGCCTACTTCAGGTTCTTCCAAAAGTAGAGGAATCAGGAAATGTAACCCTGTTTTCCAAACCAAATATTAAATATAATTTTGGTGAGCAGAAAAATCACAGAATCACAGAATTGTAGGGGTTGGAAGGGACCTCGAAAGATCATCGGGTCCAACCCCCTGCAAAGCAGGTTCCTCAGAGCAGGCTGCCCAGGTAGGCATCCAGACGGGCCTTGAATATCTCCAGAGAAGGCAACTCCACAACCTCTGAATGAAATTAAGGAGTCCACATTGTGAGACTGTCAGTTCACACATGAAATTTTAACTTGCATATTTTAAATTTAAAGGGGTGGCAGGAATTATATTATGCTCAGTTTATCACATGGTTCCATAACACTTTTCTATCTTTTTCCTCCAGAAATGAGAAGCAATTTTCTAATCTGTGCATGGAATGGTTTATAAATTCTGAAAGGGCTGTTCTGCTCTGATTACATTAAACTTATCACCTGGAATATTCAAATATCAGCTATCATTTTAGGTTATATTATTCAGGTATTTAGTAGGATCAGAAATCAGATTGTCAAGGGATAACTATAAAGGAAGAGCAAAGTTAAATTTTCCACTAATATGTTCCATAGGCTAGAGTCTAGACATAGAAATTGATTGTCTACTAACCTGAAGTGAAACTGGACTTCTGTCATATTGTGGTGGTTTAACAACCAATGTACAGATTAAAACCTAACACTACTAAAACCTAAACCTAACACTACTAAAAAACTTAACACTAAACCAAAACCTAACACTACTCTCCCCCTCGCCCTACTCAGAAGAATGGATCGACACAATATAATGAAGAAAAGCAAAGCTCGTGAGCTGAGATAAGGACACTTTAATGACAGGAAAAAAAGCAAAAGAAAAAATTACATGGAAGCAAAAGGAGAAAAAATTCTCTACTTCACACCAGGAAGCAATTTTCAGCTACTTCTTGGAAAGCAAGGCCTTCCTTGATGGTTGCTCAGGAAGGTGCTTCATTACGTGTCTTCTCTTGCCCCTTCCCACCCCAGCTTTAATTGCTGAACATGACATCATATGGTATGGAATATCCCTTTCATCAGTTTAGGTCAGCTGTCCTGGATGTGTCCACCCCACACAATTTGCCCAGCCCTGGCCTACTTTCCTTTGGGCACAGGGAGGATGGTGGTGGTGGTGGTGGTGGATGGAGAGACAGCTTTAATGTTGTGCCAGCCCTGCTTACCAACAGCCAAATCATTGGTGTGATATGAATATAGTTCTATCTCTAAGTGTAAAGCACATCACTATATGGGCTGCTTAACTCTTTCCCAGCCAGACTCAGCACAGAGATGTTTATTTTGTAAAATTTTTACTCTCAAAGATTTTTCATAGCAATTTTACTGTCTTAAAATTGGGCTTTCTTACTATAATGAAGTGTCCACAGAAGTCTCTTTTCCCTATAAACTATTTAAATGCTGTCTCTTTTGCTGTATAGACCCATTTTATTACAGAAAGCTGAAAAGCTCCTAAGCTCTACATCCTTTTGCAGCAACTTTATTCAGAGAACAGTTGACTGAAGGGGTGAAAGTGCTGTAGTAGCATCTTCACTTTGACAATGAATGC
Source organism: Nettapus auritus (assembly GCA_011076525.1). NCBI lineage: Eukaryota > Metazoa > Chordata > Aves > Anseriformes > Anatidae > Nettapus > Nettapus auritus. Next base: position 73,937,157 of record CM021767.1, on the reverse strand, counting down.
AATGGTACTAGGGTGACTGAAGTAGCCGAGAAGAGAATTAAAATATTCGGTTAACACCTTAAAACATGACTTTTACTTACAGGTTAGAGAGGAAAAAAAAAAAAAAAAAAAAAAAAAAAAGAAAGTATTTAAGTATTTAGTTTGATCTTATTGCAGTCCTCAGAGGAAGGCTGGCTGGTTTAAAACCCATCACACAATGCAACACAAATCTAACATCCTTGGCACAGAGGAAATATAGGCACCCGGTTTTAGAACAGCAGAGCTATTGTAAGTCAGGAGTGAAGTGCCTTTTGCAAAGATGTATAGAGACGTTAATGCACAGCACCTGTCAGTACCGTGCCTTGAATGAGCCAGCACTATAAATCTCATTTTCATGAACAGTAAAATCCACCAAACTTACAAAGAAAAATAAGTGCAATAAAAATGTTTTCCCTAGCCCAAATGCAGTTTATTCTTTATGAATATACACGTACTTGTTTGTAGTCTACTTTAAAACTGTAGTCTACTTTAAAAAAGGAGCTGTCAAGAGTTGCATAAATGAAAGCTAGGAAATATGCAAGGTCCTTTTTGGGGAAAAAAAAAAAAAAAAAAATAAAAAAAAAAAAAGAAAAAAAAAAAAAAAAAGACTTAAATACAATCATAAACCATTTTTTTAAAGCTTATGAAACACAGTGTGCTGGTTCTGAAAATCTTCGAATTACTCTTGAGGATCTCCAGTATAAGGTAAATTTGCTTTACCAGGTGCATGTTTTTGTTTTTTAAGATTATCTGCTAATAAAAATAATAGAAAAATAGTACATATGAGAGAATAATTTCTGGTTTGGTATGTGTTCATACTCCATAATGTTGAGGAACTGTATAGAATAATAAACAGTATATTCACATCATAACAATTTTTGATCCTTTTTTTTTTTTTTTACAAGACTTTAAAAGAAAAAACTATGTTATTTTGCATGCTTATTAGATTAGATTTTTTTTTCTAAAATGTCTTGAATCTGTAAAATATAACTATTTTTCTGATTGCTGTATAAATGACATAGTTTAATCAAATCACTATCATCAATATAGTTTTAAAGCAGTAACACTGAAAACTTATTAAAAGATCGTTGTTGTGCATCTTCTTAGCATTACATTGTACTAATTTTCTACTTGCTTATTTGTTTCTTATACTGTTATAATACTGAATTAAAAATAAATTCTATGTATTTGGGACCCATCTTGATTATGATACGTTCTGTACAGCAGTTTAGGAAAATCAGTAAAAGATCTTGTAACTGAGATATGAAATAGGCAATGATGCTTCTGGTGGTTTTACCCTGCTGAGCAGCTAAACTCCACCAAAACTGTTCTCTCACTGTCCTTCCTCAATGAAAAAGTGGGACAAAATACAGTTGAAAGGGCTCAAGGTTTGAGATAAGGAAGGGAAGGGAGATCGCTAAACAATTAGCATCATGGGAGAAACAAACTCAGCATAGGGAGATTAATATAATTAATCTCTATTAATTAATTAATAGATTAATCTCAATTAATTAATTAATTAATCTAGTGTATCACTAGAATAGTGAGAAACTAAAAGCAAACTAAAAACACCTTCCCCTTATCTACTCAATTCTAGGTCCTCCACCCAAACAGCACAGGGGAATGGGGAATGGGGTCTGCAGTCGGTCCCTGCTATTTTGTCTCCACTGCTTCTTCACTGTTACTCTCTGCCCCTGCTCCACATGGGGTTCCTCCCACACAATGCTATACTCCCCCAGCTGAGCCTGTGGGGGCTTCCCACAGGCAGCAGCTCTTGAACTGCTCCCACATGGCTCCGTACCGCGGGGTCCATACCCCATAAGCCAACTGCTCCAGCACGGGTCCTCCACAGGTGGCAGCTCCCCACCGACTCCCTGCTCCTGTGTGGGCTCCTCTCCACAGGCTACAGCTCCGGCCCGGGGCCTGCTCCTGTGGGGGCTCCCCATGGGCTGAAGCTTCCTCCAGGCCACATCCACCTGCTCCACCGGGGGCTCCTCCATGGGCTGTAGCGTGGAGATCTGCTCCATGTGGAACCCATGGGCTTCAGGGGGACAGCCTGCTCCACCAGAGGACTCTCCATAGGCCGCAGGGTAACTTCTGCTCTGGCACTTGGAGAACCTCCTCCTCCTACTACACAGGCCTTAGTGTCTGCAGGGCTTTTCTCTCTGTCAGAGGCCAAAACAATGTTGCTTACTGGCTCAGCTCTGGCCAGTGGTGGGTCCCCTTTAGGGCTGGCTGGAGCTGGCTTTTGTCTGACATTTAGTCTGGCCTTCTTACAGAGGCCACCCCTGAAGCACCCCGCTACCAAACAACAAAAAAATTGCAATCAGTGTGGTTTCACCTTCACAGCTGATTTTCATGGAATTTAGTAAAGAAAAGAAACATAAGTATGATAAAGAAAAGAAACATAAGTATGATAAATGATTCCTAAGACTTTACATTTCAATTACCTGTACACTGCTTTTATTATAGCAGTTGAGTGTTGTAGATGTTTCTTAAGTTCCAGTACGAAAATATAAAAAAGCCTGTTTCTCTCAATTTGTGTCTCAGTAGAATGTCTGGACATCTGTTGATTCTTTGTAATGTCATAAATTGCTCAAAACATGGAGCTATATCATCTTTTCATATTTTACAATGCAATGAAATTGTTTACAATATTTTTGTAGAAGCAGGTTTTCCTTTTCCCCGTGTCATGTCTTCACCTTGGCCACAATGGAAGTAATTTGTGAAAAAAATAAAAAAATAAAATAAGTTATAACCTCTTTATCAGAATTATTTTCTCAAACAGTAAGAAAATAGTCATCCCACCACTACTGTAATGAGACTTCTAAATTCAGTCACAGTCTGTTTTAGAGAACTATATTCCCCAAACCCTTTAAATAATATGATTTGAGTGTCTTACTCTCTTTCTGCCAAAACCCAATCTATAAAATATGGTCTCCGTAGAAATAATTGCTGAAGAATTTTCTTCAGCTACTGACTATGATATTTAACTATTCACAGAATCACAAAATTGTTCAGATTGGAAGGCACCTCTGGAGATCATCTAGTATAATGCCCCTGCTCCAGCAGGATCAGCTAGATCTGGTTGTCCAGGAGGTTTTGAATATCTCCAAGGATGGAGATACCTTTACTTCCTCCCCACTTCCCTCACCCAAAGCAGCACAGGGAACTGGGGTCATGGTCAGTCTTTTACAGTCTTTCTGCCACTCCAGCTTCTCATACTTTTCCTCTGCTTCAGAGTGTGTCTACATTCCTACAGGATAAAAACCTGCTTCATCTTTAGCTCCTCTCCACAGGTGGCAGTTCCTGCCAGGAACCTGGATCAGTGTGGGCAATCCATTTGGGGCCCAAGTTTCCTTGAGGATATATCCACCTGTTCCGATGTGGGTCCTTCCACAAGCTGCAGTGTATATGTCTGCTCTACCATGGTCCTTTCCACAGGCTGCAGGGAAATATGTCCACCGTAGTCACTTCCAAAACTTCGATGGAGAGCAGGGGAATCCTTGCTCTTGTGGCTGAAGCACATCCTCCCTCTACTTCTTCACTGACCTTGTTGTTCACAAACTTGTTTTTCCTCACTCTTTGGTTGTGTTTTGCCTTTTCTTGAAAACATTTTCTGAGAGGCATTTTTCCCATGGCTACTAGGCTCAGTCATGACTTGTGGAGCTAGCTAGAACCTTACTGAACTCAGCTGTCCTCAGCTTCTCCTCACAGAGGAGCCCTAAAGACTGGTCCTTCCACTGACAGATCTTTTCCGTGCAAACCAAATACAAGACCAAAGGGGAACCATGGGTGAGTTAAAAAAGGTCTTGAAAAATAAGCAGAAATAAATAACCTCCTTATGTTTATTAATATTGTTATTAATTAAGAGTCTTAGCTTTCTTTTGAATGTGATCTGACTTGTTATATTTAAAACAATTTTATTTGCAAAGATGTATGACTATTCATAATCTTCATTCAAAGAAAATAAACTTTGGAATAATCAGGAAATTTGTATGAGGTTTTCATCTGTAACATTGTAGATCATCTGAAGTTTGTGCAGCAGTTATTATTAATTGGCTTTTCAAATAATACTATATTTTTCTACTTTACATACAATTTAAAAACATTTCAGTTATTTATACTATTCTCAGAGAGCTTTTCATGCTGCTCTAGGTCTGCAGTTCTCCTTATAAAAAGTTAACTAATGTTGCTATACCAAAATTATATATCCCTATGATCAGGGATAGCTAACATACTAAATATAACTAAGTTAAAGTAATTAAAACTCTGCTTTTTTATTTTCTTAAAATGAAATAAAAATCAAAGTACCATGAAGCACTTTGAAACAATCAATGATTATCCTATTCTAACTTGTTCATGTACCTGTCATGTTATACTAGACCCATGATCCAGTATGTTTTCTGTCAGATCTTTAAATATGGTTTAATCCCATTACTACTGTGACAAATGTGGAGTATACACAGAAATATTAGTATATCAGTACTCATTCTGTATCTTTTAAAAATGTGAATAGTCCAATGACCATATTAAGAACCAGAATCGGAATTTATACTATTTTGGAGCAAGAATCAGGAAGTTGTTATTCTTCAAGATATTTAAAGCAAAAAGTGGATAGATACTGACACAGAGGACTGAGAGTCTTCAAGTGGCAGACATAACTGTGTTGTCTTGCACAAAAATAATAATTAATAATAACAATATATAAAAAAATAAATAAAAATGTAGATCATGGAATCCTAGAATATCCTGAGATGGAAAGGACCCACAAGGCTCATCAGGTCCAACTTCTGACTCCACACAGAACCACAAAGAAATCAAACCATCTGCCTGAGACCCTTGGAAAAACACATGACAATATACTTTGGAGTTGCTGTTATAATTTTAAAAAATTAAATCATCATAGGATAATTCAAGTTAGAAGAGACCTCAGGATATCTCTAGACCAACCCCATGTTCAAAGCAGATTCAGCTATAGGATCACACAGAGTTGCTCAGGGCTTTACTTTGTTGGGTAACAATCAAGGAATGAGAACACAAAACCTTTCTGGGCAACCTGTGTTTGACTGTCCTTCTGGCAAAATGTCTGTCCATGTATCCATTTATATCTACATACCATATCTTGTTGATTCTATGTTTTCTCATAGAAGTCTTTCAATCAAAAAACATTTGTTTTAAGGACTTGAATATTTGAACAGTTGAGACTAAAGCCAAGTGTTTTGCTTAACAAGAGTTTTGGAAGACACATTTCCATTTGGGAATTTTGCATCTCTTCCTGTACTACCAAAACTTTTGGTTCATTTTTCTCCTAATGAGATTTTAATTTTCAATTTCCAACCCTGATAACCAATGACCATCTCATACACCTTATAGTTAGAAGCCCGTTTAGTTTTTTATCATAAAAGCTCTTTCTCTTTATGAAATTCTGATTATTTTTATACTTTATTCAGTTTTGTGTATTCTGTTTTCCCATGGCATATATATATATGTATATGAAGTGGTAAATATTTTAATATTTTTTCCTGTATAGGTACAGTAGTTGTGCTTGACAATACCTTGTTGCATTTTGTGCTGAACATTAGGCTGTGTAGAATTACAGACCCTCCGTATTGTTCTCTCAACACCTTTCTGTCATGCATTATTTTTGTAGGTTCTCTGCAGGAAAGGAAGAAAAAGAATTATAATATGTAAATTGTTATTTACTGTATTCTCCATGTAAAGATAATTTTAAAAATTGTTCAGTACCTACCAGTTTCTAAAGAAATAATAATTGTTTGTAGCTTTCTAAGTGCTTTGCCTTCCTCTGAATCTGTAATTCCATTCAGAGCAAAAAGACTTGCAACATCTTGAACAGAGCTCAACTACTAAGAGGATGTTACAAAATTTGATGGATTATTTAAAATATTCTTTATCTGAAGGATGACCATTCTTCTTTACCCCTAGACAATTTATACAGTGTATAAACAGTATAGATTATAATCACAGATGATGATGAGGCACATTAAATGCTGTGAATACAATGTTATTAAAATACTTGACCAGTAATGACCAGTAATCCCTGACCTGTCATATGAAGACAGACTCAGAGAGCTGGGGTTGTTCAGCCTGAAGAAGGGAAGGCTCCAGGGAGACCTCTGGCCTTCCAGAACCTAAAGGGGGCCTACCGGAAAGCTGGGAAGGCATAGGAATGGGCTGCCCAGTTGAGTCATCATCCCTAGAGGTCTTCAAAAAAATTGTAGATGTAGTGCTTAGTGATATGGTTTAATGGTGGACTTGGCAGTGATAGCTTAAAGGTTGGACCAGATGACCTCAGGGGTCTTTTGCAACTAAATGATTCTAGGATTATATGACTGTTTGCCAGGGACAGTAGTGATAAGACGAGGAATAATGGCTTTAACCTAAAAAAAATGTAGATTTAAATTAGATATAAGGAGGAAATTCTTCACTCAGAGCATCATGAGGTACTGGAACAGGCTGCCCAGAGCTGTGGATGGCCCATCCCTTGAAGTGTTGAAGGTCAGGGTGGATGGGGGTTTGAGCAACTTGATCTTGTGAACTTAAACATTAAGTTGCTTTTTTTTTTTTTTTTTTTTTTTTTTTTTTTTTTTCTGTTTTTCTTTTGGATGTGTGGACATCTTCAGATTTTCTACTTGTCTTCTCATGTTGTGAGAACGCATGAAAATTCTCATATAACAGAAAGAGAACAAGCTTGTGTTTAAACTCACCATCAAATTAATGTGTAGTGGCAAATCCATTGTCAGTCACGCTACATAACCATGGTTAGCCTCACAACTAAGGCATAGTATGAGGGCTGTGGAACTGTTCTTAGTTCTTGCACTTTTGTGGAGCCTTGTTGGAATTTCATAGATCAAGATTCCCCTCACATTTTGCAAGGCTGTATGAGATTTTGTCAAAACACTTGAATGTATATTTTAAAGAGAGACCCTGAAGCGTTAGGGTTAGACGTCATTCAAAATGGTCCCTTAGATAGCTTTACTTAAATGAGGTGAACATTTTCAAATTAGCTTTGAATATCTGGACCACATTTACCCTGTCTCAGTTTTTTGAACCTAGAAATCTGTGCAATTATACTTCTTTTCTTCTGTACCCTGTCTTTATGTTATACATGGTAGAGCCTTACGATACACAGAGTAATGGAATCATGATCTGGGCTAGTGAACAAAATATAAGCAAATCACAAATAAAATCAACATGAGTGAGTTTTTTCACCATCTTTTATATTCAAAGGAATTAAATATTCTCTAATTTATTAAAATCATACATAATCTTGAAAAAATTACTGTATTTCCTGCCTCTGCTGTAAGCCTTAACACTGCAATTTTAACACAAATTAAAATGATATAAAATAAAATCAAATCTCGCTCCCCAAATCTTCCAATAGTTAATATTCTTCGTGTTTCCTTTTTAATAAGGTAAGCATTAAAAAAGGGAATTCCTTCCAACTTTTCCTCTTTCAAGAAAGCAAAAATAAAATAAAATACAATAAAAAAAAAAAAAAACACAAAAACTTTTATGCTTTTTACATCTCTCCTTTTAGAAATATCTTGTTATAACTTTTTTTTTTTTCTGTCTAATTTTCATATCTTATAATTCAAATCTTCTAACATTGAAAACTGATTTGATTTTAATTCAGATCCTTTTTATGCTTTAAATTTGAAGTCTATCACTGTAACACAAGATCAAATGTCAATGCTTCTATACTTTTCTTCAAATGTTGGAAAATCATTTGTAAAAATTTGAAAAACCTAAATTTCTAGATTCTTAATCCTAATTCATGGTATTTTCCTGTGTATAGTATAATATAATAGGTATTTTAAAATTTGAAATTAAAAAAAAACAAGCAAAGAAACAAACAGAAAAACTTCTAAAAAGCTGCATGAAATTCTGGAGCTAAAGGTTATGCATGTGACATAATGAGGAGATAAAAATAAGACTGCGTTATTTTAAATAAAATATTTATTATTATCTGCCTGATTGTTAATGAAATTTCAAGTTGTAGGAAAAAAAAAAAAAAAAAACATAAAACAGATGCTTTGTTCTATAAAATCAATCATACCACAGGGAACCCCTCTTGTCCTTTTCATCAACATAAAACTGTATAAGCCCCTTGGCTTCATTAAATTGTTTATGATGCATAACTATGAAATTGGAATGAAGCTAGGATCTATACTGTTTGTACTTGTACTGATTACATTTTCATAAAAGAATAAGCCATATAGATTTAGGACATAAAAGAATTAGAAAGTAGAAGCAAAAAAGTGCAGTAATCCAGTATTCACTCCTTGCCTAAAGGTAGCAATATTTATTTATTTATTTATTTATTTTCAAAGAAAAATCGATAATATCTCCCAGGTCTCTGAAACAAGACTAACTGTAGGAGACTGAGAGGAGGGTTTCAAGTTAAAAATAAAATAAATAAAAAAAAAAAACAAATCCTCAAAGAAATAAAATGCCTTGAAGTATAATTGAAGTTTGCTCATTAAGGACAAACCTGTGAAGACTTGTTTTCAGCTAGAGGTCTTAAGAAATAAGCTTGAAAAATTTGCACAGAGGACTTTTTTTTTTTTTTTTTTTTTTTTTTCCCCAGTGTTACCTTTTGACATCAGTCTTAGAGTCATTCTCTCCATTTTTGAGAAGCTACTAGTTTAATTGGGAACTGTTTAGTGACATATTGCCCAAGAAGAGCATAAGCTAAAGGAGCTTGCACTGTCATATTCATTAGAAACAGGTACTAGACATTGACATTGCTCTAAGTACTTCATTGATTTCCCTCTCTAGACAGGCTCTGACTTTTTGGCACAACTCTACAAAAAAAAAAAAAAAAAAAAAAAAAAAGTCTTTAGGCAAACTGCCTCAAAATAGACTGACTCTCAAAGAAAATGTGAGTCATATAACACTGAAGTGGTGACTTCTGTATTTCTCTACTGCTATTTCTGTAATGCCAGCAAAGTTATCTCTGTTCAAATATTTAATCCCGTAAACAACTACAAGAATTTACTCTGAATCTTCAGCCTCAGGAGACTCAGATATTGTTTGTTTGTTTGTTTATTCCAAAGGGAATACCCTTTGGTACCCCCTTCAGTTTTGTACTTTCTTCAGTTAGTTAATTATTCAGTTGATTTTATCTATATTCTTTCTGTGAAAAGCAACCCACATTTGCAGCCTTTCACCATTTGCTTTTCTTCTCATATAAGATTACTGTTATTTCCCCACCTTCTCCTTCTTGTACCCACCATCACTGGTTAGTTTGATGTAGTCATTCCATGCTGAATAATTATGATTCTTGTTTGAATGTTTGTGTACAATTTTTATGCAATGAAAAGTGCTATTAAGATTGCTTGGATTCACTGGTGGTTAAACATATTTATCTTAGAAACTGAATAACTAAAAGCAAGTTTTATTTAAGCCATTGTTCCTGAGACTCATGCTTTGTATAGATAATATTAAAAACCAAAAACAAACAAAAACAAACAAACAAAAAAACTCAAGTTTATCATATCTGGTGAGTATAAAACACATTGATGATGAATTACTAGCAAGTCTCATACTCCAACCACTGAAATGACCTTAGAGAAAGATAAAAAAAAAGAAAGAAAGAAAAAAAAAGTTGCATTCTTTATTGTACTAGAGTCTCATTGGGTTGTTGATTTACAAATAAAAGCTCATAAACTAATGAAAAATTGAGTCCCACAATAAAAATAAAATAAAATCAGCATTTTGATAATTAGGTTCAATTTCAGGAAATAAATAAATAAATAAATAAATTAGATCAAGATCATGAAAAGAAGTCAGCCATCCATTCAGCTCTCTAAACATCCCCAGTGACCAAAGGTCTGTATTTTTGCCATGAAGTTGATGCTTACCTTTTGGATCTTTTCTGGACACTTTCATGTTACAAGGAACTGAAATAGATATTTTCAAAATCTCAGGGGAACAACACTACTGAAAGATTTAACTCATCTGAGAAAAATATTTATGCTTAACAGTTTTGAATCTATTGTGTGTGGAATAGATTACAGAATTCAGATATTTAAACTGAAAGATATCAAATAAACTATGTTGTTTAAGGTCTGACACCAGAAATTTTGGATCTATTGCAAATCTGCAGGGAGTCTGGAGAAGCCAAGCAAACCTAGAACTAGGCATTCTGTATGTGTTTAAAACATTCATATATTATAAGTACAGAGTGTTCTGTATGCACATATAGCAGAAAGTCTGCTATATGATGGCATGCCTATGCTTGGGATCTCTGTCATTGCTTTGGCTGGGACAGTTAATTTTTTTCATAAAGGCTCACACAACTCTGTGGTTCAGATTTTTGATTTTGGAATTCTTCCAAAGAATTGGTTACATGTGGTGAGCCCTGCTTTCACGGAAGTGGCTGAATAGCTGCCTGCCAATGGGAAGTATTGAATGAATTCCTTGTTTGCTTTACTTGTGTGCATGGCTTTTGCTTTTTTTAGCAAACTGCCTTCATCTCAACCCATGAGTTCTCACACTTTTACCTCTCCAGTTCTCTCCCTCATCCTTACTGGGCAGAATGAGCAAACAGCCGTATGGCACTTAACTGCCTGCTGGGGATAAACCACAAAACCCTCCAGTACTTTAAAGAAAACTCTAGGATACTTTCTAAGCCAATACTTTATTAAGACAGAAGAAGAACTGATTCAGACTTTGTGTAATTATTATTATTATTTTTTCTTTATCTAAGTTCAAAATTGCCAGTTGGGTGGGTTCCAAATGACTCTTTTCATGGTCTGGCAAAGATGTAGCTAACGGAGACACACTGGGCTCTATCCTGCACTGTGTATCTTACTTTCATACCATATGCACACATATAAAAAAGAAAATAAAAAGAAAAAGAAAATAAAAATAAATAAATATCACTGTCATCATAAAGCAAGAAGGAAGCAATTTGAAAAACACCAACCATTTGAGCAGTCATATTAAAAACAAACAAACAAACAAACAACACTGTTATGATTTAAATCATATCTAATTTTATATTCATTCTATGGCAGTGTAAAATTCTCTCTCATTTCTTTTTCTTCTGCTTCAGTTCTACCTTTTGTATTCCAAAGGCAACTTCTTTTAGACACTGTTCGTGAAGCAGAGTGAGTCAGAAATGCCTAATGGCCTTTTAAGGATAACCTTTCAAAGATGTAGAAACATTTTCAGAATCCTGGAAAGAGTAAAAAATATATTTTCTCAACAAAACCAAGTGATGTAAAATTTGTTCATATCTTTCTATATAAAACTACAGGATTGTCTGTAAGAACTTTCACAGAAATTTAGCTAATTTCCTAATAACAGTTGGGAAAACATGTTACCCAAGAAAAATAATTTCCTTTGAAATAATCCTTTGTAGGTTGCACAATATAAAGAGATGACAAAATGCAAAATGTTTTAAATAAAAGCCACTATATTACAAAATTAAATTTAGAGACTATAGAAATTTCTTACCTGTTTTAGTTTGATAGAATATATTTTATATGATACTCACATGGAGAAAATTACTCATACACCATCCCAATACTGATTTTCTGGGTTTGTTTTTTTCAAAAATTGCAGAATCACAGACTCTGCAAGGGGATTTTTCTACAACTTTATAGATTTCTGTTTATTCGGCAATTGTGTAAACTGAGTCATTTAAACAGTAAACCCAGTCCTGTAGTGACCACCATACCGACTGATCAGCGTCTTTTGACATTTGTAATAATACCAGAACCTGAAACCCCCAGATCTGCAATCTGATGTTCATACTTCTGATTAACAGACCTAGCTCTTTGGGTTTTGTTGTGAAGATGAATGTGAGGAGAAGTAGCAGAGGAAAAAGGGGAATAAAGTTAAAAAGATGAATTGGTTTTGCCACACTGATTTTATCACTCTCTGACCTGTCACACTCAGGTTCTTTGGCCACAACTTGTCAAATCAAAAACAATTACACTAGATCAATTTATATGTTTGTTATTATTATTATTTTTTTTTTTACTAAATGTGTTCATTGTACACTACTGTTCATATGACAGCTGAATTTAAATTGCTATCAATGCCTGGCTGTATAATTTTCCATTTTTCCATCAAAATATAATCCAAAGTGGATTTCTTTAAAGTGTCTTTCAATCCTTTAATTTTTCAACCCCTCTGTTTCATTCTGCATAACTTTACTATCTTCTGGAGACAACATGACAACAGTTACACTGTAATTTTAAGAATCCATGTAATTTTATATATATATTTTTAAATCTTATCTATACCATATTTTAAGTATTTATTTATCTATACTACCTTTTATAATGTGGTAAGCAGAATCATGAAATCGTTATAAACCAGCCAGGCAAAATTGAGACATTGAGATGCCACAGTTAGGAGGAAACATATCTCACAATGCCAATCTTTTACTTTCAGCTCTATATGAAGTGCTGCTTAGTTTGACTTCTTTTTGTTGTTGTTGTTCTTAGTTTGTTTTTCTTTTTCTTTCTTTCTTTCTTTTCTTTTTTTTTCTTTTCATTTCATTTCATTTCAATTCATTTCATTTATTTTATTTTTTTTTAGATTTGTTAGACTTTTCTGTCTGTAGAAATTTAGAAACCTGCTCTATCTTTTGACATTCCTGTATTTGCTTTTGAATTTGCAAAAAAAAATTGAAGTATGAAGGCAACTAATTTAAGCTTCCATGTGGCACAATCTGAATAGCATGTTTTTATTTTTCTTTAATTTAATTATTTCCATGTAACCTCTCTAAATTTAATTTTTAATTTATAGTCTTCTAATGTAGATTTTAGTTCAATCAGATCCAGAAAAAATGTCTTATCACAATTCATCAGCATTACTTTAATCTTCTTATTCTGCTTTTTCTCTAAGAAATCAAAATTATGCACCTTCAAAATACGAGATCATCATGGTAATATTAAAAGTTCCTTTTTTTTTTTTTTTTTTTTTTTTTTTTTATTAATTAAGAATCTTCTTATCATCTGTGGACCACCTGCAGAACAAGATTGTTGCGGTTTAACCCGGCCGACAGCTAAACACCACACAGCCATTCGCTCATCCTCATCTCTCTGGGATGGGAGAGAGAACGAGAAAAACTGAAGCCTGTGGGTTGACATAGGGGCAGTTTATTAGGACATACAATAAAATAATAATAATAATAATATGTACAAAACAAGTGATGCACAGTGTAATTGCTCACCACCCGCTGACCGATGCCCAGCCTATCCCTGAGCAGCAGGCCCCTCCACCCTGGCTAGCCACCCCTAAATATTGTCTAGCATGATGTCAGATGGTATGGAATACCCCTTTGGCCAGTTTGGGTCAGCTGTCCTTGGTCTGTCCTCTCCCAGCTCTTGCTAAACCCCTAGCCTGCCCGCTGGCAGGACAGAGTGAGGAGCTGAAAAATTCTTGGCTTAGTGTAAGCATTGCTCTGCAACAATTAAAACATCAGTGCACCAACATTAGTCTCATCCTAAATCCAAAACATAGCAGCCTACCAGCTACTGGGAGGAAAATTATCCTAACTAAACCCAGGACAAAGATACAGCAAGATATCAAGATAAGTGATGTTATTGTTTAATACACTTCAAAATATCACTTGTCTCTGTCTACTGGCTTGAGAACGGACAGGGGTTTGACTGACATCTGAAAAAATTTTAAAGGATATAAAGTAAACAAATTGGTAACAGAGGAAAATCTTATTTCCCTAACACCATTCACTTATAGTTATATTTTTCTTATAATAATTGCGAATATTATGTAGGCACTGCTTAGTAAGTACTAAAGTTTAGTTAGAAATGTGTTTGTTTGTTTTAATTTGCAATATTCCTGTAGTAGAATACACACACACACGCACATATATATATATATTTACATTTTAGGGGATAATGCATATAGTTTTTTTTTTTTTTTCCATAAAAAGTGCTGTATATACATGATTTTTTTTTATTAAAAGTAAAAGTGTGTTTATTAGTTTTCCCATGATCATTGAATAAACATATTTAACAGATTCAGAAACAAATAGGATGAACATTTACCTCGTAAATGATCTTACTGTAAATCTTTGGCCTGTGTATAAATTAAGCTACTATATCTTAGCCCTGTAAACTTCAAGTAATAAATTGTAATCTATATAGTTTATTTAGGAATAGGAAGAAATAGGTACAAAGTAAAAGAAGAGCAAATATTGATTAGATTTTGGAGAAGCTACTGTAAACAAAGCTCTGCTAGCAAACTCTAACCAATAAAACATACCTGGTTTCATTTGTTTGATATAATCAGATCTACTATGTTGCTTGGATGTGTGGACTCAGGAGGCCTAAAGCTGATGGGGCATCATTTGTGTATGTGTGCATGGGTGGGTAAGAGCTAAAACTGCCTGTTAAAGAGGGAGCATCTGGCATCATCTGCAAAGAGGCAAGCTCAAGCTGTTAAAGCCATCTGTGAAGAGGAAGAGAGAGAGGGAAGAGGAAGATACCAGCTTCAGACATTAGCATAAAGTACCAAAACTGAAAGGCTATTTTCTTATATAGCAAACCTGCTCCAAATAATTTCTTAACTATAAATATTTTTTGGATACAGTTAGAAAGGACCAGCGAAATCTCCTGGTGACAGTTGTCTGGCTAAGCTACCTGGACAAGACAAATCAGACATCAGGAGTCTCTACACATCCCATGTGTGCTGCCCATCATAGGCCAACAGAGGTCTGTGTGCTATAACAGGAAGAAGCCTTTTGATTTTGAGTTTTGAGGAGAAAAGAGGAAAAGATCCTCTAAAATATCCCGTCCTAAGTCCCACTCAGCCTCTTTGTCCCCTCTAATGTTAAGGTGTGCTTTATCTCTTTGTGGAAAAAAAAAAAAAAAAACAACAAAATAATCTCCTCTTTTTTAATCATATTTGAACTTGTCTCCTTTAGAACAATCTAACTTATGTATAGGTGGATTTGTACAAATCATTAAGATGTTCATTGCCTAAAGCATAGCTAAGAAGCCCTTTTTAATGGAGCTCTCATTTTAAGCAACATCATATTGTCATTTTTAAGTCTCTTCAAGGTTAATGCCCACCTCATCTGTCGTTGTATAGATACACCACAGATGCAGATTCCTACTACCATGCTGGCTGGCATTCTGGCTTATGATTATCTGTTTGTTACATTTTTTCACACAAGCAATGTCATTCTCTTATGTTCCCGTTTCTGTGTGGAAACAACTCAAAAAATCCCCGCTTCTACTTTAAATCCTTCCTTCAAACTTGTCTTTGTAGCAATGCTAAAAACCACTTGTCAGTGATTAGACAGCTGGTGTGACCACTGCTTATTACACTGGTTACAGCTGTCTTGCTGCTATTTTTGCATTTCCTCTCCATCTGTCTTATCCACCTGCTGTCTCTCATTTCAAACTAAAATTTTAAGCTCCCTAGACAAAAACTCTCAATTTGTTATCCTTGTACAGTGTCTAGCACAGTGTGTCTTTAGCTATTTATTCTCTTTCAGTACAAACAAATATGCACTAAACTAACTGAGGGACAGTGCAGATTCTGTATCTCAAGGTGGATTTATACCTCTTCAATAATACAGACTTTAAGCACCACTGGACATCTCAGCAAACAACCTGGGAAGTAGGATGAAATAGCCTCACTTGAACTCCTACTTATCATGACTGGTCCACAGCAAAGGCTGTGCAGGGTATCTTTACCCAGCAGTGGAAAATAAAATCACTAACAAAAAACATAAACTCAGGAGTATACCTGTTGGAGGAAGAACACAAACTATGCTTTAGGTCTCATCCTCTTCCATGGGTATCTAACAACAGCTTAGGTTGCTGGTTTTGTTGTTAGTTTTGTGTTTGTTGTTTTTTATATTGGGGATGGGGGGGTATAATTTTTTTTTGTTTGTTTGTTTGTTTGTTTTTAATAGAGAAAATTCCACAGGTTTTGTGATTGGTAGTTTGCTTCTTTGATAAATTTCAGATGTGTGTAATAGAACAGCAACAGATCTAGCAGAGATATTATGAATGAGAGGAAACAAAAATTAACATCACTATTAAGATTTAGGATGACTTCAACATCATGTATGCTTTTTTATCACTGATTTTGTTACTGATTTTTCATATTTTCTCAACTTATAACTTTATTTATATGGTGTTAGGAAAAATAAACAAACAAGCAAAACAATAAAATAAAAATCTAGTCCTGAAGTTTATATAACATAGTAATAACAAACAACTAGATTAGAGGATATACAAAAAGAATGGAAAAAACTAACGAAGAAAAAAGAAAAAAAAAAAAAAAAAAAGAGAAAGAAAAAGAAAAAATACTTCAGAGTTTCTTTTAGATTTTGAATATTTCTTGTGAACATGTCTTGGCCATTGGTCCCAGGAGCAGCACTTCCTGAGTGTCCTAACAGCATACAGATTCAATAGATTGCTTTCTTTTTCCTTCTCCTCTGAAACCCTCACACACTTTGTCTTCCATGCAAAGAAATCACAGACACTGGAGGCTGAAGGGAAACAGTGAAGTGGTCCAAGAGATCCTCTGATCTATGTGATTAGGAAACCTCAACCCTCAGGCACTCTACAGCTCACCCCAGCAAGGAAGTCTTAAATTGATACACTAGGGGTTACATCTTTTAGTCTTAAATGGAGGAAGGCAAAACAAGAACTAGATGCAGGAAACTTATTTGCAAATTCACAAGAGAATCGAGAAATATTTTAAGACAGTATTCTTCTTTTTTTTTTTTTAAAAAAAATTAGGAATTTGCTATTAGAATAAACTGCTAAGGGAGGTAACAAAGCAAGTATTAGTTGACCCTATCTGATTTTATAGTACATATATTTTGGTCAGATAGAAAGCACCAAGATGAAAGCAAGAGTATTTTGAGTAAATTACTTTGTGCACTCTGATACAAAATTGATTTCCTCTTCCTGCATTAGAATGATAGCTTTCAATATTAAAGGTTTAGTTCACTCCTTGGCAAAGCAAAAAATCTGGGGGGTTTATAGTTGGACTTGATTTTTTGTTAGTCTAAGATTTCCTAATATTTATTGCTTTTCTGGGAATAATTTGCTGTTCTTATTTATTTATTTATTTATTTCTAATTTAGAAATGTTAAAAAAAAATGTTAAAAAGAAGAATGTCAACCCAAATGATGTTTCTCCCTGTCTCATTCTGTAAAGTACTTGTCCCCATCTGATATTTTAAGGATACAGTAAAGAAAATTAATTTCACTGAATTTGAAGGAATTTACACCAGCAGTGTAATTATGTTCATTAAATTTGCATAAACTTTCTCAAAAATAAAACCGTGCTTCAGACTATTTGCCCATCAACATAAGCATGAGGTCTAACCACCCAAAATTCATGATATTTCACAATAATACCTACAGTATTTCACCTAACAGAATTGATCAGTGAGAGTCCCAATTTTTATCTTCAATATTCAAGTTAGAATTTATTAAATACAATTGCTAACCTTCATGGAAAAAATCCAACTCAGGTACTTGTCAAGACTCTGCACAGCACTATATGAACTTTTCTTTCTTTGCTTGATTGTTCTCCCCTGGGAACGGAAATCTTGTCTATATTTTTTCTCTATCTTGTAAAGTTTTTGTTAGAAATTATTACATTTCAATTTATATATATTCATTTGGTGCCTCACAATACTTTGAGTTTGGCTTCGTGTTTATTTATTTTGTGACAAAAGAAACCAAGATAACAACAAAATCACATAAAAGGAACAGGAAAAAGGATAGAGAGAGAAAGAAAGAGAAAGAAAGAAGAAAAAGAGAGGAGAAGGGAAAGGAAAAGGAAAAAGGAAAAGTAAAAAGAAAAATAAAGGAAGAAATTTAAAAAAGAGAAAACAAGAAAAAATTACATTGATTTGAATTAGTAAATTGACAGATGTGCCCTCATGCTGCAATCTGTCTCTCAGTTGACCTAGCTATAAAATGTCATTAATCAGTTGTGCTAGGAGGGCAGGTGGGTTAGCTAGGTTAGCCACATACAGGTAGCTTTAATTCTGCAAGTACACAGGATCTAGGGAGAGGAATTAATCTTAAGATTCCACAGCACGAAAAATTCAAGAATGGCTTCTACAAAGCAGTCATATTCCAGAGATACAGTTTTGAAAGGTGCTACCTTCTGCCTTAAATATTGCTCAAGGAAAGCTATTTGTTAAGTCTGTATTCAGAGAATATATAGATAAACATACATAAAATATTTGGAAGATATGGCACATAAGCTAAGAGTTTTATTTTCTCTTTGAACAGAATTTAAGATTCCTTGTTAAAGAGAATTTCATACCCACTCTATTTATATTATTAACTATATTTATATTATTAAATATATATAGTCAAAAATTTAATTTCTAAGGTTTTGGGTACTCCATATTAGTAGTGTACTGAGGTCAGCAAATAATTACTTCTGTTCATTCATCTCTATAACTTTTTTTTTTTTTTTTTTTTTTTTTCTGCCTCAAACACCACCATATCTATGAAGTAATAATTTAGTGAGGTGTAGGGCACAAGAGAATCATCTTAGAGAAAATATGACATCTGATGTTGTTTGAAAGTACCTTTGTGCTATTCAGAGACAACATGACCTATTGCATTTGTATTTGTTTAAGAAGAACAGAGGAAAAATAATAATAATAATAAAAAAAAAAAAAAAGAAGAAGAAGAAGAAGAAGAGAGAAGAGAGAGATCTGGAAAGAATCATGTATTGTGGGACTATGAACTGTTTGCTGCTGCTTAGAAAGAAAGAAAGAAAGAAAGAAAGAAAGAAAGAAAAATGATCTATGGTAAGCTTCTGTTCTGTTTAGATGAAGAGAATATATTTTATTAACTGACAATATTTTCAGAGTAGTGTAGTGCAGAGTGCACCTACAGAGGGACTTTTTGTTTGAATGTGAGTTTCCAGCCCCGTGAAGTAAAGTAAAATTGAAATTACAAGCTCAGATGTACAAGTAAAGACAGCCTTGAGCTAATTTTTTTTTTCATATATTTTTCTTGGCTTTGGGAACATTTCAATGCACAATATAACCAAATAAGAAATGTTACATTTCCTACTCAAATAAATCTTTTGATGTTAGAGTGTCTCATACCCTTATCTTGATCCACCAGTTAGTAACCTTGCTACTAAATGGATTCTCAATAAACAAAAGTTGGTCTCTAAAGGTTGATTTTAGAGCACTCTGTCCAGCATAAAGAGATCTGTGTTACAATGAATAATAAGAGTGGTCACTGTTATTAGCTTATCAATACAAACTCTAGTGTTTCAGATCAGTGAAGCAAAGCAGCCAAACTTGGAGATGCTTACAAAAAATTATTATTATATATACACACACCTTATTATATACCTTATTATATATAAGGTGTATATTCCTTATTTTATATATATATATGTATATCTTATTATATATAAGGTAGCTCACATTCAGAAGAGTAATGGTGTGTTTGAAGAGGAAAGGTGTAGAAATGTACCCAGAACAGCCTTACTTATTCCGCCCAAGAACTATATGGGCCATGTTTTTATAAAAAGAAACTTGAAAACACTGGTGTCTAGACTTGTCCTGTCTAGATACAGGAGCAGACAAATCTTAGTTCCATAAAATAAGAAGTAGAAATCTTTGGTTACGGTTTAATGTAGTAATATCTATCTGATAAAAAAATGGAAATACAGTCTTTGCTCTACTATGAAGACAAGTTCACAATTTTTCAGCTGACATGTTTTGGATATTGACACACATTTTAAAGTTTTCATGAAAATAAACAGGATAAGGACTAAAAGAGACATGATACAAATAATTTTATTTTATTTTATTTTATTTTATTT
Source organism: Nettapus auritus (assembly GCA_011076525.1). Lineage (NCBI taxonomy): Eukaryota > Metazoa > Chordata > Aves > Anseriformes > Anatidae > Nettapus > Nettapus auritus. Next base: position 73,917,295 of record CM021767.1, on the reverse strand, counting down.
TATTTTATTTTATTTATCTTGTATGGGAACAAATGCATATTTTTGAATAAATTCGTTCATTAAGCTCCTCATATCTTAGGTTTCCAGAGGTTATCTTCTGTAAGTTAGAGTGACTATGAAAAAAAAAAAAAAAAAAAAGGATTTAATTGAAAAGCTCCTAATGCTGCTGTTCTTAATGAAAAGCAGTTTTGGGAACCTGGGTATGCATTGAGAAGAAGGTAGTGTCAGTCAATGAATGATGACAAAGAGGTATAGATTCCTGGAGTCTGATCTATATGATAGAATAACAGCTCTTGTGCCAGATCAACTAGAAAAGATTGTAAGTCAAGCATCTGCCATACAAATAAAGGAGTTCTCTGATAGGAGAAAAATGAGAGCAAATTCAACATAAAATATGAAAAAGAAGAGACAGCTGTCTAGATCAGTGTCTTGGATCCCTGTCCCCATAGCACCTCTTCACAGATAGTAACCTTTTTCACATCTGACTCCAAGTGCAAAAGGTGAAAGGGAAGATAAATGTTTTGTTTGTGCCTATAATGTCTCACTCAAAAAGCATAATGTCAAGATAGAGAAGGTTGGGTTTCCATTTTGTAGGGAACAAAGAGGTGGCAATGATAGGAAAGCAGAAGACTTTTAATCTCTGTGAATTCCGTCTCATGACCAGATTAAGTGCTAGATGCTGCAAATTGCTATGAATTTATCTGGAAATGAGAATGCTTTAGTCAGGCAAGTGATTCACAGAAAGTGTTTCTTATCTTTGTGCCCTTGATTTTTTCCTGTTACATATTTGTACCAGGAAAGAATAAGCACAGAGACAATTCATGGGTCATATGGGGTTACCAATTAAACTGATCCAATACTACCTGTAACAATAGAGAAACCCAAGTGTTGTTTACTGTTAATGTTTGTATAATATATATATATATAAATATAAAAATAATATAAATATTAAAAAATATACTGGGAAAGGAGTAGTTAAGGAGAAAAAAAAAAAAAAAAAAAAAAAAAAAAAAAAAAAAAAAAAAA
>CM021767.1:73867631-73911269 GCA_011076525.1 Nettapus auritus | reverse complement strand
AAAAAAAAAAAAAAAAAAAAGGATTTAATTGAAAAGCTCCTAATGCTGCTGTTCTTAATGAAAAGCAGTTTTGGGAACCTGGGTATGCATTGAGAAGAAGGTAGTGTCAGTCAATGAATGATGACAAAGAGGTATAGATTCCTGGAGTCTGATCTATATGATAGAATAACAGCTCTTGTGCCAGATCAACTAGAAAAGATTGTAAGTCAAGCATCTGCCATACAAATAAAGGAGTTCTCTGATAGGAGAAAAATGAGAGCAAATTCAACATAAAATATGAAAAAGAAGAGACAGCTGTCTAGATCAGTGTCTTGGATCCCTGTCCCCATAGCACCTCTTCACAGATAGTAACCTTTTTCACATCTGACTCCAAGTGCAAAAGGTGAAAGGGAAGATAAATGTTTTGTTTGTGCCTATAATGTCTCACTCAAAAAGCATAATGTCAAGATAGAGAAGGTTGGGTTTCCATTTTGTAGGGAACAAAGAGGTGGCAATGATAGGAAAGCAGAAGACTTTTAATCTCTGTGAATTCCGTCTCATGACCAGATTAAGTGCTAGATGCTGCAAATTGCTATGAATTTATCTGGAAATGAGAATGCTTTAGTCAGGCAAGTGATTCACAGAAAGTGTTTCTTATCTTTGTGCCCTTGATTTTTTCCTGTTACAAATTTGTACCAGGAAAGAATAAGCACAGAGACAATTCATGGGTCATATGGGGTTACCAATTAAACTGATCCAATACTACCTGTAACAATAGAGAAACCCAAGTGTTGTTTACTGTTAATGTTTGTATAATATATATATATATAAATATAAAAATAATATAAATATTAAAAAATATACTGGGAAAGGAGTAGTTAAGGAGAAAAAAAAAAAAAAAAAAAAAAAAAAAAAAACAATAAAATAAAATAAAATACACAATACCATTAGATAAAAGAGTTAATTTTGTGCTTTCCCTGAAGCTAATCAAAACTGAAAAATAGATAGAGATTGTTCTTTAGAAAAAAAATGTTTAGGTAATTTTTCCCCATTTAAACAGGAATTATTTAACATTAAGAATAAATTTGAGCTTCTGAAATGAGTGCTATATCATAACAGATTATTTGATGACTGTCTTCTGTTGGAATTCCTAAATGCAACATACAGTGACTACTTCTTAGAATGATGTGTCTGTGTTCAGAAAAAAAACAAACAAACAACCAAGCAAACAAACAAAACAAAAGAAAGTAAAACAAACCTCAACCCACCTCAAAATCAATCAACCCACCTCAAAATCAACCAATCAATCAATCCCAACAGCTAATCAATATTTATAATAAGTAATTGAGGCTAAAAGTATTTCATATCACTTTATCTTCACAGTGATATTAGGACTTCAGCTGTTGCTGTAGGGAATGCTTTCTCTTTTTTCTTTTCCAAGTGAGGTTCATTTTTTTCCTGTTTAGGGTAGGCAAAAAAGAAGAGACAGAAAACTATAATTGACTTAATTTGGCTTAATTAACTGCAAAAGAATGGAGATAATTAGTTAATGCATTCTAATGAATTGAATTATGAAGCACATTGCTCCCAATGGGAGCAAATGATCCCTGTAATGGGAAAAGTGAGTATGGAATAAAGAAATTAAACAGCATATTGTTTTTTCTTCCTACTAGGATGACCAATCTAGAGCAAATAGAATATTACAAATGCATCATATTCTATGCATAAGTATTCAACATATTTCATATAAGCACTGCTTTTAGAATTCTAGATGAACCCTATCCACCAAAGTTACACAAGGGGGACAAAATCCTGAATTCTGAAATGGCCTTAATTCAGTTATCTTATTCAGTAGTTGTAAAAGTGGGGGTGTCAGAACCTAACTGAAATAAAGAAAAATATATATATATATATATTTTTAAAGTTTTCAACTACCTTTTAGTAGTTGAAATATAAAAAGCAAGTCAATTTACATTCCACAATAATAAAATAAGACTATACACATTATTTGTATTAATCATTGTTTTTCAATGCCGTCTAAAGTGCAGATCCTTATGAAAATTAGAAACTAAAATAACAAAACTAGTAAACACTTATATAATAAATTGTTTGATTTTCTGCATTTTGCAAGAAAAAAAAAGTTTAAATATTTTAAGCACTTTTAAATACAATAAAAACTACTTTAGATAACTGAAAAAAATCCCATCTTTTTGAAAGTATAAACAGTTGAGTTGGGAAAAAATACATTAAATTTCAGAAGTGCTGGATATTTTCAGTTTTATCCTTTTTTATAATTGTACTTCACTATTCAATTATGGTCAACAGAAGAAAAAATATCTGGCTGTATTGGCATATTGGCCCATTCATTTCTCCTAACTTAATGTATTTTATGTATTTAATACCACAGAAAATCAGGTTCAAAACACTCCTTTACTAACATGATGTCAACTACACTACTGAAACTACACTACAAATCATGCATCAATTCAGTTTTAAATACTAAATATAATTGTTACCTACTGACAGTCATTTTGCCATAATCATCATTTTTCTCTAACAGAGTGTTTATGGTTTAAAAATGCACATCTTATTGAAAGTTTACATATCTTATCTATAAGCAATTTAGTTGCCCTAATGATCAGTTTTTTTAATGTAATTTCCACATTAAAACTGTATTTCATCCCTGATACTATGCAAATAAAATAGAATTACTATTCAAGTACTCCATTTGCATATTGCTTGATGGCAGAGGTGCAAAAATCAAAATGTGATTAAGAAACTGAAAGAGGCAGTCTCAGCACATCAGGTGGCTTCTTTCTTGGGGATCAGAGAATGATTCAGGTTTCTGAGATACAGGATCAATTAAACAAGATTCTGGTAGCAACTTCTAGTCACTGTAAAGAGCTGTTGTAGAGTAAGTTGAGGAGGGACAGAGAGAGATGTGCTTATCCTTGAAGAAAACACACTTGCTGGTCTACTCATTACTTAAAAAGAGAAAGCTATTTTGCTCTTATTTATGTTTTTGTGTAAGAGAACATAATAAACAATTTCTTTTACATACCATAGGTAGAAACAGCGGGAAATAAAATAAGTAATAACATATTTACATGTTTTCTGCCTTTTTTTTTTTTTTTTTTTTTTTTTTCCCTCACATCCTTCTAAGTTCCTGTGACTTTCCTTGAAGAATATTGCATAACTATCAAAATGAAGCTGCAAATCCACTTCATGTTAAAGTGACTTTTCATTTGTGTCAGCTGAGAAAAGCAATGGCAGCCTGCATAGCCAATGATGTTGGGGCAGCATTCCAGCACCCTCCATAGAGTGGGTGAATCATAGCACAAAACCTGTGTGGTCTTCTTATTAACACTTGTCCTTCCTGACAAATTTCTGCTTGCTATTAAAATACATACAGCCACATCAGAGAAAGTTTTCTTCCTTTTCACATGAGATTAATTTCAGAGGGCTAAAAATGAATAGTATGCATGAGGTTTCTAGAAATGGACTCAAAACATTTCCAAAAGGGTCTACAAAACTTCAGTGAAGTACGTTACATTGGGAGTTAGCTAGATGGTGCTAAAAGCTAGTTAAGTGTTTCTTAAACTAACATGAGTAGAGGCAAAATATTTTAGATCAGCAGTAAGAATAAACTGGGCCATTTGATTTGACTGGAGAGGTCTTTTAGTTGTTTGCTTTTTTTGCTTTTTTTTTTTTCAGGTAAAATAACTCTAGATATATTAAATTAATCAAAGGGAGAAATAAGGAAGATCCTGTTTACCTTTTATTAATGAACACACCTGCCATATGTGTTTATATGTGTATATATGCAAGTCAATACAGATGAGCAACAAGCCTCTTGGAACAGCAGCATGTTTTGAATAGCAAGCACTAAAATCAGTTGTGGTGTAATATCATCCCAGTCAGTGTCTTTCCTTGTAAAGGGATTAGCCTTCACTATTGACAGTGTACATGGTGCGCTGATGCTATCACTCAGCTGTTCTGCTTCAGAATCTTTAGTCTTAAACCAGTCAGATTTCCCAAGCAGAACAAAGTAAAAATCAATCAATAGAACACTAAATCGTGTACTGCAAGTGGAACTGGTTGGAAATTTTCTGCCATAATATGTCTTTTGACAGAAAACAAAAAAAAAAAAAAAAAAAAAATTATTATAGGGAAAATTGTGCATGAAATCTACCCAATAAAAGAAACTGCAAATATGGACTTCATACCATTATGAAAAATTACAACAGCTTAGACAGACAGAATACATTTCCATCCCCCTCTTCCTGTCAGCAAAGAGAAACGACTTGGTTCAACAAACTGAACTGTTCACATAGTCATGATTATAGAAGAGGTTTAGATTAGATCTATTCTACACTCTCTGATCATGGAACATTTACAAACTTTCCCACTTGCACTTGCAATTAATCTGTTGCTGCTGGGGGAAGAAACAGAAGACAGTGGGGAAGACCACACCTTTCTTGCAACAGTATTATTTCCCAGTACTGGATTGTGGAATAAGGCTGAAAGAATGAATTTTGGCCCTTTGGGAAGTATTCACTCATCTAAAGGTCACTTTCCATTTTCAGTAGGGGAATGGTGATTATCTTGATACGTGTTCATCAGAGCAAACAATTTTCTGATGATATGTTATATTTAGATATATCTGGTATTAACGTTTTTACCCAATACACATTTAAAAATTGTCATAAATTTTGATAGAAGTAAAGCATATGCAATAAAAGTAAGCAGATCAAATTTTGTGGTTAGCTCTAATTTTTCTTGAATGGAATCCAGAAGAGTTTCCCCACTGGGATTCTCTTAAATAAAAAATAATAATAATAATAATAAAAAGCAATTCCAGACTCCCTCCCTCCCTCCCTCCCTTCCTTCCTTCCTTCATTCCTTCCCTTTTCTCCCTCTCATTTCCCCCTTTTTTGCTCTCTCTCTCCCTCCCGCTCTCAACCCCACCTTGTAATTCAGATTATGCAGTTGAAGCTGTCCTTGTTATATTTTCCTTTGCTAATCAAAAGGTGAATATAAGAATTCATTTCTCCTGTATCTCCAATGTTGCCAGACAGCTGTTTCTGTAATAAATATGTGCTTTCAACCAGTAAAGATGTGTAGATCCAGCTACATGATTTTCACTTCATTACACTAGTCAGCCAGAGTGATACTAGACTACCAGTTTTTGTTGTTGTTGTTTTGTTTTATTTTGTTTTCATTAGGTAGTTTCTAAGTTTCCTCAATAAGAGTTTGAAATACACTAATTCTCATGCAGCTTAGTGAACCTAATTAACATTCACATTTGAGATGACTGTACATGGACATTTTGTTATCTGTATTTTTTTATCTTTTTTTTTATATATTATTTTTTTTTATCTGTAACAATGACAAGGATATCAGCTCTTCTCCATTTCCTGCTGAATCATATTTAACTGTTTAGTTCAGCTACTACTTTCAGTCTGATGATGACAGAGTTTATTTTAGCAAAAGTACTTTTCTTTCTCTAGTGGGTCATGTAACTTGTATTGATTGCCCTGCTCATGAAATTAGACTGCTACCTATGCCTGGGAGAATTCATTTAAACTTGGTTTGATTATGTCTAGACTGAACCATAGACAGTGAAGCATAAAATGATTTTAGAGAAAGTTTTGACTTAATAGCTGGCTCATAACTTTTTTTTTTTTTTTTTTTTTTTTTCACAAACAGTCAAGTTATTTGGCCCTGAAGTAATTGCTCTATACTAAGCAAAAACCTCTATTTTACTTACATTAGGAATGTAAACACTATAAATTACTCCAGAACCTGCATTCCTGTCTGAGTGCAACAATATGATGAAATAGAAAGAAACTATGGTGAAGTGGTGAAGGGACTGAGGAAAAAAAAAAAAAAAAAAAAAAAAAAGAAGTGAGAATTCTAGTTTGTACTTATTTGGTGGCAGCTTGGAGATATGAGTACTGTCTTGTTCTGGGAAGGAAGGGCAATATGGAAATAGAGTAAGGGATGGGAGATCATGTGTCTTGGGTTAACACCTCAGTTTCTAAAATCAATAGATGCATGTGTGCATCTATATAAGCAGAATTACTGTTCTACTATTATGCTTGTCTATGCATTTTCAAGACATAAGTGGAAAAATATGTAGCCAAAACACATATTCACCAAGCATTTTGATTTCTGGTACATTAAATATCTGTGCATATGAAAATAAACCTGATATTTCTTTCAAGAGAAAAAAAAAAAAAAAAAAAAAAAGAGAGAGAAAAAATGTGCCAGAGAGCATTGGTCTTACTTGTCCTGAGCATTCAAGCTGATCTACACATTTGCTTCAAAAATAGCCACTGCTTCTGAGTATATTCTGAGCAATTTGTTACTGCTGTGTAATAGCTAAGACGAAGATGCCAGCTGTCTGTGTAATCAAGCATAAGCCTTAAAAACTTCTATGAAATTCTAGGTGGTAAAAAACAGAATGTAACCATTAAAATTTAGCTATATCCAGCCCTGTGGTTGTGGTCAAAGAACTAGAAACTTCCAATGGGCTTTGCACCAGCACCACTGCTGTTATAAGAGTATTGGAGCCAACTAAGTTTAGAAATTCCTGTACTGAAAAAAAAAAAAACATGTTTTCCAAGAAATGATTCTTGAGAGAACAGGTTCACTCTCTCAGTAGCTGAGGTGTTATGTAAAGAAAAATTCACTTTTATCTCAGCAGGGGAATGAAAAGTCATCAGCAACTTGATAGTTTCCATGGATGCACAAATTTTCTTGTGAGAAAAAAAAATGGTTCTTATGATCTGGGAGACTACTTTCTATGATTTTTCAGTTTTTGAGAAACATCTGTTTCTTTCTACAAGAGTTAGACCTCTTTGCTTTACGTATGTTAAAAAAAAAAAAAAAAACAAAATAAAAAAAGAAATAAAAAACTAAATAAATTATATTTGAGGGAAGGCTCAACATTTCAATTACAATGTATTAGTGTATTTAAGAATTAACTGAGAGAACAAAGGAAAAAATGACCAGTTATTTTTATCCAAAATTGCATTGCAGTGTAGGCTGTTGAGAATGTTCTATCAATTACAAATTTGTGCAGATATTGAGAAAACAAACAAAGAAAGAAACAACAAAATGACTAAAAACTAAAAACATCCAGTGCTTTGCACTAAATGCTGAGAAGTAGATTGATTTTCTCACCTCTAAATAAGAATTTTATTGTTGCTTCTTAATAATAGATTATTATTGTTGGGGAGACAAATATATTATTCTGTCAATGTCAGATATACATATGGGCTAAATCTCAAGAGGGTTAAAAAAATAAAATAAAACCAGACAATAACAACAACAATAACAACAACAACAACAAACACATTTTATTTGTTTATAGTTTCTGTGGTTGACCTGTTTGTGCAGATCATCACACCTGTCCTTGTCCTCATTTTGTCAGAATTACAAGTGCTGATACACAAATAGTATTTTTGAGATATTCTTGAAGTCATTGAATGATTTTCAGTTTAGTGTCTGTGTAGGTGTTTTCTTAGAGTTTCAAGTAATACGGGGGGATGAGAGTGTACTCATTTGAGCTTCTGAGCTTTTTTTGTGTTATACTTCTTGACTTCCTGGAGTCTACTTCTGAAGAAATATCTCATAAGGAACAAGAGTGACAAGATTGTATAGAATGGAAGGAAGATGAAGCTCTTACTTGTGATTATGCACATTGAACTTTCCTTTTCTAGTGTAAGGGTACACTGGAAATGGCTGAGAAAGGAATATTATACAGTCAAACGTCACAAAGCCTGTCTGATCAAATGAATTTATTCATTGTATCATTCTTTTAGCAAAATAAAATCAATCAATCAATCAATCATTGAGATGGTATCAAGACCCTGAGTGCACTTACAGGTTGTTAATGGCCACCTTAATGTTAAAGAACACCTTACCCTGAAATGCCCGACCATACCCTCTCCGCATGGCACCCCATTTCAGCTCAGTTTCATGCCTCCAGTCCTGGCCTGAGATATGCTGTAAGTGTCTAGTTTTAGTGCCTTAGATAGTTTGGATGACCTGAACCTGACATCTTTACATTGCCTAGAAAGCCTGATGATTGTTGGACTGTTGAATTTTCCTATCACCAGCTCTGCTCCCTTCACAGAATCACAGAATCACAGAATTTCTAGGTTGGAAGAGACCTCAAGATCATCGAGTCCAACCTCTGACCTAACACTAACAGTCCTCACTAAACCATATCCCTAAGCTCTACATCTAAACGTCTTTTAAAGACCTCCAGGGATGGTGACTCCACCACTTCCCTGGGCAGCCCATTCCAATGTCTAACAACCCTTTCGGTAAAGAAGTTCTTCCTAAGATCCAACCTAAAATTCCCCTGGCGCAACTTAAGCCCATTCCCCCTCGTCCTGTCACCAGGCACGTGGGAGAACAGACCAACCCCCACCTCGCTACAGCCTCCTTTGAGGTACCTGTAGAGAGCGATAAGGTCACCCCTGAGCCTCCTTTTCTCCAGGCTGAACAATCCCAGCTCCCTCAGCCGCTCCTCGTAGGGCTTGTTCTCCAGGCCCCTCACCAGCTTCGTCGCTCTTCTCTGAACTCGCTCAAGCACCTCGATGTCCTTCTTGTAGCGAGGGGCCCAAAACTGAACACAGTATTCGAGGTGCGGCCTCACCAGAGCCGAGTACAGGGGGACGATCACCTCCCTAGCCCTGCTGGTCACACTGTTTCTTATACAGGCCAGGATGCTGTTGGCCTTCTTGGCCACCTGAGCACACTGCTGGCTCATATTCAGCCGACTATCAACCATCACTCCCAGGTCCTTCTCTGCCTGGCAGCTCTCCAACCACTCATCTGCCTATTTCATTTAGTGTCCCATAATTTCACAGCCAAATAGTTGTGGTCTTCATTGTTGTCTCCATTATGACCTGCTCCTCAATGTTTGTGTGCATGTGCTTGTTATTAGCTGTTTCTTTTATTCTCAACAAAATCAGGTAGTAAAACAGATTCTCTTTCTTTCCACATACCCTTATAGTTTCACGCTAAGAAATTACTCAAAATACCTTTGGCATCCAAGCATGTTTACTACTGTTAATTACAGACTTGACCTTCAATGTGCTGGGTGTGAGGAGAAATACAAGAATTCCTGCTGGCACTCTAGGCTGCCTTCCAACTCCACCACCACATGAGTAATGTGGATAGATATCCTATGAAGCAAATCCCTCACATCTTGAACTTAAAGGATCCACAGGTTCTCAGCATTCTTCTGCTGTATTTCCACTGTGGAAGTAAGATTTAGAAACAATACACCTACATTTGGTAAGTTTTAGTAAAAACAGTGAGGATTAGAAAAGGATAACATTTGTGCTGTGAAAAGACCAGTAATTACAGGTGAAGTAGGAAAATTAAGAATAAGAAAACTGTGAAAATATGGTGGAACTGGGCAAATTAAATATACAACATATATACATATATACATTTGCTACATATCTTTTCATAATTTGCTGCTTGTTTGACTTTTCTGTTTAGACTGTTAATCATCAAATGTGAAGAACTTGTATTGTATTTGGCTTCCCATGTACTTATACAGATGTCCTTTGTGATTGCTTAGTGAAAAGCATGCAACAGATATGTAAGTTCCTCTGACTTTCAGACAGGTTTCTCTCAGGATATGGCATGATGGAAGTGATTCATGGAAGTGTATGAAATATAAAAATATTTCTTACATATACATTTCTTTTCTTTGCTTTTTATGTAGTGCTTGTCAATTAGTAAATGCTGAAAGAATATTTAGAAGCTAGACGTTCCTTTTCAGAAAGCTTATCTTTTTGTTATTATTATTTTTCTACCTAATGCAGATACAAATTCAACATGTATAAACAAGCCTAAAAAATCAGTAATTATAAGAAAGAGTTTGCACTGTAGTGAATCATTTGTTAATCAGTTGTGGTTTTTGTTTGGTTGGTTTTGTGTTTGTTGTTTTTTGTTTGTTTGTTTGTTTTGGGGCGTGCATAATATAAGTGTCTGGCACTGGAAGACAAGTTAAATAGGAAGTCTTTTCTAGTAATTGCTTTGGATGAAAGAGTGCTAATGACAAACTTGACTTATTTTTGTTGGGATTATCTGTTATCTAGAGTCTTGATATATCTACTTGACATATCACATAGAAAATATAATCAATATAACACACTTATTATTTCAAAAGTTTTATTTTTCATCGCTACGCAGAAGATTCTCTTATCACTGCTGTGACAGAATTTACTGAATGCAGTTATGACTGTATGATCTATGCTGCCTCCTGCACAAATAAATTTGCCTGCCCTGAACATTGCACTGGTGCAGTTTTGGTAGCAAAGACCAAGCTACAGAGTTTAACTCAGCCTTTGATATCCATATATTAGGTTGTAGTTACTTCCGTGACTGAAAAGTTTTTTTGTTATTTGTTATTGCCAAAATTTAAAATAAAAACATTAAAAAAAAAAAAAAAAAAAAAAAAAAGAGAGAGAGAGAGAGAGAGAGCATGTATCATCTTTTTAAAAGACTGACTCTGGTATGGATTTCTTCAGTAATAAACTATTTTAGTAAAATATTTAAACCTTCAAAACAATACAGATCTAAATCTGATCAGCTTTACTTACAGGAGATTTGAGAAAGCTTTCTGTAAATGAAGTCACCAAGATATATTTCCAGATAATATTTGAGATATCTGTCACAATATAAATTTTATTTAAATATAAATATATTTTATTTTAATATAAATATTTTTCATATCTTACTTCAGCTGATCATGTAGATAGTGTTGGCCTTAACCAGGTGCTTCAGAAAGGCAAATAGGAAAAAAATAAGGTTCAAGAAACAGAGGTACATTTAATACAAATATGTACAAGTAGATATATTACATGGCAGATACATTAAAATGTGGGAGCTGCTGAATTACCATGTTGTGGTTTAGCCTGACAGGCAAATGAGCACCATACAGCCATTTGCTCACTCCCCCCAAGTGAGATGGGGGAGAGAAGCAAAAAATTTTAAAACTCATTTGTTGAGAAAAAGACAGTTTGACAGAAAAGGAAATAATGATAATGATAATGATAATGATTGATAATGGCAATAATAATACACAGCATTATTATAAATAATAAAGAATATACAAAAAAAGTGTTGCACAATGCAGTTGGTCACCACACAATGGCTGATGCCCAGCCAGCCCCCGAGCAGCTAATGTGCCCCAACCAGCTCCATATGTTATGAAACATCCATATGGCCAGTTTGGGCCAGCTGTCCTGGTTCTGTCCCCTCCCAGGTTTTTGTGCACCATGAGCTTCCTCGCTGACAGGACATTAGGAGAAGTGAAAAAGTTCTTGACTTAGTGTAAGCAGTATTCTGCAACAACTAAAACATCAGTGTGTTGTCAACATTATTCTCATCCTAAATCCAAAACACAGCACCACGTCAACTGCTAGAAAGAAAATTAACTTTATCCCAGCCAAAACCAGGACACCCTGCAATTCACCTTTCTTTGATGTGATGTTTCTTATTATTTTTCTCTTATTTATAAGCTAATACAAAGTTAATCTGACTTGATAAATTTTAATGTTTGGCAACAAATTCTAATTATAATTTGAGTCTGATTGAAACGAATATAGGTAAAGTAACTGATAGTTATTACAACTAGTCTGATTTCAGTTTAATCTCATGGTCAGCAAGAAAATTCAAGGTACAAGAAATAGGCCTGAAGAAAAAAGAAAGAAGTAGGAAAATAAAAATTAAACAGCTAGTAGTGAAAAGACTTTAAATTCAAAAGCAGAGTTCAGCTTGTCTTTCATTTGTGTATGTACCAGTGTAACTATGCAGACACAGCACAGAATATTTGTAAAACATACAAGGGTCAGAGCAAAATCTCAAATCATTTTTTTGTTGTTGTTGTTTTTTTATGAATATCAATTTTAAAATAGTTTTTCAGAACCATTTCAGAATAATTTTTGCCTCTATTTAGGCCCTTTGAAAATCATTTATACCAGCAGCCTTTGCCGTTGTTTTCAATAGCAAATGAGTGTTACTAGTGTCTTCTGATGAGGGAAGCATCACATTCATTTAACTCATTCAAATATATATTTTTTTAATTCCATTTATTTACAAGATCTTCATTAACATAGTAATGATTCCACATTTCACTGAGATTTCTTTAAATTAATTTCTTAATCAAATCTTAGCATATACTAATTCTCAGCAGATAAATGTAGGGATATGCAGACATACAAATATACATAAACACATAATGCTAATGCACAAAATATAGATTTATACCTAAGCTTGCAAATGATTGTCATGCAGAAACCTCAATGATTTCAAGAAAAGCTAAAAAGTTTTAAGAGAGGTTGCCTTCTTTGTTATGCAACTAAAAATTCTCAAGCATTTTTAAGTTTCAGAATTTTTTACATTATTTCTATTTAACAGTCAATAGAGGAATATGAGGTGTTTTTTTTTGTTGTTGTTGTTATTGCTGCTGTTGTTTTTCTCAAGTTATCTAAAGATCTTAATATTTTGTAGCAATACTACTTGCTCCTTTTTTTGTTATATATGTGGGTATTTTAATACTACATTTTCAGAGATCCATAATATGTAAGATTCCCCACAAAGTCTACTTTATTCTGTACAGAGTTGGAACTCATTGTGCCTATTTCTACTTATCTTCCACAATATACAATGAACTTAGGTAAGTGCTACTGAAGCTCAGATAGAGAAATTCCTGAGAAGAACAACCAGGAGAAGAAAGTCAAGCGTTTTCAAGACTGTGGAGAACCCAGACATGTCAAGACCAAGATTATCTTTCTGTGACCCTAATTGACTAGAGGAGGAGGAGGGCTGTTCCTAATAATGAAATTCTCCAGATAGTCACAATTCTGGCAGAGAGACGTCAACATAAATTACATTCTCTGCCAACAACAGGTGAAAATGTATACGCGTGGAATGTTGTACTTGAAAGGTATTTATGGGGAGTCAGATCTGTTGCTCTGCACTGAAAGCCCTGTAAGGTCAGCTAATGGCTTTCACAGCTACAAACCTGACTGTCTATGAGTCTTTAACCTATGACTTATTTTTGTAAGACTCATCTGTTTGTGACCCAGGTCCCTATTTTATAAAGCACAATTGTGTTATTGTGGAGGAGCAATGAAGGCTAACATTACTTTATCTCATGATTGACAACCACTGTACAGAAGAGATTATCAGATCAGAGAGTGTATTAATTCTTAGCCTGTTAGCCTTACTGCTCCAATCATTTACCATACCTGCGAGGTAATAAATATATCTGTGCTCATGAATTGTATACAGAGAAAACATTACAAGGTTGTCTGTCATCCACAGAAAGCTCGTTACCCCTACCTTCAATATTCAAAATTGGTTTGTATTGAATAATTCTATCTCAGAGTCATTGCAACAAGCATAATTTCCCATACTCTCTTGCACTGCTTACATGTACCTCCTATGCCCCACAAATCCCCCTGTTTATTTGTGATATATGATTTATCTCACATAGTTTCACTCATAAAAGTCAATGCTTTAAACTATACACTCTATGTTAATTTTAGTCATGGGGAAATAAAGTCCCTCTCAAAGGGTTAATCATCTACAGTTCTGTGATCTCATGCATTGTAAAGCATATATCAGTAAATCTTTGTATGAATTCCTGTCTGGAGAAGCCTTCTCCATTGATTAAAAAGAAACACTAAAAGAAAAGAACAGAGGTAGAGAATCAGAGGGGAAAATAACAGCCACCTAATGGCAGGTGAGATGAGTAATATCGTGGGAGCTCTAGAAATGTGGACAAATAGAGGAGTCAGTAAGTTTGACATCTGGTGTGAATTCTAGCAGGGTAACAACAAGAGGGTAAAGGTCCTTGTCCATTTCGTGCAGTGGGAGAGCACAAGAGCATTTAACTGTAGGTGGAATTTTGTTAGAACATGAAAATCTACAATTACAGGTCCTTTAGGCCTGGGATTTTAAATATGATCTCAAAGTTCTCCATATTATCTAATAAGTTATTCTGTAATAAATTTAATTGTGGATAGGTACATATGTGTATATAAGATCCCTCTCCTCAAAATTCATGCACACAGAAAGCTAAAATGAAAGTTCCCACTTCCTTTAATTTTAATTTCATCAAAATAGAATAGTTCACCTAGATAGAGTCCCTAAATATATAAAATATAACATGTGTCTTTATAGAACAGTGTATCATATACATAGTCCACACTTCTATGACAATTAGTAAAACAATGGTTTGTATATCATCTCCAGGTTACAGAATTAGCTTCTTCCTCTGAACCCATTTTTATAACATTCTATTGAACTTCTTACTAGCAATGTGACTTTTGAGATAGTGAAATGAAATTGTGTGCCCCCTGATATTTATCCCTCTGTGCAGGCTTAGGCTGTAATCCTGAAAACATCTTTTGGGCCAATATAAATTAGTAGAAAAGTAAGAATTACTTTCAGTACTTTTGCTTAAAAAAAATGAAGCATTTCTTTTCTCAGAACATGCTATTTCTAAAAAAAAAAACATATGACAGAAAATACACCACTCAGATTTCTGATATTTGATTTGTTTTAATCTAAGAAAAATTGAATCAAATATAAATGAAAACTTCTCTGCGCAATACCTCCAGCTATCACTTATGTCTATTTTGTTAAAAATTCCACTAGAAAAAAAAAAAAAAGTACTCCTTTTTTTTTATTTTTTTTTCTTTTCTTTTCTTTTCTTTTCTTTTCTTTTCTTTTCTTTTCTTTTCTTTTCTTTTCTTTTCTTTTCTTTTCTTTTCTCTTCTCTTCTCTTCCCATTCTTCTCTTCTCTTCTCTTCCCATTCTTCTCTTCTCTTCTCTTCCCATTCTTCTCTTCTCTTCCTATTCTTCCCTTCCCATTCTTCTCTTTTTTCTTTTTGAGGGAGTTATTCATGTAAATTAACAGACATGCAGGACAAGCAATTAGGGTCATTATAGCTGGGTGTTTTTAATTTCATAGTCATAAATTAGCAATCTGTAAGCTGCTTAGTGCTGCGTTTTTTTTGCTGTGCTGATGATACTGATATGCAGTGCCAGTTACTTATGTGCCTTGGATAAATTAATAATACACTTCAACCCCTTTCAATCCATTTTGACTTAAAACCTTCTTGTTTAGGTACTTCTGCTAAGAATACAGACTAGAACACTGAACTGATTGAGTTTGTCAAACAATCAGTGACAAAAAATACATAAAACCACTTCAGATTACTTGAAGGGATCAGCCATTCAGAAGGATCAAGTTTGGTGACAATTTCT
Organism: Nettapus auritus; assembly: GCA_011076525.1. Lineage (NCBI taxonomy): Eukaryota > Metazoa > Chordata > Aves > Anseriformes > Anatidae > Nettapus > Nettapus auritus. Next base: position 73,895,978 of record CM021767.1, on the reverse strand, counting down.
TAACTGTTCTTATGTTGCTGAAAAAATAAAGGAATTTGTTCAGTGCTATAGTGAAAAGCTAAGGATTCAATCAGCTGAAGAACAATTTTGTAGAGTGAAATATTTTTCCAAGTAATTCTGAATATAAATAGTTTTCTCATTTCCTAGCATAGTTGGCTTTATGATGAATGAATTTGAATTAGTTAGTAATAATACTAAGTCCTCAGATATTTGATTACCTCAAGCTTTCAGATGTTCTTTGATTTAAATCCACAGAATCGTCTTTTTCTCTCTTTTTTTTTTTTTTTTTTTTTTTTCCTACCCCCCCCCCATCCCCCATCATCCCCCTTTTTTTTCTCCTCCTGGAATATTTTTAAAGATATATATGTGTCACACCACTTGCCACTTCTGCACAAAAATATGAGATGCAATATCAAGTGATAAAGAGGATAAATCTTATCCTTAATTAAACTTTTCCAAACACTGGTTAAATCTAAATTGATCAGTATAAAAACATAATAAGCAAGTTGTAAACATCTGTCTGCAAACCATGAACATTCTTTTAAGTGAAGTGAAATAAAGTGAATTGCAATGAAAATATAAATGTTGTTCACCTTTGAATTCAAATTTCATATAATTAACCTAAGAATTTTAAAACTGGGACTAGCATTCAAACTGTATTTATGGCTAAGGTATTGTTTATGCACTAACAATATTTCAAGTGTATTTTTATTTCTAAAAGCCTGCTCACTCCCTGGTTCATTAGTGCATTTTTTGGATCTGAAAATCACCTGAACTCATTTCTATTGGACAGTGGGGAACAGAAAAAAAATCTTTACTTCTTTCCTAAATTAGATAAGGTTAATAACCTCTGAAGATGATGGCTATTTTTTAATTTGCCAAGAGATGAAGTCCAAGGGGAACAATCAATCAAAATCAATCAAAGGGAAAGGAATGAAGTAGGAAAGGACTTTGGAAATTTTTCTTTGCTTCAGTGGTTTCTACTTTAGTTTTGGACTCCAGAGTAATTCCTAAAAAAAAAAAAAAAAATAGGCACTGATATTTTTATTTTAACACAGTTGAAAAACAATACATGTTAAGCCAGGGCAATGACATCTTCCCATAATTTTGTGTGCTACTCACTTTCCAGAACAAATGTGTAACCAAAACTCTAAAAACAGGAGGTAGATAAAAAAAAATAAATGAAGTATATATATAATAAAAATCAGATATGACTAAATAGTGAACAATCTCTTTTTAGTATTTCTTTCAGTACATATTTACATAACATTTTACCAGATGTTATATCCGTCAGAATGATCTACAGTGGCAAAGACCAAAAATATATAATTCCCAGCACCAGTAGAGAATCCTGGCTTACACTATCATCAGTAACAACACAGGAGATCAAATAATTTCAGTTTGTGATTAGTGAATCTTTGCATAGTAAGAGCAGCTGATATTAGCATTTACATATTACTGAAGTGATGAAGTAGTGCAGTACAGATTTTCCATTTAAATACAATATTTAAGAAGGCATATCTCAAAAGAACATTATCATTGTCAATCTTCTTAAATAGCAAGGCCAATCATATGAAGATAAAATATAATTCTCATAGTAATCAGAAACACATTCTGTAGCAGAATTTTTCTCCATTATTTATCTTTCTGTAGAAAGAAGTTTCAGCAATGATTTATCTACGGATGTCCTTTATTTTCAAACATGAATTAAAGTTTATTAATGTTTTCCAAAAGGATGATGGTGGAATGGCACTTATTTAGCAACTTATTTATGATTTCAAAAACTAATTTGCACATTACTTTTTGACAGTAAATATGTTTATTTATTTATTTATTTATTAAATACGGGTAAACTTGTTACATATTGAGTACTGTGTGTAGTTTTGGGACCACAGTATAAGAAAGCTATAAAACTGTTAGAGAGTGTCCAAAGGAGGGCTACAAAGATGGCAAAGGGTTTGGAGGGCAAAACATATGAGGAGCAGCTGAAGTTACTTGGTTGTTCAGCCGGGAGAAGACAAGACTGAGAAGAGACCTCATAACAGTCTACAGACTCCTCATGAAGGGAATGGAGGGGCAGGTGCTATCTCTTCTTTCTGGTGACAGCAACAGGACACCCGGGAATGGACTGAAGCTGCAACAGTTGTGGTTCAGGATGGATATCAGGAAAAGGTTCTTCACCGAGAGGGTGGTTGGGCACTGGAACAGGCTCCCTAGCAGTGGTCATGGAGCATGGCAGAGTTAAAGAAACGTTTGTTCAATGTTCTCAGACACATGATCTGATTTTTGGGTGGTCCTGAGTGGAGACAGGAGTTGAACTCACTGAGCCTTGTGGGTCCCTTCCAACTTGGGATATTCTATGTTTCTATGTCTTACTTTTGCTTTTTGAGGTAACGTGTATGTCCATCTCTCCCTAGTTTCTTGTGCAAGTCAGAAAGATCCTGTTTTTGGAAATGTAGTTGTACCAATACTTTGTTTTTGACCAGTTTGTTCCCTGAGAAATTACAGCAAAGACCTCTAATTTTCTAGATTTAAGCTGCTTAAGTTAATTTGTAGCTTATCCTAAAACATCTGGATTCCAACACAGAAAGAAAGACTTATAACAAAAAAGTGGCACTATTCAGACAAGCGAAGATAATTGTTGTGATAACGTACAGTTAATATGCATTTGTCCATGGTACTAAGTATTTTCTGTTAAGGTCTGAGTTATATATGAATACCCAGCTTTTACATTAAAAATCCTAAGAAGATTTGAAAACATTAAAGACAGAAAATGTACTGCTAGTGCCTTTTAAAATTTCAGGGGTGCCTGTTTGTATAGATGTACAGTTTAAGGATGTCTACTTCACAGCAGTAGTATTCTGTAATCTCTTCGTTGTCTGAATCCTGCACAGATAACTGCCAGTTATCGTCTGGCATGTGGAATTACTATGGCAGTCCATATGCTTTGTAACAGTTGGTGTTCAAATAAAAATTTACAAAGTCAAATAAGAATGTGGCCCAGGCAACAAAGACTAATTAAATGTAGCTACTACCAGCTGCGGATTCGAACAAAAAATATTTTCCTTTTTTTTTTTTTTTTTTTTTTTTTTTTTTTTTAGGATGAATTTAGTTGACCTGTTTTATAGCAAAAAAAAAAAAAAAAAAAGTACTGACAATGTGGTCCTGTACTTTTACAATAAACTTAAAACCCAATAAGCTTAACTTGATATGATTCAGAAGATGTGAAGGAGCATAGTTTAGTTATATTTTTATTAAGTTTTGTTTATCTGAAACATTTTATAAAGTAACTGTAGTATAGGCTTGTCAGTAAGCCTTCATTTCAGGAAATATATTACAGTTATGAAGCGTCAGCCCAATTCTAAACTCGAATCCTGTTGATGTTTCATGCTACAACATGCTTCAAGCACAAAAGGTCAGACTCATTTTCATCTCAAATCCTAATCCCACAAGGGAGCCCATTCAGTTTCTTTTTTGTTTTCTGACACTTTTATTTGTCTGTTCTATGTTTTTAATACCTGGCCTGGAGTCCTTCTGATGGACTTTATTGCTCCTTTAAAGTTATGTATTTTAAGTTTGGATCACTGTGACATTTTTTAAGTGAATCTCTTGATTAACCTTATTTCCTGCACTTAAGTTAGCATCATGGAGCCTTCTCTGGATACATCTACGCATTAGAGATTCAGTGTGCAGGAGTTTTGTTTGTTTGTTTGTTTGTTTGAACTATGAGTTTACTTTGCATTTTAGCATAGTACAATGTGCCCTCCAGTGTACCTCTGATATGTTCAGAAGAGTTTACTTCCCAGTGAAAAATAAAAATAAATAAATCATGCAAAGGAATAATATAGAGTAATGCAACATGGATGCATTAGATCTGTACTCCAGTTAGCTAGCTCTTTATGTTTCCATGATAGGCAATTTCTGTAAACTTCTTTTCAATAGATACAATGTGAAGCATTGTCCTAAAACTATAGCAAATCACATCAAAGTGAATTTCTGTCTTTCTACATTTGCACTGCACTGCTCAGTAATGTATGCGTTCCCTCCAGGTGTGCCAAGTAGATTCTTTTCAGCAAAAGGCAATCTCGAAAATATGTGAGAACGAATGAGAAATACTACAACTAATGAACATCTGACTAGATGAGCAGGCAAGAGTCCAAAATAAAGTCCTTTCAATACATTCAGGCATAGTCAACTATTTCATTCTATAGACCACATCGTATTGAATTTTCTGCTTGCTAAAATAGATATTACTGTACTCTCCCAGACTTGCATCTAGAACACATGCACTCTACTGCTGAAGTTAATCCTTGCTCTCTCAGTCAACAAATAGAATCCTCTAATTTGGTAGTTACTCTCAATTTCCTTTACAGCTACTAAAGAAATGACAATTCAGGTGCCTTTCTCTACTGAGAATATAGAAAGCTATAGCTAAATATGTTCCTAAATTATCCACTTTGGTTAGATGCCTAAAATAAGCTGGAATGAACTCAAACTAATTAAGGTTTATATGGGAAAAATGTGGTAGACAAACAAGCAACATAGCTCGAAAGGAAGGATTTTCTTAGCTGGAGAAAATCCCAAAGTACTCAGAAAATGCAAATAATTGAAGACAGGCTTAAGAAGAGGTTTCAAAGTGTTCTTCTGAATCACTTTTATGTACTATTATTACTTTCACTTGTAATAATAGTGTTTTTTATACATGACAATTTAGAACCTAGGAAACCAACTTATAACATGGTAGATTTAAATCCCTTTACCATTTGAGTAGTTTAGTACTCTCTGGCTCTTAAGTAAATAACAAAGTAAATAATAAAAAGGTCAAAGCATACAACCAAAGAAACAAAAAAGTTTCAAATGAGTAAACTCAAAATCATCAGAAAATGTAGGCAGATAATCCAGACTGCAGCAACAACAACTTCAACAGTTCTTCCATGAGGTGTCAGATACTTTCTTGGATACATTAAATATCAGTAATGAATCATTGTCCACAGTGTCCGGGTTTCAGTTAGGACAGTCAATTTTCCTCCTAGTAGCTGGTAGAGTGCTGTTTTGGATTAGGATGAGAAGAATGCTGATAACATGCCGATGTTTTGGTTGTTGCAGAGCAGTGCTTGTACCAAGCCAAGGACTTTTCAGCTCCTCGCTCTGTCCTGCCAGTGGGCAGGCTGGGGGTGCAGCAAGAGCTGGGAGGGGACAGACCCAGGGCAGCTGACCCAAACTGGTCAAAGGGGTATTCCATACCATCTGACATCATGCTAAACAATGTATAGGGGTGGCTAGCCGGGGTGGGGGACTGGCTGCTCAGGGATAGACTGGGCATAGGTCAGCGGGTGGTGAGCAATTGCATTGTGCATCACTTGTTTCATAAAAACTATTATTATTATTATTATTATTATTATTATTATTATTTTCTATCTTAATAAACTGTCTCTATCTCAACTCTCGTTTCACTTTTCCGTTTCTCTCCCCCATCCCAGAGAGGGAGGGGGGAGGGTGAGCGAAAAGCTGTGTGGTGCTTAGCTGTTGGCCAGTTTAAACCACAACACACAGGCAAGTGTACATATACTCAGGATAAAAACGTGCTTGGGATTTCAGAACCTAATATAGATATAGCCCACTGCCACACTTGTGTTTGTCAATAAGTCTGTCTACCAGTGTTTCAAATTAACATTGTTTTCCTTGTGGCCAAAAATGAACATTTCATCAGGAGTTCCAGTGGAACTGGGATAAGGTCACTAATACCTAAAAAGGATCAAGCTCTGCAGCTAGAAGAAAAAGTATTACAATAATTCAAAACTGAAATGTGCATGTATTGCAGAATCTTGTGATAATATCTTCGGTTTTGTCTTTTCTACAAACGTAGCCTTTATTGGTTAAAATTTTCCAGGAGTCTTCCAAGGATTATCTGTGAGTCTTATTTTCTAATGTATATGATTAGGGTCCTGATAATATTTTTGGATGAAAGAACTGAAGTAACACAGACATAAATTACATAGGCTCACCTCAGAGTCATTGTTCCAGATAAATGATTATCAAAGTACATGCCACAGCTTGTGAGATGAGACTACAATATTAGGCTCTAAACTGAAAAATACAGCAAGTGTATGTATGGATTAATATATGAAAACAAAACCTACCAGTATCTGCAATGTCTACGCTTGAAATGGGGATAAAAATCAGTAACAATTTTTTAAAATGAATATTGTCAACTTCATATATGACAGACCAGCGACAGGAGAAAAATGTGGCCTAGGGACATGTAAAAATCTAGACCACAGTTTCCAGCAAGCCTGCCACAGATTTCAGGGTAAGTGACAGTACCAGGTAGTTGAAGTAGTGCCAGAAAGTTTCTGGCAAAAATAAAATGTGGGAATGTACATAACTCCTCTGTGGCAGTTCTGTTGGAAATAAAGTATATCTTATTGTACGGTAGAAGACACAGTTTTGAAAAATACCTATATGTATACTGCATTATATAATGTGTATAAACAGTTATATATATAATATATGTTATAGTCATATATTATTATTGTATAATAAAAATCATAATATCAATGTAATATACATAAATATATATGTGTGTGTGTATATATATGTACACATTTCTCATGCTCTCCAAATAACCATGGAAGAGGAAAAGGAAATGTTTGATTCTCTCATGATTAGTTGTGGGTTATAAATGATGACACTGTAAAGCACAAAGATTTGAAAGAGAGATCTATTTTTGTCTCAGACCAAGGACATTAATAAGTATGTGCTCTTTGTTAAAAGATTGGCATCTTTGGTCAAAAGCATCCCTATCAGTTTTCTCTTCCATTCACTTATTAGAAATAAAAAATATCCAAGTAGACAAGTAGATAGCAAAGTTATCAGAATTTGACATCTGAAAATGTAAAAAGAAGAAACAATATATTAAAAAAAATAATAATAGTAATGAGAGAAAAAAAATACTGGTTTCTGCCGGGAAAAAAAAATTCATTTTCTTCATAGTAGCTGGTATGGCACTGTATTTTGGATTTATGATGAAAACACACCATGGTGGTAACACCCTCATGTTTTAGTTGTTACAGAGCTGTGCTTACACAGAGTCAAGGACTTTTTTCCTCATGCTGCCCTGCCAGTGAGGAGACTAGTGGTACATGGGAAGCTGGGAGGAGACACAGCCAGGACAGCTGACCCAAACTGACCAAAGTGATATTCCATACCATATATCATCATGCTCAACAGTAAAACTGGGGTAAAGAAGCAGGAGGTATTTGTAGGGATGTGTATGTTTAGAGTGATGGTGTTTGTCTTCCCAAGTAACAACTATTCATGACGATCCCTGCTTTCCTGGAAATGGCTCAACATCTATTACTCAAGCAGATATGGCTAAGACAAGGGGGTTGGTTTTAAACTACAAGAGGGAAGATTTGGATTAGATGCTAGGAAGAAATTCTTCACTCAGAGAGAGGGTGGTGAGGCACTGGAACAGATTGCCAAGAGCAGTTGTGGATGCCCCATCCGTGGAAGTATTCAAAGTCAGGTTGGATGGGGCACTGGACAACATAATATAGTGGAAGGTGTGCCTGTGCATTGCAGCATTGCTGGGGGATTGGAACTAGATGATCTTTAAGGTTCCTTCCAACCCAAACCATTCTATGATTCTATTAATTCTCTTTTATTTTTATTTATTTATTTATTTATTACTTGTGTGCTTTTGATTTACTTGTTACTTGTCTTTATCTCAGCCCAAGATTTTTTTTAGTTTTACCTTTCTAGTTCTCTTCATCCCACTGTGATGCCCTGCTCCTTCATGGGAGGCTGCAGCTCTGGCCCGGGTCCTGCTCCTGCAGGGGCTCTGCATGGGCTGCAGCATGGAGATTTGCTCAGCCATGGGACCCATGGGCTGCAGGGAGGTAGGAGGCCACCAGGGGCTTCTCCATAGACTGCAGAGGAATCACAGAATCACAGAATGTTAGGGATTGGAAGGGATCTTGAAAGATCTAGTCCAATCACACTGCCAGAGCAGGAACACCTATATCATGTCAAACAGGAATGCATCCAGGTGGGTTTTGAATGTCTCCAGAGAAGGAGACTCCCCACTCCCCCGGGCAGCCTGTTCCAGTGTTCTGTCACCTTCGCTGTAAAAGTTTTTTTTCATATTTAAGCTGAACATCCTATGTTCCAGCTTGCACACCTTGTCCCTTCATTGCCCTTGGGAACTTCATCTCCAGCACCAAGAGCACCTCCTGCCCTCCTTCTGCACTGACCTTGGTGTCTGCAAGGCTGTCTGTTCTCCCAGAGGTGCAAACAACATCACTTATTGGCTTGACTCTGGCCAGGGACAGGTCCCTTTGGAGCTGTCTGAAACTGGTCCTTATCTTATATGGAGCAGGTTCTGGACTCTTTTCACAGAGGCCACCGCTGCAATCCCCTACTATCAAAACCTTGCCATGTAAACAATACAATGAGTAGAACTGAAATTTGAAGAGGTAATTATTGAAATTTTAAGTTACTTCAAAAGACAGAAAAAGCTCTTTATTTCTGTTTTCTAATCTGTTTCACGTTGGTTGTTTGAGACACCTACACACTCCTGGCACTGGTCCTTTCAGCAGCCACAATTATATAAACAAATAATAGATATTTATGCCTTAACTCTTCTGAAACTATTGGAAGTTGTACAATTTTTGCAAGCTAGTACCGTATTTTTGTAGCTTGTGCACTCTGCACCTAAAGTCCAAAGTCAAGTCCTAGTCAGATTTAAATGTACTACATCCATCTTTGGCTGAACAGGATGTTATAAATTGCATCTCTCTCCATGAGTCTGTCCACATATTGTTTCAAAAGATTCTGCATTAGCATTTCACTGAAGTTAAACAAAACAAAACAACAACAACAAAAAACACACTTAAATGTCTTTTATCACATGGAAAAAGTTCAATCACAACACACTAGCAGTTGTCTTTTTCTGGATTGATATTGCTTGTGACCTACCTACTCTGTTCCCTAGGAAAATTTGAACATTTGCCCCTTGCTCCATGTTATTGATACATGCCTATTCTCCAATGATTATCTGCCTAAGGCTGCCTTATCAGAAAACAGGGAAAAAGTCTTGTCTGAATTCATCTTTGTCTGTGTGAGATTTTCATTTTATATGAATAAAGCTGTATTTAATGTAACTTTATATATATATATATATATATATATAGTGGAATCAACATCTGATTTTAGACTTTAATATTAAGAACATGTGGACAATGAATACTTCAGCGTATAAACACAACTAACTGTGATTAAAAAGAAGCAAGTTCTTTGAGTAGTTTTTTACTGCTGATTTACAAAGCACTTTATTTAACATAATTTAAGTAAGTTTTATTTCATTTCACAGTAAAAGCCTGTTGTATTATCAAGGAGGACTAAACTTGATGAGAGCTCTGTATATTTACAGAAAGACACAGACTCCTGAAAAAAGTTTGTCTTGCAAAGAAAAAGGGAGAACAAATGGATGTCAAAATGAAATAAGACTATTGAGTGCTCAGATTGGAACTTGATTGATATCTTGGGGATTTCAACTCACCAGTTGTCTGAAGAAAATACAACACAGCAGAGAGGAAAATGTCTAAGAAGTTTTTAGAGTGTGTGGAAGATAAGTTCCTGACGCAGGTGGTGAGTGAGCCAACAAGGGTTGGCTCTGTATCCCGCTGGATCTTTTGTTTGTGAAGAGAGAATAGCTTGTGGGTGATGTGAAGGTTGGAGTATATTTTGGGGATAGTGATCATGAACTAATGAAGTTTTCAATTATTGGAAAAGTAAGGAAGTGGGTTAGCAGAACTGCCACCCTTTTGGAGGCACACTTTGACATTTAGGAGACTGGTTGGCAGAGTCCCTTGGGAGGCAGTGCTGCAGATCAAAGGAGTCCAGGAATGCTGGACACCCTTCGGGAAAGAAATCCTAGAGGCAAAGCAGAAGGCTGTCCTCCCCATGTGCTGAAAGACAAGCTGACATGGAAGAAGACTGGCCAGGATGAACAGAGCTGGCCACAGCTGACCAGTATGGCTAGAGCTCAGGAAGAAAAAGAGAGTTTATGACCCTTGGAAGAAAGGGCAGGCCTCTCAGGAGGACTATAAAGATGTCATAAACTGTGCAGAAAAACTAGACCTCAGTCTGCCTACTGCTGTTAAAGACAATAAAATTGTTTTTATAAATACATAAACAAGAGAAGGAGGACTAAGAAGAATCTCCATCCTTTATTGGATGCGTGGAGGCAGACATAGTGACAAGATGTGGAAAAGGCTGAGGTACTTAATGCCTTCTTTGTTTCAGTCTTCAACAGCAAGACCAGCTGTTCTCCAGCTACCCAGTCCCCTGAGCTGGCAGAGAGGGAGAGGGTGGTTAGCAAATGTGATGGCCATCTACAAGAAGGTCCAGAAGAAGGGCTTAATAAAATACAGGCCTGTCAGACTGATTTCAGTGCCAGGGAAGCTCATGGAGAAGATTATCCTGAGTGCCATCACATGCTCAAGTCAGCAAGGATTTATGAAGGGCAAGTCCTGAGTGAGGAACCTGCTCTCCTTCTACAACAAGGTGACATGCTCAGTGGATGAGGAAAATGTGGTCTATTTAGACTTCAGGAAGACTTTTGACACTCTTTCCCACATCATTCTCCTGGAGAAATGGTCTGCTCATGGCTTGGATGGGTGTAGACTTCATTGGGTTAAAAGCTGGGTGGATGGCTTGGCCCAAAGAGATGTGGTGAATGGAGCTAAATCCACTTGGAGGCTAGTCATTACTGGTGTCCCCCAGGGCTCCCTACTGGGGCCAAGATTTTTTAATATCTTTATAAATTTTCTGGATAAGAGGATCGAGTGTACCTTCAGTAATTTTAATACGACACTAAATTGACCGTGATGTTGATCTGCTTGAGGGTAGGAAGGCTCTACAGGAGGATCTGGATAGTCTGGACTGATGGGCTGAGGCCAACTGTATGAGGTTCAACAAGACTGAGGGCTGGGTCCTGCACTTGGGGCACAACAACCCTGTGAAAATCTATAGGCTGGAAGAGTGGGTTGAAAGCTGCCAGTTAGAAAGGGATATGGGTGTCGATAGCCAGTTGAATATGAGCCAGCAGTGTGTGCAGGTGGCCAACAAAGCCTACAGCATCCTGGCTTGTATCAGAGTTAGTGTGGCCAGCAGTACTAGGGAAGAGACTGTCCTTCTGTACTCAGCTCTGGTGAGGCTGCACCTTAAGTACTGTGTTCAGATTTGGTCTCCTCACTATAAGGAGGACATCGGGGTGCTGGAGCTTGTCCAAAGAAGGGCAACAAAGCTGGTGAAAAGTGTAGAGAACAAGTCTTATGAGGAGCAGCTGAGGGAGCTCCTAGAGAAAAGGCTCAGGGGAGATTTCATTTTGCTCTACAGTTACATTAAATGAGACCATAGCAAGGTGGATATTAGTGTCTTCTCCCAAGCACCAGGTGATAAGATGAGGAAATGACCTTAAGATGTACCAGAGGAGGTTTAGGTTGGATATTAGGAAACATTTCCTAACTAAAAGTGTTGTGAAATATTGGAAAAGGATGCCCAGGGAAGTATTTGAGTTGATGGTCCCTGGAGGTCTTCAGAAAATATGTAGATATAGAGCTTAGTGACATGGTTTAATGGTGGACTTAGCAGTGCTCGGTTAAAGGACTAGGTGATCTTAGAGGTCTTTTCCAACCCAAATGATTCTATGATTCTATTCTATGATCTTTAAGGGAAGACAAGCTTGGAGCCAGAGGTGACCCCAAGGCAAAAAGAGGCAGTAGCTTCAATAGCAAGGGGTGCCATCCCAAAGTTTTCAAGCGGGAAGAGCCGTACAGGTCAAGGCAAGAAGCCAAGTTAGTAAAATAAGTTTGGGATCATCAAAGTTCAAAGCTAGGCACAGACACATCTGCACTCCATCTCTAGTACAGACCAAGGCATGGGGAGATCAAGCTTCAATGCAACTCCTGAGCCAAGGAAGAGAGGCCCTAGGAATGTTGTTTCTCACAATTTATTGGTTTTAGAGAAGACTGAGGGGAGTTTGCAGTTGCACTGTAACAGAGCTAATTTTAAACACAAGCTGTTTGTGCTCTGATATGATGCAGTTAGTATACTCAGGCACCTGATATTCATTCACATCTCACTTCTCCTCACTGTTTTCAGCCCTTGGCTGCATAAAGTAAAAACATTTGCAGTTTAGAGGTGATCAAATGTAAGAACGATGGGAAGAAGTGGTGCCAGAAAAGGAGAAGGCCATGGAAGGCAAATAGTCTTCTAGATAATTACAGAGCAAAATTATGGATGATAGTACAAGGGAAATTATATGTGGCTTAAAATTAAGTTGTTACAAACTTAGATTATAGAAATTGAAGATGAAATCATTCTTCATAAGAACTAATATGTAAATATTGTCAAATAGGGTTTTATGTGGCCTTATGTCCACACATACTCTATACTTGTCTGTGATACGCAACTGTGGGTGTGATATGCAATTCAGCGATGGCCCATAGATTAAGAGAATGATAACAGTGGATGGGAAGCTGGAAAAGAAAAGTGATGAGGGGGAGGGGGACAGAAAGAGGGGTGTTAATGAGGATATACTAGATAGTCTATGACCTGAGCAAAATGTAAATAGTTTGGAATAAAGGGTGGAGGTTGTACTAGTTCTGGGTGGGATGGAGTATTCTTCATAGCAGTCTGTATAGGATGTTATAGATTTGTGACTAAAATAGCACTTATAATTCACAAATGTTTTATTTTTTGCTGAAACGTGTTTGAACAGTGCCAAGGACTGCTTTCCCCACACACACACTCTGCTCTCACCAAATGAGTAGGTTGGAGGTGAACAGAATGTTAGGAGGGAATGAAAACAGGGTATCTGACCCAAATTGACCACACCATATGATGTCATGATCAGCAATACATACTTAGGGAGAAGAGGAGGAGTAAAAAAGGTGGGGGGAGGGGGTTTCAGGTTTTGGCATTTTTCTTCCCACCTAACAGCCAGGTGTGCTTAAATCCTACTTTTCTGGAAATAATTAAACACATGCCTGCCAATGGGAAGTAGTAAGTTAACTTCTTATTTCCTTACCTTTGTTCTACTTATTAAATTGTCTATCCTAACCTACAAGTTTTCTTCCTTTTTCCCTCCGATTCTCTTCCCCATCCTGTTCAGGGAGAGTAAGAGAGTATATGGATGGAGGGGCTAAGCTGCCAGCTGAGGTCAACCCAACACATCACCAGAAATAACCTCAGATAGCAGGTGGCTGATAAACCTGTTGCAGCCAAGTTTTTTAAATTTTGAAACTCGTGCATTTAATGAAAGAGATTAATAGACTGTTTACAACAGTTACAAAGTACAGAATGCAATGCTTGCATGCATATTATTCATCATGTCAACAAATCTACTTTAATATCTAAAGTATTCACAGGATAAAGTAATTTTCTACCTTTGAATATTTGTGAATGTGAAAAGCTTATTTATTTATTTATTTATTTTCCCTATATCAATCTTGCTTGCTATAGGCACACTGATCACATATTCTTCTTTCAAAAACTAATATACAAAACCATAAACAAAAATCTCCATGTTATTGATGTGCTTAAATTAAGCATTAACAGAAAACAAGACTCAAAAAATCCATAAATAGCTGTAATTTATCATCCCCAATTAAAATTCACATGCCATAAACAAATTAGTTTATACGCACACAGAAAAGTCACATTTTGTAACTGTATGAATATAATTAAATCTCTATCAACTGTAACAGGTCAAGCACATGTGTTTAAGAATGCAGGTCTCATTCTTTCCCCATTATATGTAAAATATATCTCTTCAAGTAGACCCTCTATATTTTCTATTATACTTGAGATTATTAATGCATTGTTCTTGCTCTGATTTATCTATTCATCATCACAGTATTTTGTAAATCTAAGTAATGTTGTAATCTAAGCTCTTCATATTGAAATCAGTTTTATCTTACAAGTCCTTATGCTTTAGGTTCTAAGATGGTGTAAAAAAGAAAGTACATTTTTAATATATGTTAACACAGTATAAGTTGAACTTAGCTTTACAGTAGCCGAACCCAAGCAGAAAACATTTTATTCTATTTGAATAAACAATTTGTTGTTGTTGTTTTGCAGGTCTCTGCAATCTTTCCAAAGATTTTTTCTGTGTATTCTGAAACACTCACCAGATTAATTTCCTCATGATGTGCTTTACAAGCATCAAACCTATAACATTTTTCTTTCAATAAATCAGTAGATTGTCTTTAGACAATCCTGTAATCAAACTTACTTTTAGAACCAAGATATTAACTCCTTACATCATCCTACTAAGGTTATATATGTTACATGAAAATTAAAACCTATTGGGTTTGTGATACCAAAGCCAAATTCCATGCAGTGATTCCTATCTACAGTACTCGCTGGGAAGAGTTTCTGGCCTGTGCTAATTTGCAAACCATGCTTGCAAATTGTTTTGGAGAGTCTTAATTCAGCACAAGAAAAACAGGTACAAGGGACCATATTAACTATTTAACTATACTGAGTTGATTTCAAGTTCCAGTAATATTCTTTTTTCATCTTTAATTTACTAACGTAAATACAATCTAATGTTTTATAGATTTTAGTTTGCTTAGTGCAACTTCTCTCATCTGTTTCTTCAGTTTCTTCTCTACCTTCCTGAATTATATTAATTGCATTTCACATAATTTCCAGCTTTTTCCATCAGCTATTGTAAGCTTCTATCACATAAAATGTCACTTGAATCTTCTTCAGTCAGTCTGCTGGAACAATTGATTCAAATTCAGTGAATTTGAGCAGGTAACATACTTGAGCTTGGCAACTCTTTATCCTAGTATTCATTTAGTTCAATCAGTATTTCTTCTTAGAAATCTAAAGGTAGGTACTATCTTTTAATTTGTCTTAAATATCATTACACGAGTAAAAAAACATTTATTTTTTTGGGTTTTTTTTTTTTTTTTTTTTTTTTTTTTTTTTTTTTTTTTCTGGGTTTTATTTATATATATATATTAATTATTATTATTTGGTGAAATAACCATTTGAATAAATATCTGATGATTCCTAACTAGCATTTCCAGTCAGTAGTCTTTCTCATTTTCTCCCTCCTTGATACAATATTTAGATTTTTACACTATAAAAGTTAGTGAAACTAAGTGTGAAAAATAATAATAATAATTTGAGAGATAAATCAATAAGATAAATTAAAAAAAATAATAATCTAATATGTTGCTGTAGTGGAATTGAGAAGGGAGAAGATATATTAGTTGATGACTTAAGACCCAAGATTTCAGTATCTGTTTAGAGAATTATTCAGGCATTAGAAGTGCAGACAAATGTACATGACAGATCAATCACAAAAGAAACCACTGGAACCTTATATGGAGTGTTTTATAGATAGGTACGGAGATTACGGACAAAAATAATATTGTGTCTGTTAAAGTTAAGACTTCAGACCACAAGGACTGTCTATAAATGACGTAAATTATAAAGGAAGTGGCAGCATAGTAAATGATGTATAAGTTCCTATTTTATAAGGCAAAGGTTAAGGTCAGTAACATTAAGAGCAACAAAGGATTTTTGAAGAGGAACTTGAGTACCTAAAATAATTTAATTCTGCATTTGTTTAAAAAAAGTATTTTAAAAATAAGACTATTTGGTGAAGCTTTAAAAAATTGTTATATTACCAAGACCGCAATCACTATTTTTGAGACATTCCATGGTACAGATCCATTTCTTCTTTCATATTGATTCCTCTGCCATCTAGGAGCAGTAAAGAGAAGAAAAATGGAGAAGCCAAAACTGGTAGAAAAGATTATGTCTAACTGAGTTAATGGAAACAATAAAAAACAAGGGGTTTTTAGTTATTGGATAGGGGTCAAGAAGACCCAGGAAGATATGTTTTGAGCTAACAGACTGAAATATTTCCAGGATATGCACTGAAATGTTGGCAGCTGAAGTGAAAGTAGCTTTGAGTATGTAACAAGATAAGCAAGAGTTGAAAAATGGGAACCCTGAAATACAAACAAACCATCTTGGCACATTTGCTGGCTGGAACAGCAAGCTGATAATTAAAAATCACTGATTTAACATTGTCAGATACAATAGAATCACCAATATTGGCAGAAAACTATGTGTGAATGAATATGCCACGCATCAAGGTGCATTTTAAATTGTTAATTATGAAAACAGAATTCAAGAAACAACTGAGGAAAAAAAAAATAGAACATACACTGTGAATGAAATAAAATAAATTAACATGAAGTGCCTGATAAGCTTGGGAGTTAACAAGCCATTCTGGGCACGCAAGAACACTCGTGACCAAAAGGTTTCTAATACCTCTAGTTTATGTTAGAATTATTTCTCCAAAATAGCACTCATGGTGTATATCAAATGTATACTTAAGCCATCATTGTCTGCAAAGATAACTCTTTTTATACTTTGCAAGCCCATTGCCAACAGTTTGTCGAAGCTCTTTACTACTTTCACTAGTCATTTATCTGCAGGATTCACTCTGCAAACCTACCTGCCCTGAAATCTAAGCTGAATGTACACAAACACTCCAGCTGACAGCTCACCAGCATTGTTCAATTATTAACAGTCACGAGGATCATGTTGTTTTTAAGCTCTCTTTAGGTCCATGACTGCCCCACTTCAGACCTGAAACAGATGATAAATCATAAACTTTGGTAGGTTCAGTTCTCTAATAATGGCCAGAACTCAATGACAGACTGGAACTGATGCACCAAACACTTCACGTAACGTACCTGGCATTCCTTGCAAAAATGTGATTACTCTAGATAGTAAGACACAGCAGTTATGGAAGAGCTTAAAGATAAAATATTTCCAATAGAGTATTGTCCCATTCATAAAAGCATTGGCAAATCACAAAGAAGTGACATGCAGAAAAAAGTATAATAATAATCCAGTCATTATTAATAACTGATCTCTCTAACAAAAAGTCTTTAGGATAATGACAGATTAGCACAAAGCAACAGATGGATGTGATAAAGAACATGGACCCAAAGCTTAGTAACTGAAGTCTGTGCCTGAGGAAGAGGGATGTTAGGCTCAGGAAAGAGTCACATTAATACCCAACAGCCATTTATTATAACAAACTGGTGTCTTGCTGATTATTATTTCAAGATTACTAGGATAAACATTTAGAAGGATGAGAGTATTTTATGCTTTTTAATGAAAACAAATTATCAGCCCTCAATTCAGCAGAACTCTGTTCTGGATAAACCTTTAACTGACCATTTGAAAGCCTAAAACATTAAATCACTTTAAGTAGATATCTTTCTCCCTTACTAACAATATATATACTTTTTTTTTTTTTCATATAAGAATGTTCAATGTGCCTTGTCCAATCAATATGTGCACTCCAGCATACTAGAAGTTGTATTCTGACTTATATACAAGGAAAACCTTCCTTATAATTTAAACCATGGTCCTTACAGGGAGGATAATTAGCCGCCATCAAATTAACACAGAACAAATGTGCTTATAAAATTTACATTAATTCCAAAAGTGGAAATTCACAGGCAGGATTACCATCCTTAAATGCAAAACAAATCAAATCAATTTAATTTCAGGGCATAAAAGATGTCCAGTTCAGAGTTCACCACTGAGTTCTGTGACTGTGCTGAAGGGGTTTGTCTGTCTGCAATCAAGACCAGCTCTGATGTTCTCAGGAAAAGCTGTTCAAACTTGGATCCAGCTGCTGTGGAAGTAGCTGGTGCAAGAAAGACATCAGAAGCCCTATTGGGGCCTCCCTGCCTTGGCTTAGGAGTTGCAGTGAAGCTCAGGTGCTTTGCCTTGGTTATTACCTGAGATACAGAACAGGTATTCCTGTTGCTGGTTTAACACTTCACTGATCCTGGCCTTGCTTTGCTGGTTTGACATCCTGGCCTGCATCTTAAGCTTTCCTCATCACCATGGACTTGTCTGGAAAACTCCAGATTCTTGGCTGACTCTGCTTATCAGCACCAGACCTGCTCTGCTCACCTTGTTCAATTACTGTGGAGCTGTGCTCCTGCCCTGCCAGTTCTGCTGTTATGCTGCTGGCTTCCTTTCCCTTGTAGGAAACTACCTATCATTGCCTCCTCATAGTGGTGCATAATGATTCACAATGTCTTAAATGAGAGACAGAAAGTCAGGATTAGCTGATTTTCACTGATGATGAGTACATAAGTATTTCCTACCATCCACCTCCTGTTTTCTTAGAAAGCTAAAATAAATTGCAAACCTCTAAATTGCAAATTAATGGTACTTACATTAAGTGTAATGTTACTTGCCTGCTGTCTCCCTTTTGGCCTGAATTTTTAGGTCTTGAGAATAAGCAGAAATACAAAGTAAAGCTTTCTTGGTAAAAGTGTTTTCTTTACAATGTTTGTTTTATAATTGCTACTTTACAGCTATATATCAACAATTTATAGTCAAAATTGACTTTATAAATAGGAAGTAGTCCAATAAGATATTGAGAATCCAAACTGAACAAACTTCAAAAAAAGTTTTTTCCAGTCTTGTACCTCAAAGCTCACAAGACTTCCATTAAAGTTGCAGCCTTTATTATTCCAGATTGGAATGTTATCAAATTTTGTGAGTTAATGAGAAAACTGGATCTAAAATGACAGTATCATACAGAGGATTTGGGGCTGTATTTTACTTTAAGGTTAATTATGCAAGAACAGAGTCCTGGTTACACTCCACACCTTGCTGAAATCAAAATCTGTAATATTACATGGACAAACCTGAACCAAGCCAACACGTCTGTAAGAACTCCAGTACAGTTTTCAGGACCTTGTTTCCTTTCTAGTGCTTCCAAATCCTGGGGACATCTGCTGTCCAGGAATTTGACCCTCTCAGTTGTCCTAGTATACATTGCAGCTACATACTGATTAAAATTGTGATTAGTCTCAGGACCACATCCTCTTTCATAAACTATCTACCCATTCTTGCATAAAAATATCTTCTGGATTTAATTATTATTACATTAAGAGAGATTTAAAATATTATAAAATATCAAGGATTAGAGCTGTTGAGATAACTATTCTATCTCTGTAACTGTTTCCAGAATTTGCAACGAAAAATTTAGGAATCTTGCACTGTCATATTTGTTGTTATACCCATACCATTTTTTTTTTTTTTTTTTTAAAAAAAAAAAAAGCGATTTACTTAAACTTCTGTGTGTGAGGTTTCAGAATCTATTCCAAATGTTGTGATCAGAAATCATCAAAAAGTCCAAATCTATTTCTTTAATCTTCCTGATTTTTTAGCTAGATTTTGGTTATAAGGAGATCCACAGTTTAATTAGGCATTGGGCAGCACTCTGAGATATATGATTTGATTTTTTTAGTGGTTCTGTGTGAGGCCAAGAGTTGGACTTAATCATTTTTGTGGGTCCCTTCCAGCTTAGGATATTCTGAGTCTATGACTCTGTAAAAATAGTTAATCAGGTAGGAATTTTCTACCTTTCACTTTCAGGGAATAATCTTTTGACATGACTTTGACACGTTCAACAGATTATTGTAAATTAATGAGATATGAGTTCTCACTGAAGAATTCTTATATTTATGCTGCATTTTACATTGTTAACCCAAACACTTCAGTATTATTTTTTAGTTGTTACTACCAGAAATTCTGGGAAGATCTGTCTTGAGAACACTAGCAGACGTCATAATGAATTATGCATTTTCTGCTTTTTTCTCTTTGCTCTGGAGCTCCATTGACAATTTATTCCACCTGTAGAAATTTATCTTAATATTCACAATGACAGTTTCATTTTTCCAAAAATATTTCCTTGCATCCCACATAATATATATTACAAGATATAAATACATTCTTCTTATATTTCTATAAAAGATTTATACAAATCTAATGACTAGGTAAGGGAGATCTACATTTCCAAGCATAAAACACAGTATTTTATAAAATTAGATGTTCTGGGAATTAACTGTACAATTGTTTGTGAGAAAAAAAAAAAAAAAAAAAAAAAAAAAAAAAAAATCTTACCAGAAATAATCAAATTCAATAATTCAGCATTTTTTAAAAAAAAACTTAAGCAAGCAAAGAGCATTACTTCTTATTATCACACATATTACAGATTTAGTATTTCTTCTTTCACTGAGCTTATCTGAAGATTGGAAGGGACCTTAAAGATCACGCAACTCCAACCCCCCAGCCGTAGGCGGGGATGCCACCCACTAGATCATGTTGGCCAAGACCCCATCCAGCCTGGCCTTGGACATCTCCAGGGATGGGCCATCCACAACTTCTTTGGGTAACCTGTGCCAGTGCCTCACCACCCTCTGAGTGAATAATTTTTTCCTAATGTCTGTTCTAAATCTCCCCTCTAGTTGTTTAAAACCAGTCCCCTTTTCCTATCATCTACCCAAGTAAAGAGTCCTTCTCCATCCTTTTTATAAGACCCCTTTAAGTACTGAAAGGCTGCAATGAGGCGTGTTCTGAATGTTCTTTTCTCCAGGCTGAACATCCCCATGTCTCACAGCCTTTCTTCATAGGGGAGGATTTACTCCTTGATCACCTTTGTAGCCCTCCTCTGGACTTGCTTTAACAGGTCCACATCTTTCTTGTGCTGGGGTCCCTGCACCTGGATGCAGTACTCCAAGTGGAACCTCACAAGGGCAGAGTAGAGGAGGACAATCATCTCCCTCAGCCTGCTGCCCAATTCTCTGTTGATGCAGCCCAGGATGCAGCCTTCTGGGCTGCAAGCATGCACTGCAGGCTCAAGTTGAGCTTTTTATACATCAGAACCCAAAAGTCCTTCTCTGCTGGGCTGCTCTCAGTGAATTCTTCTCCCAGTCTGTACTCCTCTTTGGGATTGCCCTGACCCAGGTGTGGCACCTTTCACTTAGAATTATTGAACCTCATGTGGTTCACATGGACCCACTTCTCCAGCCTTTCTAGGTCCCTTTGAATGGCATCCCTTTCTTCTGTTGTATCAACCACACCACTTAGCTTGGTGTCATCTGCAAACTTGCTGGGGGTGCTCTCGATCCCACCATCTATGTCATTGACAAAGATATTGAAAAGCACTGGTTCCAGAACAGTCCTCTGAGGGACGCCACTCATCACTGATCCCCACTTGGACATAGAACCATTGACCAGTAATTGTTCTCAAGTTTAAATTGAATTATCTATAAGAAAAATTTCTGTGTTGTAGAAAGTTAATATATTGTGTTTCTACTGCAAAGTAAGAAACAATGAAAAAGTATTTTCTTATCACAGAAAACATATCAAAAGTTATTGTAATAAGTTTTAATTTATTTTACCTTTACATTCTATGTTAATCTAATATCAATATATCAATTGCATTCAGATTATGGTATAATATACCAAGGACTATATTCCTATAGACCTTGGACTATATTTTTTATACCTTAGGCCTATTGCTTCATTTATTACTAATTGAGGACATTTTATTTTGTTTTCCAGAGGTTTTTCATTTCTTTCTTGTGCTGTATCACTAGAGATTTTGACATCTTGAAGTATTTTGAAGTGAGAAACACAACTGTTGAATGCAGTGAAATAAAAAATATTTTGAATATGCCATGAAACTTTTTTTTTTTTTTTTTTTTCTCATAAAATTGCAATATCAAAAAGCCATACATAATATCTAGGAGAAAGTTAGACATGTACATATATGTATAGACTAATTCAAAACAGCTATCAATATCTAGGAATAATTATTTGAGAGAATACAAGGTATTTCTACTAGTACTGTCTTGTCATTCCTTCATAACTAACTAAAAGAAACATTAAAAGATTTAAATTTTAGCTCCCGTAATATACAATATACAATATGCCATAGTACATTTTAGATTATTTTTTTTCTAGATGCTTTAAAATATTACTAGTATTCTAAAACTATAAAATACCTGTCTGTTCTTTATATATATGTATTTAAATTAGAATCACTTGCAGCTGCAGTGGGAAATTAGAAGATTTTACACTTGTCCATTTTTTCATCCATTTTGGGGCAGGTCATCTTCAGGCTGATTCTCTTGCTTGTGTGTGTTGATCAAGAAACTGACAGAAACCATAAGTATGAAATTTAGCTTCAGTTATATCACAGAAAAGCAATTACAAGCCCTGACAGTTCTTGGCTGTAGATTTCGTGCTTTTTTATTATTATTATTATTATTATTATTTTTCCTGCTAAATATGTAATCCCAAGAACAAGCATAGTTGGCCACAAAATGTACATATGCCAATTGTATTACAATATCAAAACTACATTCTTTGTTTATGTATTTCTTTTTTAGTAAAGCTATAAACTCAATAACTGTAATAGCTCTGATAAAGAAAAAAAATAAAAATAAAAAAATCATTGTCTACCATGTATAAGAAGAGTCTGAAGTTGAGTTACAAATAATCATTTCCATGGAAGCATAGGATAATTGTTTAATTAAGGAAGATTTAACTAAAATAACCACAAAAAAAAAAACCAAACAAACAAACAAAAAAAAAACACCTTAAATACTAAAATCATTTGCATTGACATAATAATAAAATATTTTTTTAAGATGTGAGCTGACCAAGAACCAAGAATATAAATATTTTATATCTTATAAACTAATGAAATTTGTATCTTATAAACTACTATTATATCTGATAAAACTAATATTTTATGTATTATAAAATAATTAACGTAGTTCCCAGGATGTGATTATGTTTTCCTCATTTATATATACCTGAAGCATACATCCTTGCTCAAAAAAAATATATATATATTATATGTTTTTAAGATATGTACAACATATAATATGTTACATTGTATATGTATACAACAATATGTATACAACAATAATATGTTGTACTCCAGAGGGTAGTCTCTTCCACCCCACCCCCCAGTCTATCAGGAGGGTCAAGATACTAACTGAACTCACTTTATTCCTGTGTCTTTCAAATCTTCTCCTTCAGTGGCATCCCCCATTAAGAAATGTACATCCTCTCACAACAGTACTGGCTTAAAAGACAGACAAGAAGTTGGACCAGCATTTCTAAGTGAAAAAATATTTATTTTACAAAGTCTTTCTTCCCAGACTTTAATAAAAAATATCATTTTTTATTAGCTGCCTGCTGTTTTGACTTAATTACATCATAAAGGTCTTCCATACTATCTGTAAAGTGAAAGAACTAATCAGAAGGGCTTTTTCTTCCCTCAAGCTGAAAGCACGGACCGAAACACAAGGTTTCTGGAAGTTCTTAAACTGAAACAGTAAAATATGAGTTTTCTAGGGGTTGTGCAGAACCATTTACTTCCATAATGTGCTAGCCAAGTTGCTTTTTGAGAATATTATACTGCAAGAATTTTACTGTTAATCTGGTAAAATCCACAGATGGGAATCTCCATTTAAGGACCTCAGTTTAATCTACTTAAGTTTATAAGAGATGACAACAATCATAGAATCACAGAATAGTCCAGGTTGGAAGAGACCTACAAGATCACCGAGTCCAGCCGCTGACCCAACACCAACAAATCCTCCACTAAACCATATCCCTAAGCTCCACATCCAAACGTCTTTTAAAGACCTCCAGGGATGGTGACTCAACCACTTCCCTGGGCAGCCTATTCCAATGCCTAACAACCCTTTCAGTAAGGAAGTTTTTCCTAATATCCAACCTAAACCTCCCCTGGTGCAACTTTAGGCCATTCCCCCTCATCCTGTCACCAGGCACATGGGAGAATAGACCAACTCCCCGCTCGCAACAGCCTCCTTTCAGGTACCTGTAGAGTACAATAAGGTCACCCCTGAGCCTCCTCTTCTCCAGGCTAAATAGTCCCAGCTCCCTCAGCCGCTCCTCGTAAGACTTGTTCTCCAGGCCCTTCACCAGCTTCATAGCCCTTATCATATAAATCTGCATTGATTTTGACAAATATGATAGAGATTTTATTATTTTAATAAGGATTTTTTTTTCTATATCTTCTCCTAAAGGCTAGTATTTTAGAGGAGATCTTAATTTGATGTAAATTTTAAACCTACATGTTTAAGAGATGATAAGCCAAAGAACTACACAAAAGTTTTTAGAGTTTTTTCAATATCTGCCTTCAAGAGAAAAATAAAGGAGAATTTGACATGAAATCATCCAACACTTTTCCCCCCTAATACTTTAAGACGTTTTAAACTTCAGAGACTTATTTATCACCTATTTCTAATCTGTATCTCTCCTTTGCTACCCCACTACTGTGCTTTGAAAGCTCTGCAAGACTAAAAAGTACCTGGGTACATACCAGTTAAAACAGATATTGGACTTCTGTACATTCCAGAAGATCAAGTCCACAAGTTTGGAAATAGAAAGGAGATATGGGGAAACAGACCAATCCCTACCTCACTACAGCCTCCTTTAAGGTACCTATAGAGAGCAATACGGTCACCCCTGAACCTCCTCTTCTCCAGGCTAAACAACTCCAGCTCCCTCAGCTGCTCACAGAATCACAGAATCACAGAAAAGTCTAGGTTGGAAGAGACCTACAAGATCGCCGAGTCCAACCTCTGAACTAACACTAACAAATCTTCCACTAAACCATATCCCTAAGCTCTACATCTAAACGTCTTTTAAAGACCTCCAGGGATGGTGACTCCACCACTTCCCTGGGCAGCCTATTCCAGTGACTAACAACTCGTTCAGTAAAGAAGTTTTTCCTAATATCCAACCTAAACCTCCCCTGGTGCAACTTAAGCCCATTCCCCCTCGTCCTGTCACCAGGCACGTGGGAGAATAGATCAACCACCACCTCGCTACAGCCTCCTTTCAGGTACCTGTAGAGTGCAATAAGGTTGCCCCTGAGCCTCCTCTCCTCCAGGCTAAATAGTCCCAGCTCCCTCAGCCGCTCCTCGTAAGACTTGTTCTCCAGACCCTTCACCAGCTTCATAGCCCTTATCATATATATATATATATATGTATATATGCATATTTGGTGTTGATTCATTTAAAAGGAAAATATTCTTTCCCCCCACATATTTTCCCTACCCTTTCACTTTCAATTATCCCCGTTTACTTTGTGAAATTTAGTACAGAATGCAACCAGACATCCACATTTCTACTGGAAGCAGCAATAGTAAGACTGATAGCTGAAGTGGGTGAACTGGCTTCTTGGGTTGATGGAAAATTCGTCCTTCATTCCATAAATTGAAATGTTTGATTTTAAGCAAAAGAAATAATAATAATACTAATAAAATCATACAAGTTCATTTCTTACCAAATGAAAGTGAAAACACACAAAAGTACCTCCTTCCACTTGAGATAATAACACAATTACATCATCTGTCTTTTCCTATTATCATTAATGGATATTACCATATATTACCATAAATGGATATTAACTACTGACTTGACTTCACAATAGATGTGTTCATTCTTAATATCTATCCAAATAAATAGTTCAAACCACAAACCTTAAATTAATCAGCTGGATGGACACAAAGAGAAAAAAGTTTAAGTTTTCATTAAGTTTTTAATGAAATTACAACAGGTAAATCAATATATCTTTGGAAATTATGCAGACAATATGCATGCAGTAAATTGTACTGAGAAATGTCTATTTGGGTGAATACAAGAAAAGTACTCTCAGTTTAGTGAACTAAGAACTGGGAGCAGATGTTGATTTTGCATTGATATACTCCATTGGTAAGAAATATACTTAATTGAAATAATTCAGGTAGCTTTACTGAGTCAAAACTATTTCTGAAATTATCGTTTATGCCTAAAATTTGTACTAGAGTCTATATCATCAAAACTTGCTTGTGTGTATACAGCAATTTGTTTTACTCTGAAGAATGGTGCTAAATGACTATAGAGAGTTTGATTCATCAGAAGTGGACTTCTGATTTGTAACAAAAAAGGGCTTCAGTTTCAGCAGCAATAGTGAAATCTATGGTAGTTGTAAAAAATATTTTTGATAGTGATCAAATTCCAATTGAGGAAAGGTAAGATAAAAAAAAAAAAAAAAAAAAAAAAAAAGACTCAAAGAATTGATGAAGCAAATTATTTAAATAAAAATTATTTAAATAAAGGATTTCATTGATAATACTCATTTACTTATTGCAAGTTAATTACTTAATTCTTGTTTTCAATATTGCATTAGCTTAACTTTAGAGTTTTATGTTAGAGCTTGAGACTAAGTATTAATAGAAAGCCATTCAAATAAAAATACTATGCAGACCAGTTTCTTTTTCATCAAATACTGCAATATTTAAACTAACATAATTAAATAATAAAAGAAAATAAATGCCAGTCTAAATGTTTATCTTATGTGTTGGTGACAAATACCTTTCCACGAATCAAAATTTTCTACTTCTCATTCTCAGTTGGAAAAGAGCAAGAGAGAATGTAGTCGTAAGTAAACTTTTGATCTCTGATGTCTCACCACACTATTTCAGCTGGAAAAAAGAGGAAAAAAAGTCTTTCTAACATGATAAGAAGTCAATAGCATTTTGAATTTAAAGCACGTCAACTTCCTATCATAAAGCTATTCATTTTATTAAATGATTTAAAAGATCAGTGCTTCACAGTCCAGGATTTTATCGTAACAGTTATCTCAAATGTTAGTGGAAATGCAGACACACAGGATTTGTTCTGTCTCCTTAGAGACATACAGCATTAAAGCAAGGTTAGTTGCAGGAAGATTTGCCTATTTGAAGAATATTTTCCTACTGCAAAGTTACTAGCTCTGTTCTTCTAACCTAAATTTCTCTAAATTGGTGTGTGGCCATGGAAGGGCAGGATGGGAGAGAATTATGCTTTAGTATGTAGAAGAAATAGCATAACTCTGATTTATAGTGAAAACCCAGAACAGAAATATCTCTGTATAGAAAATACAACTAGAAGCCATCTTTCATGTTCACCTCCCAAGTAGTACTGATCAGCATCTAAAAAATCAGAACATTCAGAAAATGCCAGTTTGAAGGTGACTGTTTACCTCCCAGTGGAAGCATTACCCAGACTTAAACACAAAGGCAGCTCAGTTCTTATCTAGAATTAGATAAATTGATGTCTGATTTCAGTCCAGGTCCTCTGTAAAAATCAGAAAAGTATAAATAACAATGCATCTTTATAGTTTTTTGAGCACTCAGAAAAAAAGTGACAGATGTAATGTTGTGGACCCTTGTGTGAAATCTGTGTTTCTCTGTTTTTTGTGAGAATGTGGTTTTCCTGGATGAGCAGTGACTGAGGGGCACTATGATGAGGAGCAATGAGATTGTCAAAGAGGAAAAGACCCTGCTTCCTGTACTTCACTCAGCTACAAGTCCTCACATCCTGCTCCAGGCTGGGTACTTCTGCTGCTTCCTTTGTGCAAGCACAGTCATCTTGAGTATGATTTGTTCAGGAAAATTTCTGCTGAGGAATTTGGACACCTTCTTCCCAAATAAGCATTTGATTATTACATATAAAGTTAGTGTCACTTTTTTGTTTAATTGGGCCTTGTAGAGGGTGTCCAGTCTATTATCATTTTGCTATGCCTTCCATAGAGCATCTGTTTACAGGAACCTGTTCTTCCTTACAAGGTTTGGAAGGGTTGGACCTGGCGCTTAGGGACATGGTTTAGAGGGTGACATTGGTAGTAGGGTGATGGTTGGAACAAATGATCTTGAAGGTTTTTTCCAACCTTAACAATTCTATTATTTGATGATTCTATGATACATTTGTGGACTTCACATCCACTCACTGTGTTCATGGTGATCAGGACTTTTATGCTTAAAGATTCCTCAACTTTTTGCAAGTCTATGGGTATTCCTCCTCCCCAGTACAATTAAACAAGGAATATGTATAAACATACAGATCTGCCATCTTTCCTTTTTAGAGGTAGCAGATTATAACAAAGATTTAAACTTCAATTAGATGATCAAGCATCAGAAAACATTATTTCTACTTTAAAACTATACTTCTTTCTACCCAAACTGTGCCAATGTCTTTATAAAAGATACTCAGAAACAAGGTGGTTTCTTGTGAATATCTTGACACAAAACTGCACATAACAGTGCATTTATACATGGAAGTCTTTAAGTGCATGTGAAATCAAGATTGTTATTTATGAATAGGTTGTATTAGCTTCCCACTACTGAGGCAATGAGCTAACAGAACTGAGCCTGAAATGTTAAGTAATATTTGGAAAACATGGCTCCCTTAGAAGCCCAACCATGTCTTGCATCTGCTATGTCTCATCTTTCATGCATCTTTTATGTCTCTATTAGTTATATTATGAAGTTTTCTGGAGTGACTGTATTACAGTTTTGATAAGAATCACAGAATCACAGAATCACAGAATTTCTAGGTTGGAAGAGACCTCAAGATCAT
>CM021767.1:73851535-73862631 GCA_011076525.1 Nettapus auritus | reverse complement strand
TTGCCCCGCAAGTGCTGCGTGATGACTCTCAAGATAATCTGCTCCATAAAAATAAATAAATAAATAAATAAATAAAACATTTTTCTGACTGATGTGCTGATGATACTGTTCCTAGACTGAAATCATGCTAGACTGTTAAGGGGACCTAATAAATTCACTTGCCTAACTCACTTGGAGCAACTAACTTACTTCAGTGAGCAACTGAAACTACTATTAGATAATCAAATTGTTTCCTTTTTACTAAATTAACCATGGCTTCAGTATCATAGAAAAAAATAGGTGGGAGAAATTAATATTACCTTATAAAACCTAAGGAGGATTTCTGGCACAGAGAACCTAATAATAATACCAACCTAATATCAATTTTCCAAAACTAGACAAAGGAATAACAATCATACAGAGGTTTAAAATTAAATATTTACTATAATTACAGAATGTGTGTGTGTGTGTGTGCATGCACACACTCCAGGAGAGTGGATGGAGAGTTTTATTTTTCTGTTCTAACTACTTAAATGTACTTGTGATATTATAAACTAGACTTTCTACAAATGATAATTTACCGGATGACACAGTATCTCAGTTTCTCATTCGTATTATGTTATTCACCTCAGCTTTTGGAAAAAAAATGAAAGAAAGAAAAAAAAAAAAAGGTGGACAAGGAATAAATTAAATTTCAGGAAACTAACATACTCAGAATCTTTAAGAATAGCTCTTTTGTTGATAGTGCTATTGAACGTAATTTTAATTTTGCAGGAATAATATATAGTGAACATGAAAAAATCAAGAAAGAATAAAATATGTGCAAAATTGAACAGAACGTAAATGGAGAGTTTAATCAGAAATTTAATTCAGGCATCCAGAAAGTTGCTTATCTTCTTTAAGACTAGGTCCTTGAATCCAATACAGATTAGAAGTCATGATATGTACACAAATCTTTTACAGATAGATATATATATTAAATTTTGTAATATTTGTTTGTTACTTTTTTCTTTTGTTTTATGACATGACATGCTGCATAAAAATCATCAGTCTAAATTCTAGTACTTCAAATACTCAAGAAGAAAGCAGTTATCTATAAGTATATATATATATGTACATATATAAAGGAGAGTGTAACTAAAAAACTAATATGCATTCAACGTTAGTGTCATAAAAAGTGGAGAGTCTAAATAACAGACAAATATAAGATATTTGCAGTCATATATCTTCGTGTTATATCTTCAAATAACGTGATTCATCCTGCTGAGCACAAGGGTGGGATTTGTCTCACTTAGCTTAGACATGTCAATGTAAATGTGTATATCCTATCTAATGACTTCATACTCTCTTTATTGCCAATAGAGAAAGAGAAAAATGGGCACTTTCAGAGACAAATTCATCTTATCTCAATGTAGATGTCTAAATAGATCAGACAAATTGAACTGCAGAATTGTCTCCTTCTCACTGTCAACTATGTAAAATGTCCTGCATGACTATCCCAGATGTGCAAACATCTGCATTGAGCTAAGGTGAATTCTACATGAGGAGACTGAAGCAAGAGGAAGTAAAGAAAAAGAAAACTATTAACAAAATCAGTTTTCATGCTTCCACTTCTTTCTTTCTATCTTCTCCAAACATCCCGAAAACAAAATTAATTGGAAAGACAAATCAGCAGAGATTTGTATGTAGTGTCAGTCTAAATTTTTTATATCATTTTGCTCAATGAGTAGTCAAAATGGAGACAAATTTTGGGGAAGAAAAAAAAAAAAAAAAAAAAAAAAAAAAAAGTTCTGCATCTGAGTACTATCATAATCTCTTGATTTATCTCAGGATATTTCCCTGCTGTCCAACATGGCAATATATTTTCTATCCTAAATGCACCAACCCCCCTAATAAACTATTGTCATTCATGGAAAGTACAGATATATATATATTAAGAACTGTGAAACAAAAACAATGCATCTATAGGAAATGGGAAGTAAACCCAGAAACCTCCCTTTCTTGCAAAACAGTGCTTCTGTAATCCCCTGTAATCTGATTTTCCTCTGCCTTCTTAGGCTGTTTTATTTTGCATATGCTGTTTCCTATCCCTAGTCCTACATTAAAATTGTGGAATTTTTGAAAATGCCTCATACTAGGACAGAGAACGAGGTTTTATCTAAGCAGGTGAGTTAGCCAAGTTTTATGAGAGGATATATTGTAATAGAGAAGATTTCCTAATGAGGTTCAAGAAATATGCAGGAAAATATAGATGGTTCATCTGAATGTTTGTGTGTTTATTTTAAGATTCCTATAAGAGGATGTATTAAAAAATAATAATAATAATTAATAAACAAAAATGAAAATCCAGGAATTCATAATACAGGTTTACAGATTTATCAAAAACACATTTATACCAAAGGTTATTACATTCTAGTCACCAAAATAAGTTGCTTCCCTGATAGTGCAGGTAGACTAGTAAGTATGTGTCCATGAGCTGTCTACTTAATAAATTTATATTTTCTCCTTTATTCATCGTTAAGCAAAAACATTGCATATATATACACATACACAGACACATGCTCTACAAGCCTCTTATATATCATCATGTTATATATATATTTTATAAATATTGTTATACCTTAACCTTACCCACAGTTTCATCAGTTGAGTTTCCAGTGTTAACAGTAGCTTATTAATTAAGTCAAAACAACTTTGCTTCCTCTTTACACTGCTTGAAATACATCACAAAGGAAATGACTGATAGGACTCTGTTGTGTTTACACAAAATATAAGTAAATGTACGTGAATGTACAGATTCTCCAACTCAGACAAAAAGTAGACAATGATCTGTTTTTTCTTTGCCTACTAACATGTTTTGAAATGATCTTTCTGCAGTTCAAAGTAGATTTAAAATTTGAAGTATTTTGTTGTTCTAAAGAAAAAACAAACAAACAAAACAAAACAAACAAAACAAAACAACAACAACAAACAACAACAACAAACAGAAAATATAAATATCAATCTTTCTAAACATTCATGAAACCACACTAGAATTCTTAACTAGGTCCAATTATAACGTTTTAGAATTTGGCAAGACAGGTGGAGCAGTGTGGAAAAGAGTTTTGAGCTTTTCTGCGACCTTTCAGTTGTTATGTAACCTTTGCAACACAATTTTCCTCAAAAAGACAAACACAACTGTATTATCAAATTGGGGAAATTGTACTCCCATGACTTGCAAAAGAGACAACATACCACAAGAGCATAAAGAACTCAACTAAAGCCTGAATATTAGCACATTTATTGCAGCTAGTTCTGTGTAGAAAATATATATATGTAGTATGAGGGAAAACAACAACAACTAAAACAATGGCAAAAAAACATACCCATAAAGCCGTGATAGTGAGAGAGAGTTCAGTTACAGAGCAGCGTAATAATCTCTCCAAGCCTATTCTAATACTTTCTGACTAGCTCTACAAGTTTGAGGTAGGTCATTGATAGAAGTCAATGCTCTGGTTCCAATATAGTGTATAGATTAAAAATAAAAATAAAATAAATAATAAAAAAAAAACTGTTTCATAAAATATATATATATATATTAAATAAATAAATAAATAAAGATCCAGTAGTTTATCAGCAATATAACAGCCCTGTAATACTTCCCTTTCTCTTAACGTTAATAAGGGGACACCTTGCAACAGAGTTCCCACTGCCTGTGTCTTTTTATAGTTCAACTGTGAATCAGCTCCCTGTTGCTCAGGTGGAAATAGAGATACATGAATATAAAAAAAATGCCTGCATACTGCAGTGATGACCACAGCTGCATTATCTCTCACTACTGAAGGATCAAAGAAACTTCTATTTTCCCTACCATGGCATATTCATTTACACTCAATGTGGATATTCAGATCTTTTCATTTGGTAAATTAATTAAAAAAATCATTTACCAAATTCTTTCCATTTTTCTATTTCTATATTACACACTAGTGAACCTTGAAGGACATTCCTTGAACAGCTAACATTTTCACTTTCAAAATGCTTAGCACATATGAGATATTAAAATAAAAAGCATCACTGAAAAGAGATTACTCTGAAACCATTAATTTCCTGCATTTTAGTTCTTAGAGACGCACCTTTTCCAAGAAGCAACTTTCTACACTTTTCTTCATCAGGTATCCTAAACACACTTCAAGTTTAATCATTTCAGTTATGACTTCTTGGTGGAAGAGTGTATGTATAACACTTCATTACAATATTGATTTGCAACAACTTCACTGGACCATAGAGAGAGAGTAATCTAATCCGCTCTTATCTGTTTACTGCCTTAGGCAGCATGCATAGAAGAGCTTGATTCCTAGACCTCTTTGGTGATATCCTTAAAGGCAGAAAAGGCTTAAAGATAATATTTTGTTTTCTCCAAAGAATTTCAATTGGACAGGAAACCTTTTCTGAAAATAAATATTATATCTAATGGCAATTCTTTAGGGATTTCTACCAATTCTGCATACTAATTTAGACAGGAACATGTAAATAAGAATTTATGCAATATACTCCTGTAGTTGAACAGTTCTCTTGTTCTCTTGTTGAACAGCTCTCAAGCCTGATCACCTCTGTGGCTATGAGTCTACCTGTCACTGATAACTACACATGCTAGTGACAGGGGCTGGGGGGGGGGGGGGGGCGGGGGGCTGGGGGGAGGGAGTGCAGAGGAGTGCAGAGTTAGATGATGACGTCCAGGATGGAGCAGATTGTCCTGGGCGTCATCATGTGGCAGTTACAGGGAAAGCAGGCGATCAGGCCTAGTCAGCATGGGTTTATGAAGGGTAGGTCCTGCTTGACGAACCTGATCTCCTTCTATGACAAGGTGACACGCTTAGGGGATGAGGGAAAGGCTGTGGATGTGGTCTACCTTGACTTCAGTAAGGCATTTGACACCGTTCCCCACAGCATTCTCCTCAGGAAACTGGCTGCCCATGGCTTGGACTGGAGCACGCTTTGTTGGGTTAAGAACTGGCTGGATGGCCAGGCCCAGAGAGTCTTAGTGAATGGAGTCAAATCCAGTTGGAGGCCGGTCACTAGTGGAGTCCCCCAGGGCTCAGTACTGGGGCCAGTCCTCTTTAACATCTTCATTGGTGATCTGGATGAGGGGATCGAGTGCACCCTCAGTAAGTTTGCAGACGACACCAAGTTAGGTGTGTGTGTCGACCTGCTCGAGGGTAGGAAGGCTCTTCAAGATGATCTGGACAGGCTGGACCGATGGGCCGAGGCCAATGGTATGAAGTTCAACAAGGCCAAGTGCCGGGTTCTGCACCTGGGGCACAACAACCCCAAACAGAACTGCAGGCTGGGAGATGAGTGGTTAGAAAGCTGCCTGGCAAAGAAGGACCTGGGAGTTTTGTTTGACAGTCAGCTGAATATGAGCCAGCAGTGTGCTCAGGCGGCCAAGAAGGCCAACAGCATCCTGGCTTGCATAAGAAACAGCATGGCCAGCAGGTCCAGGGATGTGATTGTCCCCCTGTATTCGGCTCTGGTGAGGCCGCACCTCGAGTACTGTGTTCAGTTTTGGGCCCCTCACTACAAGAAGGACATGGAGGTGCTTGAGTGAGTCTAGAGAAGGGCTACGAAGCTGGTGAAGGGTCTGGAGAACAAGGCTTACGAGGAGCGGCTGAGGGAGCTGGGACTATTTAGCCTGGAGAAGAGGAGGCTCAGGGGCAACCTTATTGCACTCTACAGGTACCTGAAAGGAGGCTGTAGCGAGGTGGTGGTTGATCTATTCTCCCACGTGCCTGGTGACAGGACGAGGGGGAATGGGCTAAAGTTGCACCAGGGGAGGTTTAGGTTGGATATTAGGAAAAACTTCTTTACTGAACGAGTTGTTAGTCACTGGAATAGGCTGCCCAGGGAAGTGGTTGAGTCACCATCCCTGGAGGTCTTTAAAAGACGTTTAGATGTAGAGCTTAGGGATATGGTTTAGTGGAAGATTTGTTAGTGTTAATTCAGAGGTTGGACTCGGCGACCTTGTAGGTCTCTTCCAACCTAGACATTCTGTGATTCTGAGATTCTGTGATTATTAACATTCTTTTTTGCCCAAATAATTCCATGATTCTGTGATACTATGTATCAGTGCAAACACATCAGTTTTGTGGTATGGCATAGTCACAACAGACCTTAAGTGTCAAAAAATAACAGCTTTTGTATATGTATTGACATTGCTTAATATTAGGTAAGAACTAATCATTAACAGAAAATGTGTAGTTAGAGTTAAGTTAAAAAAGTTGTCTTACAGTTTAAAACTGTTCTGATTTGGCAGTCTTCTAAACCTTCCCTTTTCAATTATCTCTAGTTGTCTGATAAGTATACACACTTATCTATATACATTCTATTGCAAGATAGATTATGCTTACTTGTAGTGCCGTGCCGACTGCACTAGCCATCTAAACTGCAAACATAACATTTAGTCAGTGGTGTCTCACCACTAGTTTCCTACCTTAAATACCCTCCTTCCTCCATTGACTGTATTGATTAGGTGCCTGTTGATTTCTGTTGATTCTTATAAGTATTTATTTTGCAGCCCCCCCCCCCCCCGGCCCCATATGCCTGTGGTTGTTTACATTCAGCTATCTGACTGAGTTACATTCCAGCCTCTGGGCTTGGTTGACCAAATACAGGCAACTAGCACTATTTTAAAAGCACTGGGAAATATAACACAGGAAGAAGGTAAATAGGACCCAGAACTAGTAAGACACTTGTAGCTTTTTAGAGTTGAAGCTAAGGGTAAGGCACAATACCCCAAGCCATCTCAAATGATAGTACAGATCTGTGTTTTGGCTATCATCTTGTTGCTGCAGTGTTATTTTGTTTACTATGAAGTCTGATTTTATCTGGCTTTATATTTCAATCATTCATCTAACCTTTCTGGAAAGTGCATGTCCTTACAAGTGTATCCTGTAATATAGCTAAGCCATAAAAACAAGTGAGCCAGAGGCAAAGCTTTTCCAACTGAGAGAATAAGAGAAGAAATGATTGGGAAATGTTCTCCTGTAGCAGATAAGGTGTATCAGAAAATAAATATTTTCAAAAATTATCTGAAATCAACCCAATTTAAACATTTTTTTTTCCATTCCCACTGGCATAAACTTTTTACCAAAGATAACATTTTCTTGTAACTTATGACATTAAGAAGTCATCTGGTGATTTTCCTACTACTGTCTTTTCTTGTTTGTTTTTCCCCACATGGAACATATTCATACCAAAATTTAAAAGGCAGAAAATGATAATGCTTCACTTCCTATGACATGAATTATGTATTATAGGGTGCAAGTTACATTAAACCATCCGAGTAGATAGCTTGATATACATAGAAGTATGTAATGCCTTGATGTTTAGATTAAAACCAATAAGTTTATTATTGTTGTAGAAAACATTCAATGGATGGACAGAATCAATTTCATCATGTTAAAGCACCTCTCTGACACGAGTTTTTTGTTTTGTTTGTTTGTTTGTTTGTTTGTTTCATTCAAACTATATTGAAAGCTCTATCATTTTCTTTGGCACTTTATGCAAAGGCTTTTCTCAACTCGCCTTCCCAGAAAATTATGCTTTGTTAGAACTACCATAAAACTCTTCTGCTGCATTTCTTTTTTCCCTTATTTAAAAAGAAAAATCAGTTAAAAACATGGAAATTGTGAAACAAGCAAACAGCCCAACCCAGAAATGCATGTCTTATGCACTTCAAAGTAATTCTGATATAGAAACTACAGGCACAGACTGGGAGATGACTGGCTGGGGAGCAGCTCAGCAGAAATGGATCTGGGTGCTCATCAACAGCAGGCTCAACACGAGCCAGCAGTGTGCCCTGGCAGCCAAGAGGGCTAATCACATTTTGGGATTGCGTTTTGGGGTGCATTAAATACAGCAGGGCCAACCAGTCAAAAGAGGTGCTATATTTAGCCCTGCTGTAACGTCACTTTTAATATTGTGTACAGTTCTGGCCTCTACAATATGAAAAGAATGTCAAGATACTTTAAAGCATCTAGAGGAGAGAAAGAATGCTGATGAAAGAGCTGGAAAGGGTGTCCCATGTGGAGAGGCTGAATACACTTGGTTGTCTAGACTGGAGAATAGAAGGCTGAGAGGTGACCTCACTGCTCTCTACAACATCTTGAGGAAGTGGAGAGGAAAATGCCGGTCTCTTCTCCCTGGTAAACAGTGATAGAACACAAGGGAATGGAAAAAAAGTTGTTTTCATATTGGACATTGAGAAAAATTTCTTTACCATGAGGGTGATCAAATATTGGAACAGACTTCCTAGAGAGGTGTTTCATGACCCAGGCCTGTCAGTGTTCAAGAGGCATTTGGGTGTTAATGTGTTGTAAGTTTTGGTTAGCCCTGAAGAGGTCAGGCAGTTGGACTAGATGATCTTTGAAGTTCCTTTCCAACTGAAATATTCTATTATTCTATTCCATTCCATTCCATTCCATTCCATTCCATTCCATTCCATTCCATTCCATTCCATTCTATTCTATTCTATTCTATTCTATCCTATCCTATCATATCCATTTCTATTCATTTCTATATAATATTTTTTATTTCATTCCATTCCATTCTAAAATGTGGATACCAAAATATACTGTCAGTTGCAGAACTGTTGTTTTGTGCAAGTATTTAAATTTTTATTTTCTTGTATTTTTTCTTTTAAGATAATTCTGTCTTGCACAGCTTTTTACAAAACAAACAAGCAAACAGCAAAAACTAAATAAAAATAAGCAGCTCAAAACCTGATAATAAAATGTGATACTCTGGGCCATAATTAAATTAAGATTATGCTTAATATGCTGCATGGTTGTGTTTGCTTTTGTTTTTGTTTTTAAATAGGTTCTGATGAATAGGATTTTAAATAGGATCTGACAAATCCTCCTCAACTGACCAATGTTCTGTGCAGTTTGATCAGTCCACACTGTGATCTTATAGATAGAGAGCTAAAACTTTCTCTGAAAAATCTCTGAAAACAGATAAAATTATTAGGATTTGGACTCAAATTTATCCATTCTCAAGTACAAAGATGGTTCTAGGTGGGCTGTATGGCAGATATCAGTTAAGAATGTTTAAGTTGTATTTTAATACCACTATTATAAAAAGAAACAAACCTGAAAGCTGCTTTTGTTTACTGTATACAGGAAAATTTGTGCTGAGAAATAATGGGCAGAACACTTGGTAGGCTGTTGAAAATCTTTATGTATGGAAATTTTTGCAGTTGACTTTTTCTCTAGTGATTTAATGAATCTACTTTTACAAACAAAAAGTTCACAGACTACCTTACAGATACCTAACTTGGAGCTTAACTTGTTTTTGTTTCCTGATTATATCAGGGCTGTCAACAGAAAATAGTATAAAGCACAAATAAAGTGTCTTTGGACAGGAATGTGGTGCTCTCCCTGGATTAAAATGTTCTATCAATTGACATTCTCTCTCTGATCTAATTTCAGCTGTTTCTATCCTGACAGTTTCCCTCATCTGTTTCTGATACCTTTCTGAGCTCATTTACTAAACCGTTATTTTGGAAAATTCTTGATGTGGTCCCAAGAATTAAGAATTTAACTCTTCTTCCATGTAGACACCATTCTAAAAATAACCTAAATATGATCCTCCTGTCTTTTTTTAAAAAAAATAAAAAAATAAAAAAAAAAAAAATGGAGAAATCCAGCATCCATAGGATATGGACATTAGACACTTTTCATATAATCGTGTTTTGTGATTGTTGTTGTTGCATTGGTTGTTCTATTTTGTGATTTATTTTTTAGTACCATTTTTAAACTTCTGTTTGTTTGTTTGTTTGTTTTGTTTTGTTTTGACAACTTCATATATTTCTCTTGTGTCTCCTTAATCTCCCACAACAGCCTGACATTCAAAGACTTTAAATGCTGATAAAAAATCCATTAAGCAAAACTGTTAGCATGACATTTTTCAGATTGAAAGCAGAGCTTATGTTAATATAGTAAGCCTCGAATAACTAATGGAATGAAAACAGCTAGGAAAAGTTACCACCCATATATTGCACAAGTTCTGCCATGCATGCCTTTCCTTATTATTAGAGTTGTGGCTTTCAGGATATGCTATGAAGTCAAAGGAATAGAAATGCATTCACATTCCTCAGAGGAAACAGAAAACAATTAATTAATTAATTGATTAATAGTACAAGACAAACAAACAAACATTCCTAGTTTCCTGATGCAGCAGATGAACAGCAAAGAGAAATTGATCAGTTTCGGGGAGAAGAGGTTCTACCAATGATTGCATGAAGACGGGAAATGGAACAGAGCAACATTTCTGTTCAGTGATGTATGCATGAGTAAAGGAGATGGCACCCACTAAGTCTGAAATGGGTTTCTAGATATATAGTGAAATTGAAGGGTTTTTCTTTTTTTAAGTTGACAAACCTATGTGCTAAATCCTCCCTGAGAAGTTGGCATTGTCTTGCTCTTTGAAAGTGCTTAGTCACACGGGTATTCTAATTCTCTTATCTCTAAAAATATTTTATCCCTTGATCTGTGGACTTTGGGTGCAACAGAAAGGTGTTCATTGTTTTTGATGAGTCTGATCAAAACCTAATTTCAAATTCTGTCAACTCTATCAACCAGTTCCATGATGATATTTGTCAGAAACAATTTGTCAGAGGCAATATGTATTGCTACTTGTGAATGTGTTTCACTAATGTTTCATCTAGCTGCCCATCGCCTTAAAGCAACCATAGTTTTATATCTCTATAACTGCCACCCATATCTCTATATCTGCCACCCATGTATCAGATTAATGAGCTATACGATTCTGTGATTCTATGATGTAGGAAGTAGTGTAGAATTGTAAAATCAGTGTATGAAAAAGTGAAGGGGAAAAGAAGAAAATAAAAGCATACTTAGAGAATTTATCGTAAAGGACAATGAACTAAAAAAGATAACCTACCTAGTCAAAGTGGAATTCACTAGTTCTACCCATAAATAACATGATATTATAAGGTGCTAAAGAAACTCAGTAATTATTTTTCATAGAGTATGCTGGAAAGAAAGAAAGAAAGAAAGAAAGAAAGAAAGAAAGAAAGAAAGAAAGAAAGAAAGAAAGAAAGAAAGAAAGAAAGAAAGAAA
>CM021767.1:73840913-73851525 GCA_011076525.1 Nettapus auritus | reverse complement strand
AAAGAAAGAAAGAAAGAAAGAAAGAAAGAAAGAAAGAAAGAAAGAAAAAAAAAAAAAAAGCTCACAGGTTGAGATAAGGATAATTTAATTTAAGAGAAAAGAAAGATGGAAAACAAACAAAACCAAACAAAATGAAACAAATAAACAAATAAACAAGCAAATGCTATGTGGAAGCACAGAGAAAAAGAATAAAATATATATTCTCTGTTTCCCATCAATGAACAATGTTAGGCCACACCCTTGGAAGCAGGGCCTCAGTACACACAGTGGTTGTCTTTATAACAACATAGTGTTGTCTTTATAACAACAGCTCCACCTTGCCTGCCCCTTTCCCACCTTATATTGGTGAGCGTGACACCACACAGTATGTAATATCACATTGGTCAGTTTAGGTCAGCTGCCATTAAGGCAGTTGTTAGGTTAGAGTGATGTCCTCTCCCCAGTTCTTGCCCATCCCTAGCCTCCTGGCTCTGGGTGTTTGGAAAGAGTCCTGATGCTATGCCAGCATGGATCAGCAATTGCCAATACATTAGTGCAATACCAGTGCTATTCTAGCTATGAGTGCAGAGCACAGAGTCACCGAATCATAGAATCATCTAGGTTGGAAGAGTCTCCAAGATCACCTCTTACCTAACACTAACAAGTCCTCCCCTAAACCACATCCCTAAGCTCTACATCTAAACATCTTTTAAAGACCTCCAGGGATGGTGACTGAACTACTTCCCTGGGCAGCCCATTCCACTACACTGTATGGGTGGCTTCAGAAAGTTAACTCCATCCCAGCCAGACACAGTACATAGGAGAAATAGGACATTTTTCATATGTTAGAGACTTTAAAATACATAGTAATTTTATCTATAATATTTCTTCTTCCTCATGATAAAAAGGAAAAAATATCAAAGAGAAGTGTTTTCATAAACCACTGTTTGTCTTATTGGAAGAAAAGAGAATAGGTGTTATGCATAGCACAACAGGTCAGAGCAGCTTGATATATTAAATGTGTCGTAGAGTTAGAAATGAAAGACAGAAAAGCAAGCTCATATCAAATCAAATCTGCTATTGATAAATTCTAGGAACTGTGTTAACACTGCATCTTTGCAAACAAGAGGAGTAAGAAACAAAGCAAAAGACTGCAACTGATGAATGAATAATTCTAGAAAGTAATGAGACAGTAAGATATTTTTTTATTTATTCTTATTTTTTTACTTTAAACCTTTCAGTAATGATAGGGGGTAAATGCATGGGCAAGAGCGATGAGACTTACCTTGGTCTGTCAAAGACTGATTCTGACAAACAGTGACATCTTCAGATTTTTATGGTTCTGAACGTGAGATTTCTTTTCCACCACTACCTGTTATGAGACGCTTTATGTTCTTTGCCTCCTCTGTATTGCAGCCTAAATTATCTTTTTTTTTTTTTTTTCTTGTTGCCTATCTTGTTTTTGCCTTCTAAAGAAACCTGCCTCAAGACAGCATATTACTCATCTATTCCATGTCTATAAGTGCAGAAGAATTAGCTGTTTCTTTTTCTTTTTGGTTACAAACATATAGTTTTCCAATAATAAAGGGAACTTATTAGGAATGCTAAAAAGTTTGCATTTTTCTGGTTTACCCTACCATTTTCCAACAATAAATTTGTAAGAGGCAACTGCAATTTATAGATATTCTATGGTTTTCTCTTTTCACATGTATTTCTCTTATTTTCAAGGAAACAAAAGTTAACCTAAACAACATGAAAATAAAAATGAGGATCAGGTCATTTCAACTCACTGTCTTTCCTGTAAACAGACTAGATGTAATGAAATTTTCAATGACATCCAAATAAATTTGAAACTATATATATATGTATATATATATGTATATACACACATATTTTTTAATGAAGTTGAATAGTGTGTATCTGGAAGGACCTGGAATTAGGGTAATTGTTAAAGTAAAAGCCTCATTTAATACTATCTTGTTATATTTCTTACTTCTCTTTTTTATAATCATATAAATCAGTTTTACTATGTTAATGAGGATCACTTGACATACAACTAAATAGGTCAATGTGTCCTTATGCAGGTCTCCCAAAATACCAGAGTATTTTACTGTTCAGTGTGACAAGCATACCTTAGTGCCTTAAATGCCATTTTAATCCACAATAAGAGCTACTAGATGTCATACATTGACACTGGCCACAGAGAGATTTTGGCTGTTATTGAAGTAAGTGGCACAACTTAATGATGTTTGAATAAGTATCATTCATTTAGTGGCAAGGTTCTCTAAAAGCTTAGAAGCTACTGAGACTTTCGGTCTTATGTGAATGAAGAGGCTCATTGCAGTTTATCAGTGTGGAGAAATGAAAGGATGAGGAGAAAGGAGACCATTCCTGGCACTATCACAATGTGCATATGTTGGTTCTTAAGTATTCACAGAGAAGTCTGCACATTATTCCTTTTACAGTGACAGCTCTGTTTATTAACTTCTTAAGATTTATGTGGCTGTATCTTGAATGTGCTAACAGAGCTATACACCATTAGTTATTGATGATAACACAAAGGCTTTTTTTGCAAATAAGTTCAATTAATTAGACTGATACAATAACTTTTTAAAAACAAAACAAAACAAACAAACAACAAAAAAAAACTTGCAGGTCAGGAAGGAAGGGGGAGGTTTCAAAATATTTTTGAAAGTCTAAATTAAGTTGTTTTCCACTGTGTTATTCCCATGACAGATGATTTCTAAATCCAAATTGACATAATTGTTCATAGACTGTCAGGTTTAACAAATCACCACTCATTACATCTTGCTTCCTTATTTGACTGCATTACACATACATGACCTAACTCATAAATGTGTAGGCCTTTCCTAATGAGAAGATATCTGTTAAGCTAAAGGGGTAAATTTCCAAGCATTACTCCTATTCCTTCTGAAACCTTGCCCAGTTTTGAATACCTTTGTGAATTTTAGCCTAATCACTTAAAGGGCTGTACTATGTAGTACATTTAGCAATTTATTTTCTACAAAATATTGATACTCAGGGTAGCTGAACAGTTAACAATGAATACTCTGTTAGGATAAGCCCATTATTTCTCTGCACAGTGTCCAAACTCTGCCTCCTAAACAGCATTAATATATTATGCATGAAGTTCTTAGTTCATATATGGGTCACATTTGAAGAATTCCTACAACTGTTGCATAACCACACATATATCTAGATACTTACTATTCCAAAACACGCTGTTATTGATGATTCATTGTTTATTCACTAATATTATTACTAATTATTTCCAGAGCATGACATATAATAATGTTCGAATTAGAACTGTGCAAATACAAATTAACTTCTGCAAAAAGAGGTAGTAGTAAAGTAATATAAAGTCATAGTTATACATATATAATTATAAAGTATAGTAAATTATTGGAAGAAAATACTGAAAGAAAGAAGCTGTGCTAAAATACAGTCGTGTAACTGCTTTGAAAGTTAGATATTTTTTTCCTGAAGTTATTTTTTAGGTTTGCTTTAATACAAATTATGTTTGTAATAAAATTCAATATTTTCAAAAACAACAAGCTATCAGAGACATTAATGACTAGACCTAGTTTCTTTTTTTGTGTTTTACAGTGATTGTCATGACATTGATTTAACTTCTATGAAATTCCTCAAAACATTTCAGCACACTCATGCATAAGTCCTATGTGATTCACTGTAAAGAAACAAGCATAACATATGATGTTATTGCTAAGTAACGTGATTAGAAGATCATTAAGGTAAAGGAGATCTTGGCAGAAATTTCTACTGGCCATTGACCAGGTTCTTAT
This sequence comes from Nettapus auritus, assembly GCA_011076525.1. Lineage (NCBI taxonomy): Eukaryota > Metazoa > Chordata > Aves > Anseriformes > Anatidae > Nettapus > Nettapus auritus. Next base: position 73,847,722 of record CM021767.1, on the reverse strand, counting down.
ATTTATTACTCTGAATGTTGTCTTAGTATTATTACTTTTAAAGGAGTCATTGTGTAAAACAACAGTTTTGACTGCAAAATTTAAGTATGACACAGACACTTGAAATTTTATAATAGAATACAGAGTCAGAGATTTGCTATTTTTATTTGTTATTGCTGTAGATTATTGTATCTGTAACAAAATGTGTTTATACAGGATATGCAAAAAGCAGACTATACCTAGAAGTAGCAAAAATCTGTCTGAGGTTAATGAGTCTTGTCCATATGTTCTAACCATGTCCTTTCTTTGCATATTTCCCTTCTAGAAGACCATTTAATCACTACATATTACTGGAATATATTGCCCAGAGAGACTGGGAAATTTATTTCTTTGGTGACGGCCAGAACCTGACTGGGCATAACCCTCCACAATCTTCTGTAACTGGACCTGTTTGGGGCACGATGTTGGAATAGATGATCTCTGGAAGTCCCTTCAAACCTAACTGATTCTATGAATATATGATTATAGTCAGCATCCCAAAAGAAATTTCATCCTAGTTTTTCAAACCTCATCCTTAGCAATTAGAAATTTAACAGTGGTTAGTCTACTACGCTCATCTGAGTGCTATACGAACATAAATAAAGGAAAAAATCAAACCCAGCTGTATATTTTTAATTTACTTCTGCTAAGTATAGAATCATCAACACTATTTTTCAAACAGAAAATTGAGATTAAGTGACAGAACTAAATTCACAAAATAAATCTGAGAAATAGAACAGCTGAACAGAGGACACGCTCCCTGTCCAGTATCTAAATTAGACCATATGTTTGAAAACAGTATATTAAAATGGATATTGATGTCTAGAAATGAATTCTACATTTTTAATCTTCTTCTAGATTTAAATTTAAAATATACCCTGAAAACTATTTCCCCCCTTTACCATTATATTGCAATTATTATCTTTGGTTGGCTATACTAAAATAAAAAATAAAAATAATAATAATAATAATTTAAAAAAAAGAGAGAGAGGAATGTAGAATATTATTTTAAAATTTACATCTCTGATAAATATTTTAAAAGAATAGATTATGCCACTTTAACTTTTGTTGATTATCATAATTCTCGATAATTCATTTATTTTCTTGGATCAGAAATAGATCATTTTAAAGATTACTATATTAAAATAGTATTAAAACCTCAAAACAGAATATCTGCTAATCCTTTTTTTTTTTTTTTTTTTTTTTTTTAATATATAGCATTTTGTGCATGCACAACACCTGCTTAAAGTCTTATTAAATCAAATATTTTAATAGGAATAATTACAATGTGCATAAAAGTTTTTGTTCCATTTCCAGGAGAAGTCTGTTATTTTAAAATGTAAGAAAAGCTAACAAAATTATAAGTTGAAAAAATAATCGAGTTTAAGATTCAAACTTGTCTTAGGAAAATATTATTCATTAATACTTAATAAAGGCTTTTAATGTGAACAATTCACAAGGAATATAAATATTTTCACTCTTACATATTCTTGGAGTTTCCGCCATTGACATTATTTACATCAGTGGTATCCACTTACTACTCAAAAAATCTTAGAGCTTTACTAAGCACAGAAAGTGTTGGACAGATGAAGTTTTTGATGCTCTTTGCTTTTTTACCCCTAAGTGTTTTTCACCAGAATTCAGTTAAGAGTCTCACAGACTCTTCCTGTTTCTGTTGTTTTAGGGGTAAACTTATTGTATGAAAGAAAATTTGTTGTTTTAATTTTCAAAATATTAACAAAATTGGATACCATTTTTCTAATTCTTTGTATAAATTCTTTAAAGAAACCTCATTCACTTATTCAATAATGTACTATGCAGCTTAAATATCTAATAGAAAAATAATCAATATTCATTAAAACTCAATCTCATTTTGATTCCTCATATGACTTAAGAAAAACATTTATACAGACACATCTTTTGTTTTTGTTTACATGGTATTTTGAAGCAGATGTATTTTTGGAGAATTTTTAAGTTCTCATTTTTGAATAAGGAAGACATTGATGATAAGTAAAATAAAATCAGTAAATCTGCATTGATTTTGACAAATATGATAGAGATTTTATTATTTTAATAAGGATTTTTTTTTTCTATATCTTCTCCTAAAGGCTAGTATTTTAGAGGAGATCTTAATTTGATGTAAATTTTAAACCTACATGTTTAAGAGATGATAAGCCAAAGAACTACACAAAAGTTTTTAGAGTTTTTTCAATATCTGCCTTCAAGAGAAAAATAAAGGAGAATTTGACATGAAATCATCCAACACTTTTCCCCCCTAATACTTTAAGACATTTTAAACTTCAGAGACTTATTTATCACCTATTTCTAATCTGTATCTCTCCTTTGCTACCCCACTACTGTGCTTTGAAAGCTCTGCAAGACTAAAAAGTACCTGGGTACATACCAGTTAAAACAGATATTGGACTTCTGTACATTCCAGAAGATCAAGTCCACAAGTTTGGAAATAGAAAGGAGATATGGGGAAACAGACCAATCCCTACCTCACTACAGCCTCCTTTAAGGTACCTATAGAGAGCAATACGGTCACCCCTGAACCTCCTCTTCTCCAGGCTAAACAACTCCAGCTTCCTCAGCTGCTCACAGAATCACAGAATCACAGAAAAGTCTAGGTTGGAAGAGACCTACAAGATCGCCGAGTCCAACCTCTGAACTAACACTAACAAATCTTCCCCTAAACCATATCCCTAAGCTCTACATCTAAACGTCTTTTAAAGACCTCCAGGGATGGTGACTCAACCACTTCCCTGGGCAGCCTATTCCAGTGACTAACAACTCGTTCAGTAAAGTTTTTCCTAATATCCAACCTAAACCTCCCCTGGTGCAACTTTAGCCCATTCCCCCTCGTCCTGTCACCAGGCACGTGGGAGAATAGATCAACCACCACCTCGCTACAGCCTCCTTTCAGGTACCTGTAGAGTGCAATAAGGTTGCCCCTGAGCCTCCTCTCCTCCAGGCTAAATAGTCCCAGCTCCCTCAGCCGCTCCTCGTAAGACTTGTTGTCCAGACCCTTCACCAGCTTCGTAGCCCTTCTCTGGACTCGCTCGAGCACCTCAATGTCCTTCTTGTAGTGAAGGCCCAAAACTGAACACAGTACTCGAGGTGCGGCCTCACCAGAGCCGAGTACAGGGGGACAATCACTTCCCTGGACCTGCTGGCCACACTTGTGCAAGCCAGGATGCTCTTGGCCTTGGCCACCTGAGCACACTGCTGGCTCATATTCAGCCAGCTATCAACCAATGCTCCCAGGTCCTTCTCTGACAGGCAGCTTTCCGACCACTCATCTCTCAACGTGTAGTGCTGCTTGGGGTTGTTGTGCCCCAGGTGCAGGACCTGGCACTTGGCCTTGTTGAACTTCATACCGTTGGCCTCATTCCATCAGTCCAGCCTATCCAGATTCTCCTGCAGTCTTCCTACCCTCGAGCAGATCAACACATGCACCTAACTTGTTGTCATCTGGAAACTTACTGAGGGTGCAATCGATTGACTCATCCAGATCATTGATAAAGATATTGAAGAAAATCATTCTTTGGAATTTTGAAAACTGTTTCCTTATCCTGTATGGATTTTGAAAACTGTTTCCTTATCCTGTATAACCTCCAGACATGCCAAAAACTTTGCCCAAGGAAAACAGTATTTTGCCTTGCCTTCCCTTCCCGTGCCCCCCCCCCCGTTTTTTTTAAGATTTCACTTTTGAAACCACTTTTATCTAAAGTCCAGAGCAGATTAAAATGTTGCATATAATAAGTAACATCTTAAGAGAATTAAACATCACCTGAAGCAATGTGTAGGAGTTTTACCTATATGTATAGACTCTAATGTATAGACTCATTAGGAGAATTCCAAACAAATTAACTTCACCTAAATTTGGATTCATCAACTGTAGTATCAGATGCTTAAAAGTTCATTGTCTAAGACAAACACAACAATTATAAGCTTCCTCTGTACTTAATGGACCAAAACAGGTACCTTTAAATGGTTTATATTATCCCAAAAGAGATGTCCAAGGTGAGATGAAGCATTTCACAGCAACTTTCCCATGACATTTTTAAAAAGTTTTCTTATTCCCTGAAACCATCCTTTTATTCACATACGGTTCTCCTGCATGAGGAAATGTAAAACAAAGAAGAGCTTTTAGTGGATTTGTCACAAAGAGGTTTCTTTGTCCTTCAAGTAATGATACAGTAAAGTCAAAATGGTTTGTCTAGACTTGGAGAATTAACTTTTAATACAATTAATATTAGGTCAGTTATATCGCCAAATATTCTAGAATATACTGAATAATACCTATTTTATAGACATGAAATTAAAACTCTAGAAAACTAAGTAGATATCAAACAGCAATGCTATGATCACATAGAATCATAGAATGGCTTGTGTTGGAAGGGACCTTAAAAATCACCTACTTTCAATGCCATGGCAGGGATGACACCCACTAGATCAGGTTGCCCAGGGCCTCATCTTTTAGGAGGAGGAATGGGATGAACATTGGATCTGAGAATCATTTCAGTCCTTTCTCTAGTTATTCTAAATGCTTATTTATGTAGTATAGGCAGTTAAAAAAAAAAAAAAAAAAAAAAAAAAAAAAAAAAAAAAAAAAAAAAAACCAACCCAGCAGATCTTTAAAAATAAAAATAAAATAAAAATAAAAATAAAGTACATACCTATCCTAGAGGTGTATATTTGAAACTTGCACTGAAAAATAGCCCTTTTTACTAGATTTAATTCATGTACAAATTGTGGGCATACGTTTGTCAAGATTAGGGAATATGGAGTCATTTCTTAGGTCACCTGTGAAGGCCAATGACTAATGCATAAACAGGTTCAATATTTTGTCAAAAGAAAATTTGCAAATCACCAAAACACCAGCCATTGATTACTAACATTGCCCGTAAGCATAAGTGAAGTATGAACTCTCCTAGCGTTCAAGTAGCAGGCCAATGCTTCTTTCACGTAAATGAAAACTGCTCGGGCTAATTTTTTCATTTGTACTAGGGCTTATTCTGCTCTGCTGCCTTAAATATTTCAGCATTCCCTTTGTCAGAAGAACCTAAAAATTCAATGATGCTTTGAGCAAACCAAATAAATACAAAATCATGATTATTGAATTAGAATTGCACCAGTCATAAAAGTTTTGATCTTTAATTAAAAACTAGCAAAGCAAACACAGTACATGAACAACAGCAGTACTGTCTCATGTCCATGCATTGCATGGGTTGGAGGCTCTCTGTGAGATGAAAGTCTGGCTTGGGTAGTCAGACAGGGCCTGTCCCAACTTCCCAGTGTGGAACAGGGCAGCCAAGGGTACCAGGCCAGCCCCAGCCCAAGAAGTGGACATCTCCATAGCAAGGAAGTCCGCAGGCTGAATCCAGAGCAGAATGTGGGCCTTCAGGCAGGCCTGGCTGGGCAGGGCCCAGAAAGTGACCAGTGGAGCAGGAAACTGGTTCTGCCATGGCCTCACTGGGGCAGGTGATGATGGCCTCAGGGCATACCAGGGATCTTGGGCTGTAATCAGGTAGGGAAGCCATGGAGGAGGAGGCTGGGTGGGGGAAGCAAAGCCTCTTAATGTCCTTGGGACTCTAGCATTTTGTATTTCATGGGGAACTTCAAGAAAATTTAGAAATCACACAGAACTTTCTAGCAACCCCATTTATGCAGGATGAAGCTGCACAGACATTGAAGAGAAGACAATGGGAAACTTGAATTCAAAAACATTAAAAAACAAACACACAAACAAATAGGAAAAGAGTGTTTTAAAAATACATAGCACACATAAACAGAGCTTCGACTTTACAGCTGGTGTACTTTCAAAACTGACTTTATGAAAACAGTCTTTTACTTAGACTTGTTATTTTTGGATAGTCAAACTTGTTGAAAGAAAACAGTTATAAGCAGAAATCAATTTTAAGCAGACAGGAGCAATACAGGCCTGGGAGAATGCCCTGTGTAATTTTCAGGCCTAAGCATAATCAATGGACATGTTAACTAAAAGTTCTGGTTGCAGGATTGTTTTTCAATTCCTTTATTTTTGGTGTTTTGCCTTCAGTTGCATTTATGCAGTCTGACTGAAAGCAATGGAGTTGCACAAGTGAATCTGAAGGCAATACTTGACCTGCAAAAATCTTTTTATTGGTTATCCATGAGTCAGATAGAAGACAAATAAGCTTCCAAATCCTAGTCCTAATTTAAAGGGCTAGCAGGCAGAAAAGCCATTTCAATTGTAAATGGAATGAATTTGATTGTGAAATTATGGAGATAAAAACACACTACTGAATGTGACACTTATTTTTGTAGAGTTTTCAGAATAGCCCTGCACTTTCAGAATTAATCACATTCTGCTGTGTATTGGTTATTTGAAGGCAGAATGTTCCATTTTGATATTTTAATTGGTTGCCATAGAAATTATAATTAGATTTAAAAAAAAAAAAAAAAAAAGTATAATTATTTCGAGTGAGGCAGAAGCTGTAGAAACCTTTGACAAAGTGGTTTCTTTCTTAAAAGTCATAGCAGATGCAAAATAACAGAAATTATATACATGTTTTTACACATACGCACGCATATATAAAAACAGGAAATAAAGGACTATTTTTCTTACTTTTTTTCCAGTTTGGGAAATATTAACAAACTGTTTGCAAAGAAAGTGTGGTGGGGTAGGGGTAGCACATTGTTATCTAAGACCTTAACAATGAAAATTCAAATTATAGACAAGGTCTTAAAAGTTAGCAGAAGTGGAAAAAAAAAAAAAAAAAAAAAAAAAAAAAAAAAAAAAGAGA
>CM021767.1:73808310-73824683 GCA_011076525.1 Nettapus auritus | reverse complement strand
TTTTTTTTTTTTTTTTTTTTTTTTTTTTTTTTTTTTTTTTTTTTTCCCAGAAAATTTTGAAGTAGACCCCATTTTAAGATTCTTACTCCTGTTTATTTCTGGCATAGTTTCTTCTCCCCTTCAGTCTTTTCAAAGTAGTCTTTAACTGCACAAAAATTAGTTTTATTTAATTAGAAAAATAAGAACCAAACAAAACCCCTTCCTTTGAAAATCAGCATTTTGTTGGGTTTACAATACAAACTTACTTTAGTTATCTGAAAGGAAGTAGACTGGCATAATTTGTTTGCAGTATTGATATTGATGGAATATTTGAAAAAATGTTGATATGTGGAAAATGTCTCAATTTAATGTTAAAGTTCTAAAAGTAGATGAAGAAATTTAATATTCTACTATAGACTAGACACAGTCATACCACGTTTTTCTGAATTATGAAGTGTATTGCTCTTCCTCTGGTACTAGCTAATTCCATTATTATTCACATTTGCTTCTTCTAACAAAGTGTGAACAAACAAATGCATGCTACAACCATTAATTTCCCTTCATAAGTTATGAATGAATATGAAGGTGGTAGAAATTAGGATTTTGAAAATATGAATTTTAGCTAAAAATATATATATAATTCTAGAGTGAAATGTGGCCAAAACTTTGACTAATGGAAATTCTCATTACTCAGATTGCATCTTGTCTTTGCTGTCTGGGTCACACCAGTGCAAATGATTGCTTATATATTGTCTAATACTATTAAATAGCACCAGTAATAGCAGACAGTTCAATTTTGCAACTGTCACTAGTTCCCATATAGGTAAAGCTGGTTCTCAGACAGTGGCTTTTGAACTCCTGCATAGCATTAAACACATAATGAGAGTTACTAGAAATAAAGAAAAAGAAATACGACCTGAAAAAAATATTTTAGGTGTTTGCTTTATTTTTTGTTATTTTCCGCAGGGTTATGTAGATATTTAGACAGAGAATATTGCCTCCTAGAACACGTCTTTGTAGCATAATGTTATATCCTGCCCATATATTAAATCAAGTCAGGTACTGGAATCAGCAAAGATGTACTAGCTAGCATATGTCCTACACTAAAATAATTTCTTTTTTAGAAAGGTTGATTAATCTAAGCAAAATACCACACTAATATAGCTATATTTGAGCTGTCTAGTTAGTTTAGTGTGAAGCCATCATTTGGTATACCACCAAGTAGCCATTACCTCAAAAAATAAACAGAGATCCGGGAGATACAGAACTCTAAAGCATTTATGAAACAGACTCTAGTCAAAAGAGATAATGCTGAAATTTCAGACAGCTTATTTTACCTATGTCCAAGATATAAAAATCATACTGATCCATGGAGGTAATAATTTATTTTCTTTGTAAAGTCAATGATTTTGAATCAGGTGTTGACAGTGTGTGTGAGCAGCTGTGCATCCATAAATGGTGGCTGGAATATAAAATAACTCCTGGGTGTATATACTGTATAAAATTGATAATATAGAATCAAAGAAATGTAGAATCATTAAGGTTGGAAAAGACCTCCAAGATCATCTTGTAAACAGTAATTTTATTTTCAATAAAAGTATATTTTTGAAATAAAACTTAGAATCTTCCTTTATAGATTTGTAACATTTTCTGGCATTTCTATAAAACAACGTAGTTTTCTTCAGATCAGGTAGCTAGATCCACAAGAAGATCCAGTTGTTGCACTGGTACCTTACTTCAGAATGCATTGTTCATCTTTCTGATGAACATTACTTCTCTATTACTTGTTTGTTTCACTATTTCAATGTTTGTGCTCAATCTGGTGACCCATACTTTTAGTTTGATTGTTATTTGCATGTAACACTGTTTCCATAATCAACATTTAGAAATCTGTATAAACATAAAGGTACCTGTAGAAAGCTAGTCATAGGATTAAAAGAACTTTCAGGCTGAGCAGGGTACCCACGTGGAGCTAGTTAAAGTGCAGGCAGAAGTTTCCCCAGTCCAATGCTACCCCCAGCAAATGCTACAAGGAGATAACTTTACCTACCTGTAACTGCAGTCTGTAGAGTCTAGACTTAAATATATAAATGAATACAATAATAAAAATTTGTACCTCTAAGATAACTTTTTTAAGTGTCTGACTGTAAAATGTCTTTGTTTTGCACTCCTGAGTTATGGTCAGAGCATTCAGTCTTGAGAGACTAAACTTCTGCCAGCCTGGAGGGAAACAATCAGGAAATCAACACCTTTGGACAGGTTTAGTCCAGTTTGTTCCATGGTGGGGATATCTGCCAATATTCAAAGAATTTAAAACCAACTTGTCCTCATCATTGAGCAAAAGAGCTTGACCTCTTTTTGTCTACTTTTTTTTTTTTTTTTTTTCCATAAGAATTTTCCTGTCCTTCCGTAAAGGAGTGCTTTGAAAAAGTGGTTTTCAAAAAAAATGGTTGGAATTTAGTGTAGTGTCCAGTTCTGCCTGCATATCAGACCGTGAGAATAGGCCCTGAAATTGACCATCCAAATGGACCGTCTGAGAGAATAAGATGGCAGATGGCTGTGGAGTGCCTCCATTTTCATCTCAGGGAGTCTTATGTAGGAAATTAAAGACATTTAAGGTCACTATAATCCACCATATGTAGGTGGTTCATGCAAAGAGATATTCAAGACAGTATTTTGAGGGACAGATAAAGAAATATTAACAGTTTAGTTACCTCCTTATTTGAAGTGCTGCTAAAAAAATATAATTGAACTGAAACCTCAGTTTTCCTAGTTGATCCTTTTCTTTGTATCAGAAAAATTTTATTTTATTTTTTTTTCTACCTACCTTAATTTCTACTTAGAGACCTGTTCCCCCTGAAGAACTTTTTTTTTTTTTCCTTAGTGAAAGCTCTCTGTAGCTCGACGAAAAATGAGATTAAAGACAACTTAATATTTACAACACAGGATATCTAGCTTTTGAACCATATTTTTACTGAAACACAGAATCATTAAGGTTGGAAAATACCTCCAAGATCATTTGGTCCAACCATCCCCCTACCACCAGTATCACCCACTAAACCATATTCCTAAGTACCACATCCGACCTTTCCTTAAACCACCCCCGAGACGGTGACTCCACCACTTCCCTGGGCAACCTGTTCCAATGCCTGACTACTCTTTCTGAGAAGAAATGTCTCCTAATTTCCAACCTAAACCTCCCCTGGCACAACTTGAGGCCATTCCCTCTAGTCCCATTGCTAGCTATTTGTGAGAAGAGGCCAAAACCCAGCTACCCACAACTTCCTTTCAGGTAGTTGTAGAGAGCAATAAGGTTTCTCCTGAGCCTCCCCTTCTTCAGACTAAACAACCCCAGTTCCCTCCGTTGCTCCTGATAATACTTGTGTTCCAGGAGACATCTTTCATGACCTTTGGTTTACGAGTAATGAACCTGAAACAATTCAGTATGGTTCACACTAAAGGTTTGAGGATGTTATAATACAGGTAAAGTAGGTACCTTTCCACTTGGCATATACTTCATGAAGAAACCATCCATTTTTGGTTTATTTAGTGGGAAAATTAATGACTAAACACTGTTTTTCTTAAAAAAAAAAAAAAAAAAAAAAAAAAGTCAGAAAGAAACATAAGGTTTAATTTATTATTATTATTTTATTCACAGAATAAGTCTGCCTTACAGTGCAAGTTATAGGTCAGCTGCTATAATTTCATATTACCCACAATATATTGCTTAAGAGTGGAAAATAGCATGTGTCAAAGAAAACAGATGGTTTGATTTGATCATCTTGACTTCTAAATTATACAAGAACATTGCTTATTTGAATTCAGATATGTTGATACTAGCATACAATTAACCATATCAATCTAATTAAAGGCTATTAGAAAGAGTCAATGTTATCAGAAACAAATAAAGATTACTCCATTTCTAAAGACTATTTGATTCATCACAATGACCAAAATTTCTCCCAGTTCAGTGCTTTAAAATAACAACTGAAGTTAAGAGATACTGTCTTTTCTCTTTCAGAAAGAACAGATGCTGTTCTACTATTTCTCTTATTCAAGGGTGAAAATAGTTTTATGACTGGAACAAAAATTTATGACTGGAACAAAATTCTGCTGGAGTTTAATAACTAATAGCTTTCCATTGATATACGGTAGAGGTATTCTGTCTTAATAGAATAAAATTTGAGTGTTTCCTTTAATGTAAGAATAAAATTCTGGTGTTTTGTAAAATTTTGTGATGGCAAGTGATTTACTGTTGTATTGGGTTTACATGGCAAGGTTTTGGTAGCGGGGGGCTGCAGGGGTGGGCTCTCTGAGAAGAATGCAGAAGCTGTCCCATGTTAGGGTTAGATAAGGGCCAGTTTCAGAAGGCTGGCTTTAGGACACACCCCTGACCAGGGCCGAGCCAATAAGCAAAGTTCTTTGTGCCTCTGGCAGAGAAGACTTAAGAAAATAGGAAAAAAAACAAATGTGTCGCAGTAGCTGGGAGAACGAGGAATGAGAAATGACCCTGCAGACACCAAGGTCAGTGAAGAAGGAGGGCAGGAGGTGCTCCAGGCAGGCAGCAGCAGTTCCCCTGTGGCCTGTGGAGAGGCCCCTGGTGGAGCAGGCTGTCCCCCTGCAGCCCATGGGTCCCACATGGAGCAGATCTCCATGCCCGTGGAGGAGCCCCTGGTGGAGCAGGTGGATGTGGCCTGGAGGAGTCTGTGGCCCATGGAGAGCTCCTGCAGGAGCAGGCCCAGGACCGGAGCTGCAGGCCACGGAGAGGAGCTCATGAAGGAGCAGGGAATCTGGGGGGAGCTGCCGCCCGTGGGGGACCCATGCTGTAGCAGTTTGCTCCTGACAGATGGACTTCGTGGTATGGAGCTGTGTGGGAGCAGTTCTTGAAGAGCTGCTTCCGGTGGGAAGCCCACACAAGATCAGGAAGGACAGCATCACATGGGAGGGACCCCATGTGGAGCAGGGGCAGAGAGTGACCGTGAAGGAGCAGTGGACATGAATGGCTGATCTGCAGCCCCCCATTCCCCATTCCCCAGCACCACTCAGGGAGAGAAGGTAGAAGTAGGTGGATGGGGGGAAGGTCTTTTTAGTTTGCTTTTAGTTTCTTGCTGCTCTAGCTTGTTAGTAATAGACAATAAATTACATTAATCTCCTTATGCTGAGTCAGTTCTGCCCATGACAATAATTGTTGAGTGATCTTCCTGTCATTGCTTCCACCCTCAAGCCCTTTTCATCCTGTTTTCTCCCCCTTTCCCTTTGAGGAGGGGGAGTGAGAGAGCAGTTGTAGGCTGCTCTCAGATTACATAGAATCATAGAATCATTAAAGTTGGAAAAGACTTAAAAGATGGTCCAACCATCACCCTACAACCAATGTCACTCACTAAACCATAACCCCCAAGCACCAAGTCCAAACTCTCCTTAAGCACCCCCACGGATGGTGACACTACTACTTCCCTGGGCAACCCATTCCAATGCCTGTTGTGGTGGAGCTCAGCTCCCCAGCTGAATAAACCCACCACAGCTGTATATTCAATAATATATTGCATTGAAGTCAACAGTTTTATTAGCTATCCTCACAGTCCAAAATATCACGAAGAATACAGAATCCTCAAAAATATTAAAAAAAAAAAAATCCATTGAAGTCAGGCTAAGAATATGACCTTGCTTTGGATTCCTTGTGTTGTTAATGAGTAGCATTATTACTCAGTAAAGGCCATTGTTCTTTACAGGCCAAAGAGGTCCATTTCAGTGTAGATTTAGTGAGCGTCCTTGGAGGATGAGATAAATGATCAAATTTCTGCAATTTAATAGCTGAAATAATACCAGTTAACATCTGCTCACTTTAGAAATCTGGCAATTTACAACACAGCAACATTCAGCACCTAATTCTACTTCCATCTTCTTGAAGAGGACTGAGAACTTGCATTTTCATATTTTAAGGCCAACATTTGTTGTGGATGTTGGAAACTTGGCCTTTTAATGCTATCCAATTTCTGTTATGCTGAACCTTACAGATAGCTGAAATGACATATCTGAAGCAGTGCGAGCAGTACTCTATCACACATATAGGCCTGACAGTGTGATGCTTCTAGGACTCCACAGGAAAGCATTCTCTTCCAGTTCCACACCCCCCACCAGTGAGGCTCATTTTTCTGTTTGAAGTAGGGGTTTACACATGTTTTTGGAAAGGACATTACTTTTGTTTGAAACACAGTAACAGCTAAAGAATACATCATTTCACTTTGTCCTTTGGGTTCTTTGGGGAGGACACTTAGAAGGTTGTAGATTCACTGTGGATGACTTCCCACAGTTCATGTGATTGTGCCGCACTGGTTTTCGAATTCTAGGTCAGCCTGTCCATCAGTGATGCAACCAGGTCTGCATCTTTGGCCTCTGTCATACACTCTCACTGTTAAATTGTTCTCGTTGCAAATTTATGTGTCCAACTGGAGCTTCTAGCATTTTTATTAGGTTGTTTTCCTATGTTACAGAGTGCATTTCTCCCCATACCCTCTAATCAAGATGCCTCAATTTTTTTTTTAATTTAGGTGAGTTCCTTCAGAATCTATTATAAAACCAACAAAAATCTCTGTAATAAAAGTGAGAAAACCTTCCTAAGGTAGGTTTGTATGGTATGTGTGTATACCAATATGTCTCCATGCACATTAGGGCATACAGAAATCACTGTTAACCTCAGAAATGTAGCTGCTTCTAGATCCAATGGAAAAGTCAATAGCTTCTGGGAATAATCAGAATAGGAAATGAAGAACATACTGAATTTCTCTGTAGCTAACAAAGCCAATTATAAAATACAACAGCAATAACAAAAAAGCATGTCATTCACCTTTACTGTTTTCAGACATACAGACAATATCCCCAACCTAGCTTTGATGAAAGTGGAATGTATTATAGACCAGGAAAAACAGGTTTTCTTTCTTTCTAATGCCCACAGCTAGTAAAGGGATACCAGAGACAACAGGTCAATTTTTCTACATTATCTGTATTGTCTGTCATGCACTGTGCAACTAAGGACTACATTTTTTTGAGGTGCATGTTCCATTTAAAACATGCATAGTATTCTTGTAACTCTCTAATTACTTGGAGTAAAGGTTATCCAATTAGATCAAAGTTTATTGTGGTATTGTTATTATGTAGTGTGTTTACATGGAAAGGTTTTGGTAGTGCGGGGCCATAGGGGGTGGCTTCTGCAAGAAGCATCCAGAAACTGCCCCATGTTAGATAAAGGCCCTACTGCTGGCCAGAGATGAGCCAATAAGTGATGTTATTTGTGCCTCTGTGACAACATATTTAAGAAAGGGAAAAAAAATACTGTGGAACAGCATCTGGGAGAGAGAGAGACAGGAGTGAGACTCAGCCCTGCAGACACCAAGGTCAGTGAAGAAAGAATGGAGGAGGTGCTCCAAGCACCAGAGCAGAAGTTCCCCTGCAGCCTGTGTTGAGGACCATGGTGAAGCAGGTTGTTCCCTTGCAGCCCATGGACTACCACAGTGGAGCAGGTTTCCATGCAGCAGCCCATGGAGGAGACCACAGTGCAGAAGGTGGACCTGCACAGAAGGATGCTGCAGCCTGTGGAGGACCCCGCTGGGGCTGATTCCAGGCCAGACCTGTAGCCCGTGGAGAGGAGACCACACAGGAGCAGGTGACCTGGCAGGAGCTGCTGCCTGTGAGGGACCCATCTTGGAGCAAGGTGCTCCTGATGAATGGACCCCGTGGTATGGACCCATATTTGGAGAAGTTCTTGAAGAACTGCTGCCTGTGGGAAACCCAAGCAGAATCAGTTCAGGAAGGAACGTATCCAATGGCAGAGATCCCATGTAGGAGCAGGGGAAGAGGAAAATGACCAAGAAGGAGCGGTGGAGACAAAGTGATATAGACTGACTTCAACCCCCATTCCCCTATTCCCCTGCACCACTTGGGGGGAGGAGGAGGAAGAGGGTGGATGGAGGGAAAGCATTTTTTGTTTTTTTCCTTTGTTTCTCATTTATCTAGCTTGTTGTTAGTAATAGGCGATAAATCTTACTATCTCCATACTCTGAGTCTGTTTTGCTCACAACTCTAATTGTTGAATGATCTCCTTGTTGTTATCTCAACTCTCGAGCCCTTTTCATCATATTTTCTACCCCTTTCCCTTTGAGTAGTGGGACTGAGTCAGCAGCTGATGTGGAGCTTTGCTGCCCACCTGAGTAAAACCACCGCAATACTACAAATCATTTATTTTTCTGAGAATAGGAACCCCACCACCACAAAAATGAAAACCAAAAAAAAACAAGCAAACAAGCAAACATAAAAGTTTAGTTCCTATTATGCAGGAACAGGACTGTTGTCATAGGAGAAGAATGGTATCATTAGCATTTAGTTTCTATCACAAAATCACTGTATGATTGAAGGAGAAAAAAGACATTTGGTCCAACCTCCTCGCTGAAGCAGGGTTACCCACAGCAGATTGCCCAGGACCGTATCCAGGTGGCTTTTCACTGTCTCCAAAGATGGAGATTCCACAACCACTCAGGGCAACCTGTTCTTATGTTCAGTCTTGGTTTTTAATTACATCTGATCATATGATTTTTTTTATTATTATTTTTCTGAAGTAAATTTACTTGGTTGAAGGTAAAATGTAGAAAGGTGGAAGTAGAAAAGGTAAATCATGTGAGTAACTTTAAGATAATTAATAATCTGTAAATTCTGTGTTTATTTTCTTTCCCTTTTTCTCTTTCTCTCATATTTTTTAGCATCTTCATTGCCCGTAGTAGTTGATAAAGGAAATCAGAAAAATACATATATATATAGTTAACCTTTCACCAAAGCATACATGAATGCAGCATACATTTTAATACACATTCTGAAAGTGTTATTTCTCTTTCCTAATGTTCAGAGTACAAAGGCTATTTAACAATAAAAAAGAATGAGTATAAATACGTATTTGTATTTAAAGAGAAAGAAGAGATAGGTATGTCTATGCAGTTAAGCTGCTTGGTGTCACTTCAGTGCTTTCAAAGTGCTGCAGACCTCTTTAACCAGATGAAATCATATTTCTAACTGCTTTGTACTGTGACAGTGTGGAGGAAGAACAGGGTTATATGGTCCATATATTTTTACAGGTAGCAAATCTAGAAAGAACATAGGAAAAGATGTTATGGGCCACTAAAAAAGGAAAATGCATTTGAGTATGTGAATTGGAAGTCTGCAAAAGATTAGGAAAAAATATACATTGCTTCATTTCAAAATGAAAATAGAATTGTGTTACACAATCAAATGATAGAAGTCTGTGCATTTTGTGGTACATAATAGTACATTTTCCTTAGATTACAAATTTAATGTGTTGTATGTCCAGTTTATCCTGTACATTTCTCAGTAGCAACACAGGATTTGAATTTTCATTTCACGAGTCTCATATACTCAGACTATGTAAATAATTTTAATACTTTATTGATTTCTATACACCAAAAATATAGATCACTATATTTTGACTGGCTCCTATGCTCAGCATTTTCAAATTGTTTGCTGAAACAAGCCCTATAGAGAAGAGAGTTCTAACAAATTCAAAAGAAAAAGTGGGAGGGACATTTTCTTTTGAACATCATTACTTCTATCTATCAGTTGTGCTCTACAAGTCTTCTACTATTAGTTCTGCTATAGTAGCAAGAGAGTTAACTGATATCAGATCTCCAAAGCACAGAAACTGTGCATTGAAGAAACATTATAATTTATTTGAAAGAAAACAGTCTCTCTTAATATAAAAGCAGAGGGGGAAATGGAAAAAAATAAGATAGTATCTAGATTTTACATTTAAACATTTAAATTTAGTGAGACTGAAATCTAAAGGCAGCTAGGAATCAAAATTTGAAAATTGTAAAATCAAAGTGCTTAGTTTTGGTTCTCTCAGTCTTCAGATATAGTGGTTAGGTAAGTTGCTCAGAGTGGGTTCAATGCTACCCCGTAAATTAGGTATGGATCCAACTTTAGCACCCAGTAAGCATCTACAAACACTCTTCCCAAAAACCTGGGCAAAGTTCACTCTTTTCTAATACAAAAGCTATTCTAAAGAATTGCAGCCTCTTTTATATATTTCCTTAATCGCTTGAGCAAGCATACAGGAGATAAGAAATCCACATTCACTGTCTGTTCCTGATACAGAAGATTCCAGTCCCCATGTCCTGTTACAGTGTAGATGCTTTCCACTGCAGTTTCTCAAACTGTGTCAACATGAAATGTTGAAAGGAAGGTGTGCTGTAGCTCAGGACTGACACAGACAGTTGAGAGTCCAGAGGTATTATCCCAAATGGATTTTACCTTGTGAAAGTGTGCAATACAATTCTGTTAGACTAGTGAAATAAATAATATTCTGGTTGTCTCCTCCCATAGCAATTATGTTCAAAAGAATAAGTGGCTCCTACAGTTTTGTAGAAATGTCAGTTATATGAATGTGTTTCCAAAACACTGTAACGAAGCAGATCTTTCAGGAACAAAGGAATATCACATTCCCAAGACTCAATGAGGCTTAAATAGGACAACTGGCACTGAGCTACTGAAACTGAGGTATTTATAGCAATGTGGGTCTCAAAAACTAGGGAATTTTAAATCTAACCAGAGAGAACCTACAAATTTATGGATTTTGTGAAGGCTAAGCCAAGGGTAGAGGACAGGACAAATTTTGTGTGCCAAATCATTTTGTTGAATCTCACTCTAACTTGCTCCAGAATTTAACAGGAAATCTGATGAAGAATTATGAATTACATTTGTCATGTTCATGTCCCTTTCTAGTGTTTCATTCCTGGGAATACTCTGGCTTAGAAGTCAGAGAGTGGAAATGGCAGAAAAGGGGAAAAGAAATGAAGATGTAATTTAGAACAAGAGTTGGAAATTAATAAACTAAATTCAAGTGATCTCTGTACCTTTTAATGCAACAATTCACCCTTCCAAGTTTAGCTGGACTGTTATGCAACAACTTTTCAGGTCATAAAACACACAAAACCTACTGTATAATGTAAATAAAAGAAAAACCTTAGTGAAAATAATGTTTTAAGTATAACTAATATCCCAGTATAGAAGTATAAACAACTCATTCTGCTCTTAAGCTTCTTTCTGAACACAGAAAATTTTGCCAACTAGATGCGTAAAATCTGAACTGTTTTTTAAAATGTTCAGATGTCTAAACTTACAATTACAGAAAATATCTAGAGTTTTTCTGTAGAGATCAATGAGCCAAATGAGCTTTTACTTCTGCCCCAAATAATTTCAAATGCAAAGGGGACCATATTTAGAGCACTATGATTTATATGTTACAAAGACACAGAAATGCTCATATCACAACCTCCTACATAGAATTTTATCACAGAATTACAGAATCACAGAATAGTCTAGGTTGGAAGAGACCTACAAGATCACCGAGTCCAACCTCTTATGATTTAAGGAGAAAAAAAAAAAAAAATATATATATATATATATGGTCAAGCTGAGTGTAAACAATGCTCCTATGAAGACAATTCAGTTGCTTTGTTAGCCATATTTTGACAGAATAAATTTATCTGGGTCATACTAAATATTGTAAATGAGGAAGTTACATAATGTAAGTGAGTCTAGGCCAGCTGCAGCCAGCAGATAAAATGTGACCCATGGGACATTTCTGTTCATCCAGCTGCTTCTTCTCTAGGACACGGAGTAGAACTGTTCAATCTAGGAAAAGACAAATCAACTAATCTTGTAATAATAATCTGTGCTAATCTAATATTAATCTTGTACTTGTTCATAGCACAAATCAGAAAAATCTTTTACCTGTGCTGCAGCTGGAAGATAGAAGCATTGAGACCTATGAGACAGTGACTGTCTTGTTCCCACAGGAGAGGTCTTTCAGTAATTGCTGCTAGGTAATGAGAGGCAGCCCAAATCATAGAATCATAAAATCATGGAATGGCTTGGGTTTCAAAGGACCTTAAAGATCAACTCCAACACCCCTACCATAGGCAGGAACACCACCCACTAGATCAGGTTGGTCAAAGCCCCATCTAACCTAGCCTTAAACACTTCCAGTGATGGGGCATCCACAGCCTCTCTGGGCAACCTGTTCCAGTGCCTCACTACCCTTTGACTGAAGAATTTCATCTTAATGTCTAATCTAAATCTATCCTCTTTTAGTTTAAGACCATTCCTCTTTGTCCTAACATTATCTACCCAAGTAAAGAATCCCTCTATATCATTTTTATAAGATCTCTTTAAGTATTGAAAGGCCACAGTGAGGTCTCCCTGGAGCCTTCTCTTCTGTAAGCTGAAGAGCCCCAGCTGTCTAAGCCTTTCTTCACAGAAGAGGTGTTTCAGCCCCCTGATCTTCTTAGTAGCCCTCCTCTGGACGTGCTTTAAGAAGGCCACATCTTTCTTGTGCTGGAGTCCCCAGACCTGGATGCAGTACTCCAGGTGAGGCCTCATGAGGGCAGAGTAGAGGGGGACAATCACTACCCTTGGTCTGCAGGTCACACCTAGGATGCAATTGGCCTTCTGGGCTGCAAGCACGCACTGCCAGCTCATGTTGAGCCTTTGGTCCACCAGAATCCCCAAGTCCTTCTCTGCAAGTATTCTTCTCCCAGTCCATACTCTTGTCTGGGATTGTCCTGACCCAGGTATATCACCTTGCACTTGGACTTGTTGAACCTCACGTGGTTCACATGCGACCACTTCTCCAGCTTGTCCAGGTCTCTTCGAATGGCATCTCTTCCTTCTTTGGTATCAACTGCTTCACTCCACTTGGTGTCATCTGCAAACCCAATGAGTGTGTACTTGATCCCACTGTCTATGTCATTAATAAAGATATTATTTCACTCAGAGGGTGGTGAGACTCTGGAACAGGTTGCCCAGAGAGGTTGTGGATGTCCTGTCACTGGAGGTGTTCAAGACCAGGTTAGTTGAGGCCCTGAGCATCCTGATCTAGTGGGTGGCATCCTTGCCTATGGATGCCTACGGCAGTTGGAACTAGCTGATCTTTGAGGTCCCTTCCAACCCAAGCCATTCTATGATTCTGTGATTCTGTGATTCTATAATTCTATGATTAATCAGCACCCGTCCTAGGATGGACCCCTGAGGTAAACCACTCATCACCGGACTCCACTTGGACATAGAGCCATTGACCACCAACCAACTCAACCAGAGCATGGTCACTGCAACCCAGGCTTCCTCCAGTCTTAACCTGTTTAATGAGCTCTTCTGTGTTGGTGAGGGGCAGGTCCAGTAATGTGCCTCCTCTGGTTTGTTTGTCTAATACTTGCACAAGGAAGTTGGCCTGATAGACTCCAGGAGTCTCCTGGATTGTTTACTACCTGTCACATGGCATTCCCAGCAAACATCTAGTTGTTTGAAATTCCCCAGGAAGATGAAAATCTGTGAGTGCAACGGTTCTTCTAGTTGAAGCAAGAAGGCCTCATCCACAGGTTCCCCTTGACTGGGCGGCCTGTAGTTGACCCTAACCACAAGGTGTCCTTTGTTGGTCTGGTCCTTAATTTTTACTCACAGGCTCTCAACCTGCTCCTGGCTGTTTCTTAGAGGGAACTCTTCACAGTCTAACCATTTCTTAACATGGAGAGCAATGTCCCCACCCTTCTTTCCTTGCCTATCTCTCCTTTTAATCTGGTAGCCCTCCATTCCAACGTTCCAGCTGTGTGACTCATCCCACCATGTTTCCATGATAACAATTACATTATAGTTTTCCAATTGCACTGTGGCTTCCAACTCCTTTTTGTTTCCCATGCTTGTGTGCATTGGTATATTGCCACCTCAGCTGGGCTGTGGGCTGCATCACCTTTTTAGAGGAGTTCTTCCTAATTCCTATTTCCTTGATGTTTTCTAAAGTATTGGCATTCAGTGTTTTTTTGTTGTTGTTTTTTTTTGTTTGTTTGTTTGTTTTTGTGTGTGTGTGTGTGTGTGTGTGTGTCACTTAGAAGTACATCCTCTTCCCCCACTGAATCTAGTTTAAAGCCCTGCTAATGAGTCTGGCCAGCTTGCTGCTTGAAATGCTCCTGCCCCACTTGGTCAAGAGCTCCCCAAAAGCATGCTCGAGATCACAGAACCCCAAAACCTGAACATGGCACCAGCTATGCAGCCAATCATTCACGTGATCCATATGCCACCTCCTCCTTGGTTTCCAGTCTCCAACTGGGAGGACTGAGGAGAACACTACCTGTGTTCCTGATCCCTTCAGCATCTTTCCAAGGGATATAAAGTCCCTTCTTGTGTTTTGGAGTCTTTTTCTTGTGGCCTCAGTTGTCCCCATGTGAAAGAGCAGGAATGGGTGATAGTCCTATGTCTTAACCAAAGTTCAGTTCCAAAATCTGCTTCATGTCTCTGAAGTTCCTAAGGCTGGATTCTACTGTAATAAACAATCTAAGTATTATAAACAAAATAGGGAAAACTGTCTCTGAAAAGCATACAGTTTTTGTTCACTAAAGAATGGGCCATTAGATCCTTTCTCTGCTGAGGAAGAATGCTAAGCAGCTACCAGTAAAATACTCAGGACTTCCAAACCACCTGGAACTCTTCTTTCTGTATATTAATTTATCTGCTATAAAGACTTTTTATTTATTTTATTTTATTTTATTTTATTTTATTTTATTTTATTTTATTTTATTTTATTTTATTTTCCGAGATCTAGGAATAAAAGTTTTTTAGGTAATAGTGCAATGCTTAGCAGAATCGAATTAGAATACGAGCGGATGTGTTAGGTTAATAGATATTTTATATGGCATTGGTAAACGTCACTGACTAAATTTTCAGATCTGGACAGTGAAGTTTCAAGAATTCTCACTACACAAATATTTACATGGTACAATCCACTTCTGAAGGAAAGTGTTTTACCTATCCACTGCAAGCATTATGAAACACAACTCTTGTATGAACTGGCACATTTCTCAAGCAAATAAACAAGAAGACATAAATACATGATGAGTGGTTATAGCTTTTTTTTTTATGCTCAGGTTCCACAAATACTTCTGGCTCATAAAAAAATAAAAATAAAATAGTAATAATACATAAATAAATAAATAAAAACAGGACATGTTCCCAGAGTCTTACTTCCATGATATGGCAGGAACACAATGCAGAGCTGTCTCATATTCATCCTATTAATTGAAAATGAATGTTGAGTACCCAGAAGAAAGACCAAATCAGGAAAATAATATCCTACATAACTGAGTATGCACGTACCATGTAACTATATGACAAAACTAGAAAACTAGACCAGGAGAGACTTCAGGTTCAGTCGATATGAGAAATGATTTAAATTCACAGTTGTAACCAATTGCTGGTTTTGAAGGAGTCAAAGGTTTCAGAAAGGGAAATTACTGTTTGTAAGAGGTCAAAGGAAAGAAGTCCCTGTGTTCTGAACAATTTGTAGGCTCAGTTTTGGCCAGTGCTGCTGTAAGATTCCCAAATCAATTATAATTATGAATGATGAATTCATCATAAGAAAAGCGAAAGGGAAGTTGCTGACGATTTTAGCCTTCACAGTTTCAGTTTCTGTGAAACTTAATATCCAAATTGCACTCTGAAACCCATTGTCAGTGGGATGAGCCTAAAAATGGAAAGCAATTATTCGTTTCCATTTATTTATTTTTTTTTTTCAAATTATTTTTTATTTATCAGAGCTGCTATGTATGCTCTGCAAACTGGACATGTATGTCCAATAGGATATAATAAAAGTGTAATTTCTACATGGAGTCATAGTAGTGTTAGTGTTAATTGACTCTAAAATTGATTGCTAATGATTACTGTGTATACTGTGGTAATAGGTCTAGGTGGATGATAGTTTAAATTCAGTGAGGGTTGGATATGGTAAGCAAAATGAAACTTAACAGCTCTACCCAGCTGAATTTTCATAAAGATTCAAAAGGAGAATATAACTGTTAGCAAGTCTGGAGGTCATTCTTTGATTTTCTCTTACTGTCTAAGAGGTGCATTCCATTTCTACCTAGAAGATGGTGGAAACAAAACTGAGCATCATGAAAAAATGGTTTCTGAGTAAAAGGAAGAATTACTATTGGTTTGTTAAGAGAGTTTTATATGCTGACAGTTGAAAAATGTGATGAAGTAAAACAGGAGGTGAATTTGCTATCCCTCCTCCAAGTCATTTAAGGGATGCATGTTTCATTGTTTTAGCAAGCTGAATTTTCTAGCAGTGTTCTTTCATGCAGATACCACAGCTATAAACAATGAGAAAGATCAGTTAATAATTAAATCCGTTTGCTTGTGAGATAAACTAAATAATAATAATAATAATAATAATAATAATAATAATAATAATAAAGTAATAATAATAATAAAGAGTGGATTCTAGTTTCTTTCTTTCTTTCTTTCTTTCTTTCTTTCTTTCTTTCTTTCTTTCTTTCTTTCTTTCT
>CM021767.1:73723926-73804813 GCA_011076525.1 Nettapus auritus | reverse complement strand
AAAATAAAATAAAATAAAATAAAATAAAATAAAATAAAATAAAATCTTGAGCAAAAATACTCTTTTTTTTTTTTTTTTTTTTTTGAGAAAAAAATAAAATTATATCGCATCTAGAATTTGATGATGAGGGACCTTTTGATTTTCCTTACTCAAGGAGAGGAAGTATGATTTACAAGAATATATCAGAATGGCAGCCAGAGAACTAAACCTATTTTTTGTTTGTTTGTTTGATTGATTGATTGATTAATTGGTAGAGTTCCTTTCCTCAGGGAAATTTCACTTTTCCATTTTTGATATGGATTTTAAATTAACTTTTAAAACTCCAGGACATTTCATGAGAAAGCCCTTCTGCTTTTCTCACAGTCAGCTCTGCTTTGCTTAGTTCTAATCTATTTCTCTGTACGCTCTGCTTACTACTCCTTAGACTTGATTCTGTAGAGAACATCTAAACACATTATTAGAATCTGGATAGATTTCCAAGACATAAGCAAAGTCCAGATTTGACTATTCTCAGAATACTAATAAAGTCTCCATAGTAAATAACATGGAACATCTCTTTTTAAGGCTATTTCAGAAAAGTGTCTGTAGTGGGAAAATTGACAAGACTTCGAAGCTATGATGGAAGAATTTTGTTCTATCAAATTTGATTCCTAGAGCAAGCATTTTTCTGGTTT
This sequence comes from Nettapus auritus, assembly GCA_011076525.1. Lineage (NCBI taxonomy): Eukaryota > Metazoa > Chordata > Aves > Anseriformes > Anatidae > Nettapus > Nettapus auritus. Next base: position 73,804,139 of record CM021767.1, on the reverse strand, counting down.
ATCTTCAAAATAAATGCATTTTGAAAATGACCAATGATATCACTTAAGAATGCCTAGCTACCTAAAGTTGAAGGTACAAATACTGCACCTACATTCTCCATGGATTTTGTACCATATTGCATTCCCTTCACAGTCTAGTGTCTGCAGAGTCATGTAGTTAACTGTGGATGGTATGACTAGAAACTGCCTTTTGCTGCAACTTCTTCAACAGTAAAGGATTTTAAAACACCTGGACAGGGCAGTAGCCTGAGCTTTAAGAAAATCCTCTGTATAGGAAATTTGGAAACAATTTTCTTTTAAAATGCTTCTTTTTATGACCATGTTTTTCATTAGAATTTTCTGTTCTTTGATTTGAAATTTTATCTGTTACATGATGCTTCAAATTTTGAATTTAAGTGTGTACTGAAGGATGGAGACTTGATTCTCTTTCAGGATAGAGTCAAGGTCATAGAGTGGAGTGGATGGAGTAAGTATTACTAGTAAAAGTAATAATTATTGCAACAGAAAACTACATCTGAGGCATTTGTGTAAAAACATTCCAACTTTCCATTTGTTTTAAGACAAAAAAAGTATGCTTTTGTGCACTGAGTCTAATGTTCATCAATAACACTAACTGGCAATTGAGACACAATATCTTAAGAGGCTGTCTTTTTGTCTAATTTTATTTTATTTTATTTTATTTTATTTTCTGTAAGTATCTCAGGTAAAAATAAATCAGTTTAATCTGTGATATTTTTTTCTTCTTCCATTATGAGTTTCATGCATATCCTTTATGTATGATGATACAAATGATACAAATATATTTTTTATTTGTATAACACCAATTCCTTTCTGTGGAGGAAAAGCATGAAAAAAAAAAAAAACAAAAAAAAAAACACGTAACAGTCCACTATGAAACATTTTTTGAAATATATAATAGAAATCTATTTAAAAATGTAAATCCATGCTAGCAGTCTATTTTCAGTAACTTGACTAAAAATTAAGGACTTCAGTGATACCCTTCAATATTTTAAAATTTTACATGAATTTAAGTCTTCAGCCAGATTATTTAAACAAGAATTAGAATGTACTAATGCTTCCGGGAAGTTGAAACATTTCAAGAGAAACTAGGTATTATAGTTCCTTCTTTCTTTTGTAATGCAGACATTATGAAGATATTTATATCAGGTCTAAAAGAAACAGCATGTAATGTAGAATGTATTTTTCCACTTTCTATCACAGCCACTTTCTGTTTTTTGTTTTGTTTTGTTTTGTTTGTTTGTTTGTTTCTTTTTTTTTTTTTCAATAAAAAATGTTCTAAATGTTCTGTATGTACAACTGCATAAATGCTTGCTGAAGTAATTAGGTGCAATATGAAATATGTATGTCCTCATGTAGGAGAAAATAAATATGACGAAAAACATTGAAAAAAAATATGTTTATAAATATTTTCTATAGAAATAAGATAAACTCATGAAATACATGGAAAGAATGTGCTTGAAGAGGCTTTGAAGACCTCTCATGGCAGATGTGATGACACTACTGCTGTCATCTCTGAATCCCTTGTATAAATATAAAGGAGAGAGACAAACAGATTTGGTTTGGAACTACTTTGACCCCAAACTCTTGAATGTTGGCAATATGCGTTTAGCAGCAATGCTTTTAGAACTAAAAAAATCTTATCTTCTGACAGGAATCTCTGATTTTTATTTTATATTTCTTTATTTTATTATTCCTTTTCTTTTTGTACTAACATATAGTGTTAGCATATATACATGATATTTTTAAGCTAAAATCTAACAAGATCTAAAATAATATCAATGTGGTAAGTGCAGACATTTCCTTTGAGTTTGATACAAATTACTTACATATGAAACAACATCGTGTTCTTCTCCAAGAATATAAGGGGGCAATATTTGTCTTGGACATTCACCATTGGTTAGTCCAGAATTCCAGGATAGTATTCTTTATATAAGGTAGCTAGCAATCACAACTTAGCAGAATCAGTTTTGAAACATTTTTCTCAGAGATTACTTCAAAAACACACAGTTCTATAAAGCCAGGGACTGAAGCATAAAGAGGTTACAGAATGGATATACATTTCTCGAACTTGCAGACCCAAGGCTGTAACAAATTTTTGCTGCTTCTGCTAAAGATTTTTGGTTTGAACGGTGGAAAGTGGACATTTTCTATAAGTAAGAAACCACAACTCTAACAGAAAATTACCCAAGTGTTACCAACATGGACATTATATGTGGGTTTATTGCAAATGTATTTGCCATGTTAGCTTCTAATTCACTGTAAAGTACAAATATGTAGAATAAAGAGCCTAATAATACCAGAGTCCCTTGGATTTAGTTAACACTTACAGGTCTGCCTGACATTCCATGAGCAAAAAGTTCTGTGTGAGGAATTTTACATCAATGGTTCTTTATAAAAGAGCCATATCCATCTGACTTTTCAATGTCACCATGACAGCTTTCCTGTTCCCAGAATCTAATTCCTCATTCATTACTGACTTTCTAATTTCTGCAGCAATAAATAGGCAACGGTGAGAGTGACTGTAAAAAGCAACCTCATTTGCTATACAACTTTGAACAACTGCCAGAACAGTGTGTCTCTTGGGTGCACAAAGAAGGATAGTTCTGTGACTCCACTGCACTTATTTCTAATCCAGATCTCATGTCTGAAAAATAAATAAATAAATAAATAAATAAATAAATTTTAATAAAAAGTTTTTATTGTTCTTGAAAAACAAGGGAAGAAAAGTCACTCTGAGAGAGCGGTGAATCTATAAACTGGTAGAAGAGGGGACACCACTGGTGACTAGCCTCCAAATGGATTTTTAACTCCATTTACCTAGAATGGCCACCCTGACAGTTTTTAACCCAGTGAAGCATACACCCATCCAAGCTGTAAGCAGACCATTTCTCCAGGAGATTGATGGGGGAAACTGTCAAAAGACTTACTGAAGTCTAGGTACACCACATCTACCGCCTTTCCCTCATCCTCTGAGCATGTCACCTTGTTGTAGAAGGAGAGCAGGTTCATCAAGCAGGACCTGTCCTTCATAAACTCTTGCTGACTGGGCTTGATCACCTGGTTGCCCTGCAGATGCCTCATGATAGAACTCAAGATAATCTACTCCCTAAGCTTCCTCAGCACCAAACTCAGACTGACAGACCTATAGTTTCCCAGGTCCTCCTTCTGGACTTTCTTGTAGATGGCCATCACATTTGCTAGCCACTGTTCGACTGGGACCTCTACTGATAGCCCATGTGGGCTTTGGCCCTTCTAATTTTCTCTTTGCATAGACTTATGACATCTTTAGAGTCCTTCTGAGAGGCCTGCCCTTTCTTCCAAGGGTCATAAACCCTCTTTTTCTTCCTGAGCTTTAGCCATAACTTTCTGTTTAGCCAGGCCAGTCTTCTTCCATGCCACTTTGTCTTTTGGCATGTGGGAGGACAGACTGCTCCTGTGTCATTAGGATTTCCTTATTGAAGAGTGTCCAGGCTCCCTGGACTCCTTTGCCCATCAGGATTGCCTGCCAAGGGACTCTGCTAACCTGTCTCATAAACTGGCACAAATAATCTTCCCTCCAGAAGTCCAGGGTGGCAGTACTGCTAAACCACCTTCTTACTTTTCCAAGAACTGAAAAACATTAATTCATGGTCATTATGCCCAAGACAGCCTCCAACCTTCACATAACCCTCACAACTCCTTCTCTGTTAACAAGCAAAAGATCCAGGGGGATCCAGAGCTGTGCTTTGTTGTCTCACTCACCAGCTGTGTCAGGAATTTATTTCTCCACACATTCTAGAAAAGACCTAGACTGTTTCCTGTCTGCTATTTTATTTTCAGCAGACATGTGGTGAGTTGACATCCCCCATAAAAACAAGGGCTAGCTATTGCAACACTTCTCCTAGTTACTTATAGAATATTTTGTTTGCCTTTTCAGCCTGCTTGGGTGGTCTATAGCAGACTCACATTGGCATCTGTCTTATTGCCCTTTCCCTTAATTCTTACCCACAAACATTCAACCCTGTCATCCCCACTTTTCAGCTCTAGATGACCAAAATGCTCCTTAACATAGAGTGGTGGTTTTACTTGAGTGGGTGGCCGAGCTCCACCACAACCGCTCTCTCACTCCCCTGCCTCAAAGAGGAAAGCGAAGAAAATATGATGAAAAGGGCTCAAGGGCTGAGATAAGGACAAGGAGATTGCACAGTATTTATTGTGACAGGCAAAACAGACTCAGCATAGAGAGATAGTAAGATTTATTGCCTATTACTATCAAGCTAGAGAAGTGAGAAACAAAGGAAAGAAAACAAAAGCACCTTCCCTCCTGTCCACCCTCTTCCACCTCCTCCCCCCGAGCAGTGGAATGGGGGTTATGGCCAGTCTATAGCACTTCTTCCCTGCTGCTCCTTCTCAGTCACTCTCGTCCCCTGTGCTGTGGGGTCCCTCCCACGGGATGCTGAACTGATCTGGCGTGGGCTGTCCACAGGCAGCAGCTCTTCAAGAACAGCTCCAGATATGGGTTGATACCACGACATCCATCCCTCCAGAGCAAACTGCTCCAGCCTGGGTCCCCCACAGGCAGCAGTTCCTGCCGGGTCACCTGCTCCTGCATGGTCTCCTCTCCACAGGCTACAGGTCCAGCCCGGAATCTGCTCTGGCAGCAGTCTTCCACAGGCCGCAGCCTCCATCAATGCAGGTTCACCTGCTCCACCATGGTCTCCTCCATGGACTGCAGTGTGGAACCCTGCTCCACCAGGGTACTCCACGGACTGCAGGGGGATAACCTGCTTCACTATGGTTCTCACCACAGACCTCAGGGGACTTCTGCTCTGGTGCCTGAAGCACCTCTCCCCCTCCTTCACTGACCTTGGCGCCTGCAAGGCTGTTCCTCACTCCTCTCACTCTCCCAGCTGCTGTGTGGTGCAGCATTTTTTTGTTTGTTTTTTTCCTGTCTTAAATATGTTTTCACAGGGGAGCAAAACAACATCACTTATTGGCTCAGCTCTGGTCAGCAGTGGGGCCCTTACCAAACATGGGGCAGCTTCTAGATCCTTCTCACAGAAGCCTCCCCTATGACCCCCTGCTACCAAAACCTTGCCACATAAACCCACTACACATAGAGGGCTAACCCCCTACCTCTTCTTCCTGGATCTCCCAACTGGATTTTATAGTCATCCATTGCAGCACTCCACTTGTGCAAACCATCCTACCATGTTTCTGTGATGGCAACCATGTCATAGTTTACTTGCTGCACAATGGCTTCCATTTCCTTCTGTTCGTTACCCATACTGTGTGCACTGGTGTAGATGTACTTCGGTTGGGATAGCAAACCCGTCACCTTTTTTGGAGGAGAAGCCCTAATTCCTGCATGACCACTCCAAGGCACTTTTGTGATTTCTAACACATCTATGTCCTTTGGGCTTTAGGTGAGGTATGGTTCTCCATTCCCTGCCTCTGTTGGGATGACAGACTGATGAACCCTTCTAGCACACTGTCCTTTAACCATTCTCATACCACCCCCTTGGTGGCTTGTCTTTATCAAACCTGTTTTTGTCCTTTTCCACCTGCAAATCTAGTTTAAAGCCCTATCAGTGAGCCCTGGTAAATCCTGAAAAAAGATCTTTTCCCTCCCTTAGACAGGTGAATCCCATTTGCTGCCAGCAGGCCTGATGTGTTGTAAAATGACCCATGATCAAAAAAAACAAATTTCTGCCAGTGATACCGAGTGTGGAGTCGGATATTGATTTGATGGCTCTTCCTATTCTTTGCCTCATCATTCCCTGCAACTAAAGGGATAGAGGAGAGCACTATTTGTGCTCCTGATAGAACTGGTACATATATTATATATATAATAATAATAATTAAAAAATTGGTTTTGAATTAGAAATATCGTGTTCATAGTAACTATGTTTAGCAAGGCACTGAAAACAAGCACTGATAACTGCCAAGTACATAAATTAGCTGGCTTGGAGGTATTTTCATTCTATCTGAGTAAGATTTGTTAGACTGAATACACTGTGTAATACGGGCTATTCTAATCATACAGGTTCAATGTGTACAAACCATTGATCATGTGTGTATTTTTTAAAAAGTCATATGATTTGTAAGTATTGGCTTGGACAGAAGGTTAGAACATACTATGTGCCTGTTTTGGGAAAACAAATGCAAAAAATACAACTGGGAAAACAAACAAAAAACTAAATACAACAACAAAACAAAACAATCAAAAATGTACAAAATAATAAGAATGTCTACTATAGCAAGGGAAATATAGCTGAAATGATAGAAGAGGACACCAGCTGAGGTAAATTATTACTACCATGCCCACTGACATAGCTATGATATTGCTCTGGAAAAAAAGATAGGTCTTTTCAGTAAAAATAATTCATATTGTCACTGCACATTCACAGCACTGTGTGGCAACAGTTCATTCACTTTAGGCTATTTCTATATACGAATATAAATATATTTACATAAAAAGATATGCCAAATTCTGAGTCTTTTTCAGTAAATGAAATAAAAGTCAATTTTCAGTATACACTAATCCAGATTTTTAGATGTAATATCCTTTTAAGTGTTGTTTATTTGTTTATCTTCTTAAGGTTCTGACTGTTCTCCTTTTTTAAAAAAAAAAAAAAAAAAGTGCACATTTCAAAGAAATCATATTTGGATTAGTCAAGAAGATGGCTTTCAGAGAGTAGAAATTCAGGATTTAAGATAACCTCACCATTTTAAATGTATTTATAAACATAATTCTACTTTACAGCATCTATGACTTTAAAATACATATTACCCCATGCAAATGAGAAAATGAGACAGATCATTATTCTTATTGATTTCTCACTTAAAATTTCTCCATTTGCATATTGTACATTCCAAATTCTACATAACTACATGTTCTCATTCTATATATCTACATACTCTACCCTTGTTAACTTTACAACATTCTGGTGCTATGTAGGTACAAAATCCAATGATTCAAAAATGAGACAAAAAGGAAAAATTCACTACAAGAGAGGCATGTAGCTTCAGGACATTTCCACTGAAGTGTTTTTGACTTCAATTTATTTTTTTTTATAAATGTTTAATTTGAGGTTAACTTGTGTTTCTAGTGTAGCATTCACATTTTTAGGGATTTTCAGGTTTCTTTTACTTGCCTATATGAGTTTAAAAAGTCATCCAATTGAAGCTTCTGTAATGAAGCTGAATGCTTTATTACGAATGCTTCAGATAAGTATGCACAAATTCCATCTTTTATTTGATTCATATGGAATTCTTAAATATAGTGACTCTCAGTTCTCCTGCCTTTCCCTATCTATTTTTCTGTTTCTTTCCACTTGAATAAGAGCTTTTTTCACCTTATCCAAATTGTTTATTTTCATGCTACTTTGGGAGTATTTCCAGATAATCCTCATTTATTACATGATTGGCTACTTGCCATTCCATGTATTTGGCAGAACATTGAACAGACTGGGCTTGCATTCCAAATTAGGGCTGTTTATATTCATTGGATGTTCTTTAGATTACAAAACATTTTAATTTAACTCAGGGGATAAATCCAGACAACTTTTGACTTAATTGTTGTCTTGATATCTCCACTCTTTAATATGTATATATATATATATATTTTTTTACTACTGAATGCTTTTGAATTCATATGATTCTTTTTTTCTTTTATAAATTGATACAATCTGTTTTAAGTGATCTCCATGTCAAAGAACTAATTATGACAACTACTGCTGAAATCAATGAAATCAACAAGCACTTGAGATATCTGTCATTACTCAAAATCTGTTTTCTAGCAGTAAGGCCACCATCTTGAATACAAAAGCCAAACTCTCCAAACTAAAGTGTCTCCCTTATTATGGACAGGCTGTAGACACAATGCACTTCAGAGCTGAATCCGTGTTGCTTGAACTGTTGTATTTCCTTCTGATATTCATGCACGCATGCACACACATACATACAGACATACACACACATTTGTATGTATAAATACAATTAGGATTAGGCTCTCCTTTGCAAATCATGATCATTTCAGAACTTGTTGTCAATTAAGCTTGTTTTATTCTTGTCTCCGGATGCATTTCAAGTACTGCTGAATGCATTTCACAGATTAAAATTTTGGTACTATTCAGTAAAATTACAGATCTCTGAAAACTATAGCCTATACTGCACTGCCCTTTTTACAGCAGTGCCAGTGTGCTCAAACTAAGATTATATAGTTTTCTGTCTACTGTAACCCCAAGGACCTATCAGCAGAGTTTCTCCTTCCAATTGTATGTATAATTTTCTTATTTCTCATGTATTTCTTAACAATTTTTCAAGGTAAGTCTCAACGTTATAGTAAGCAATTGGGAGTTTACTAAATTGTTTCTATGTTTCTTAACAGTGAAGTACTGTAAATTTGACCAAGTTGTTGATTGCCTAATGTTTCTTTTGGAAAAGTTTTGATTCTTTCATAGTATCTTCCTCCAGCTAAAATACATCTGAAAACACTTAAACATCCTTATAAACATTTAGGTAGGTTTTGGATGCTTACTTGTGATTTTAAAGTCCTATCAGTTACGGGAACAAACTTTACCAGGTTTGTCTCATCCTAAAAGCAATTTTCCTTAAAGTTTACTACATATTTTTCTGTATGACTTCTGTTAGTTTTATGTTACTGCCCTCTGTGTAAGGTTATTTTTTTTTTTTTTTTTTATTCTAGCTCCACATTCTCCATTTATTTCAGAACTGTCTAACCTTACTCAGAAGGATTCAGCTTGCTTTTATGGTATCCATCTGCATGTGTAAACGTCAAGACTGCATCTGAGTATAAGCAGCTTCATTTTATTTATCAGAATAAACTCAAATTAAACCTTACTGCTTTAGGGGAATCAGTCCTGACTAAAGATCAATTTAAGTTTTCCTTCTTTCACCCGGAGGTGACATGGTGCATATCATTTGCATATACATCTAAGAAAATATAAAATGAAGTGATTAAAACTAAATTAAGTAAACAGTCCACTCTGGAGTTCCAGGTTATTAGGAAACATTGCTTTTGATAGTTGTGTACTATGCTTGTATGTATACTGAATTTAAATGTCAATTATATATTTTTTTCACTATATGAATTTTATTTTATGTTACTTACATATTTATTTTAAGATACAGGAATACACATAATTGAATGCCAACTGCTCTGCTATACTTTCAAATAAAAGAAAAAGAAATATATATATATATCTTTCTATATATACTTTTCTGATCTTTATTATAGATGAAACTTTTTCCAAACTACTTACTTTTCAGCTTCCGTTATAGGAATACCAGAGGACTCCACACATTTCCACACGGAGTCTGCCAGCAAGCTGACAATCAAAGTAAATATGATTCTTGAAGGTCAGTTCTTAGGTGCCTTTTGGAATTCTTGAAGCTTCATATCACTCCTGAATCTACCGTTCTGCCTTCCCAGTCTTTACTCTGGAATAAAATGCATGAGCTACTGTTAATCAGTTACTAATATCAAATTTAGTAATTGTTAATAAAAATATTATGTGCTTTTGATTTGTTTTGTTTTGTTTTTTGTTTTGTTTGTTTTAACTTTCACTAAAGTAAACATAAAAACAAAAGGAATTAATGAAGCTTACTCAAGAAACAATTTTCTTAACTTATTTTTACTAAGTACATTTTTTTCAGAAATATTTTAGTTTTTAGTTTGTATATAAATGTAAATTATCTGCAGTGACAAAGCCATCACATTCTTTCCAGAACAGACTGTCTCTAACACTTCTTTCCCAACACTCCTTGTCTTTCATCAGATCATAGGACCTTTGATGTGTGAAATCCATGATAGGCTTAAACTTAGAACTATAAAAACATTGATGCAAATCCTCTGAAGTATTCATAAACAATTAATTTTATCTAGACTGATGCTTTGCTCCATTAGAAGTGGGTCACCTGAAGCAGAGTTAGAAGAACTGGAGTTCAATTGTATACAGTAAATGGCAGCTTTTATTTAGCCATTCTTTAATGGAAATACATTGCAATTTTCAGAGTACAGCTGACCTCGTGGTAAGATAGAAGTCTAATAACTTTGGGATAAATTATCTTCTGTTTTCTGTCTCCATAATAGCTTTGAATAAGAAACTCAGACTATTTGCTTAGATAAACCAAAGTGACATGAATCTTAGTTTTTATTTCTAAGAAAGATGGACATGCACCAGTTGTAAGTGAACATAGTAAGTAAGCATGTAAGTAAAGATTGTAAGTAAGCATGGCTATTTATCTGGCTAGTAAATCACATAGTGTTCTAGTTATTATGCAGTGATCAAAATACTGTTATAGGAGAAGAAATATTTTTATATTCCTCTATCGTGCTTATATTTTAATTTTCTTAAACCTGTGTGTTGACAAGACTTTTAGAGCTCATGACTTCTTTGGTTCACTCATATCCTGAATGTCTATAATTAATGCTGACAAGTAATCACAACTAATATAGCCTAAATCACTTTTCAAACACATATTATGAAACATGGTGCAGTATGTTAAGAAAAAAAATGAACAACAACTAAACTTTAGCAACTAATAAATTCAAATCATAACATAAAAGGCTACAAGAGGTAGGTTTGGGGTGGGGAACAGAGGGAGAGAGGGAAAAAAAAAAAAAAAAAGTAAGATTGATTTAACTTTCAAAGACTGATGCTTATTACTACCTTGTTAATCAGTATCTGTTATAACTTCAGATATTGTAATTAACAAACAATCCAGACACTGTTCAACAAAGAATTTGAGTATGAGTTCAGAAAATGGAGGCTTTTTCCAATGAATAAACCTATTTCCTTAGATCGTATGGTCTGACTTCTGGGAACATGGTGACCAACATGTTAAAAAATGGCAGATAAAGAAGAATATGTTTTGTGGTCCAGGGGCTGATGCACATTAAAGGCCTGTAGAGGAGCCAGGTTCCCTGTGACAAGGCTGTTCTGGAACCCAGTTCCAGCTGTATTTAGTTTGTGCATAAGCCTTCTAAACAAATAAACAAAAAAGACTGTAGATAGTCCTTTTTTTTTTTTTTTTTTTTTTTTTTTTAAGGGGTGCACCTGATCTAGAGAAAGCTATCATCAGAAAATAGGTTTGGAAAAAAAAAAAAAATCCTTAAAATCGTGTGTGATTGAAATTAAGTAATTTGGCATTTGCTCTCAGACCCCTATACTGTCATTTTTGGAATGGAACATCTATTGTTTGCCTTTAGAAGTGTATATTATTCTCCAGTTACTTTAATTAGGAGCTTATTTCAGAATCTAATAAAGGTTTTTAAAATTTAGGAAAGACGCAACACCAAAAGATTTACATGGTTACCTGTTTAGTGTGAAAAAATATATATCCGTAATCCATTTTATCTGAGAGTCTATAGGCTTTGAAGCCAATATGGACTCAGTTAATTTTATTGTCTACACACTGATAAAGAATTAAAATGAAATAATTGGTTTAATTCTTTTCATAGCAAGACATCTATTCTGGCTGTACCATCTGTCACTGTGCATTTCATTTCTTCATCTTGCAAGGGAAATTCCTATAACCACTTTAGGGCTAAGAGTGGAGCCCCATATCATTATAAAGTTCCATTATAAAGTGAGCCAAGTTGCAAGTACTCCCCTTTGAAGGAAAGAGGAAGTGGCATTACATAGAACTGAATTGAAATCCCAAGTAAATGGAAATAGTGGACCTGCTAGTGATAACCGAAACCCATGACTAAAGCTTCACACTAGCATAAATGCCACTCATACCAATATCCTACTACCATGACTAATGTAACACAGCTTTAATCCGCTCACAGTGAACTAGGATGAAAAGAAGAAAGAGAATGTCTTCCTTATTCTTCCCTGTTCTCTCCTTTTCAAACCTCTTTCCTGAAGTCAGACAGACTTATTTTTTATTATTGGAAGAACTAGATTATGTGAGAGATGTCAAAATTCATTATGATTTAATCTGGACACCATCTTTGCCTAAAACATGAGCAATCTCCCTGTAAGGCAAAACATTTTTTTTTTTTTTTTTTTTTCCAGAACTGCAAATGTTGGACTTTGTTCTTGCTAAAACATTGAAAGAAGCATAGTATGTAACACATCTAATACCCCCAAAATAAAGTTTTATGCTTCATATTTTTCATGTCTTACAATAAAATGTACTGTTATTGCATTCCTGAACAAATTAGAATCATAGAATGGTTTGGATGGGAAGGGATCTTAAAGACTATTTAATTCCAACTCCCGAGACATGAAGGAGGGGGTAGAGTGGAAAAGGGTTGTAATTAGCTGGGGGTGAACCAAACTTTCAGTAGACCAGGTTGTTGAAGGCATCACTCAGCCTGGCCTTAAATACATCCAGGGTTGGGACATCCACAACTTCTCTGGACAACCTGTGCCATTGCCTCACCACCCTCAGACTAAAGAACTTCTTCCAAATACGTAATCAAAATCTACCCTTTTTTAGTTTAAAACAATTACTCTTTGTCCTATGGCTACACTTCCTGACAAAGAGTCCCTCTTCTGCTTTCCAGTAGGCCCCCTTTAGGTACTAGAAGGCTGCTATAGGGTCTCCAAACAGCCTTCTCTTCTCCAGGCTGAACAATCCCAACTCTCTCATCCTGTCTTCATAGGAGAGGCGTTCCAGCCCTTTAACTATCCTTATGTCCCTTCTCCAGACTCTTTCTGACACCTCCACCTCCTTCTTGTGCTGGGGTTCCCAGAGCTGAATGCAGTACTCCAGGTGGGGTCTCATGAGAGCAGAGAGGAACAATCACCTCCCTCGGCTTGCTGGCCACACTTTTTTTGATGCAGTCCAGCATACAGTTGGCTTTCTGGGATGCAAGTGCACATTGCTGGCTCTTGCTGAGCTTCTCATCAGGGCTGCTTTCCATTCTCTGCCCAGCTTGTATGTAGATCTGGCATTGCCCCAACCCGTGTGCAGGACCTTGCACTTGGCCTTGTTGAACTTCATGAGTTTTGCACAGGCTCACCTCTGAAGCTTGTCCAGATGGCATCCCTTCCCTCCAGTATGTCAACTGCACCACACAGCTTGATGTCATTGGCAAACTTGCTGAAGGTGCATTCAATTCCACTGTCCATGTCACCAACAAAGATGTTAAAAAATAATAATAATTAAGAAATCTGATTAACATCATAATAATCAAGAGCCAAGATCTATAAATGAAAATATTTTGAAGATATTGTTTTCATAGCGGTGTTGTTCTCAGACCTAAAGAGCTAGAAAAATGTCTAGTCATTCAGAGGTGAATGCCTCACCTCTAAAGACTAAGAGCTGAACAGCCTTGTATTAACTAGAAAGAGTATCCTGTCAGAAAGATATCTGCTTTGTTGTTTTTCCATTTTAACTCTTCTACATTGAAAAGAAAAAAGAAAAAGAAAAAAAAAGCAACAACAAAAAAAAACCAACATACATATATATACTTTATGCTACACGTAACAGTCTTTTTCAATGCATCAGTGTGATAGGAATTTTGTCACAGAAATCAGAAAGCTTGTTTACAGACCTATTCTTTTCACAGTACAAATAAAAAAATGTGTGAATACATGTGTTCATGGCAGAAAGAAGAAAAAGTCACATATTATAAACTGAATACTTATAGAACTATGTTTCTTTTCCATACATTGGAAAACCCATGACATATCTCACATTGAGTCGGAGGGGAGGGGAGAGGAGGGGAGTGGAAAGGAGGGGAGGGGAATCTAAAGCATCTTAAATAACAGTCAGTCGAAGGGGGGGAGATTCAAGAACAAAACCCAGCCCCAAACTATTAAGAAGGTGGTTTAGAACTTTTTCTTCTACTGAATGGAAAATAACTCCCCAACAATTTTTCTACTTTACCTGCCAAAACCACACTTGATCTTTGCACAAATGCATGAATAATCAGGCAGACACAAACAAATATATATATATATATATATAATGTTCTTCAATCTAATAGTTTGGCCACTGCTTTGGAAAACTAACAAGCAAAAGTTTTACAAGCACTAAATCCAGGTATGATGCTTGGTTAAGACCTCTGGTTAAGAAAACCACTAGAGGCTAGAACAGAATCTGTCCTATCTAAATCCTCAAAACATACTATAATCATGACTCTATATATGAGATCTTTTCCTCCAATGGTTTTATGAATCTAGCCTTCTTACCTTCTTTTCTTTATAATAATGAAATATTTGATTCATTTAAGTACTCACACCCAGACTTCACTTCAGAAAGGTAATATTCCTATTACTTTCAACAGAGATAAGTTTATTTTGGGGTATAAATGTGGCATTATTTCAAATTTATTTGAAATTTTCCGTTATATTATGCACATGATTTACTGTCTCTGCTACAAAATATTTTACTCTCAATAAGGAAATAGTTATTGTTTCCTTCAAAAAGAACTGTTTTTCATCTACACTGCTTTCTACTTGTGATTTCTAAAAGCATAGTATTTTAGAAATGTAGTTTCTAAATGTAGTTTCTCCTGAGTTTTTAATTTATAAAATGAGCACAAAGTTTTAGTCCTCCATAGAAAAAAGCTGCTATTTTTTTGATGATTACAGATTACTATCAAAACTGCATCAAATTCTGAGCTGTAGTTTCTACATCATATAGCAGCACATTATAGATATTTCTACTTTTCATATACTTAAAAACATATAATTAAACTATTAAAAGTAATGGGAAAACATTTAAGAATTCACAGTCCTATAATATCAGAAGTTCTCTGGAATATTTAGCCATTCAAATTAATAGATGATGGTAGTGTCCACCTCAATACTGTCAATAGGCCCATTGTTAATATATTTCTGAAGACAGTTATGAGTGACCCAAGTGAATGAATGGTGTTTGTCAATCTAGTGGAACAGACACAATATTATTAAATAAAACCTTAAACATCACTATGTTTCACTCCACAGGTATATTTCTACAGGTCTAAAGTAATTACTAATACAACCAGAATGTGCTCAACTTGGTTTGAGAACTAGTACCTACAGTACTAGTTCTCTGTTGAGTGGTCCAGTGTCTTTAATCTTGCCAGATTCATGTTGTCAGTGGTTCAGTTGCTCAACATGCCTAACTGCCAGTGTCCAGAACTCCAGGCTTCAATAATTTTAGTGTTTACACAGCTCATGATTTCTTGGAAGTGTAATTATTTGTTGACAGAAAACTTTGTTTGTGGACAATACATCTCACTTTGAATGTCTGACTTTCTAAAAGTTATTAATCAAAGTTTCAGATTCACCCAAGGTATGTCATATAGTGTCTTAATTTGCTTAGCTTAGCCTGAGATTTTATCATCTATGACATTTTCATCTATAAATACATTATTCGTAATGGTTGGTTGATATTTTCTGCTTGACTTTGAGTTTTGTTGTACAAGGAAATTTCAGATTCTCTCATATGATAAGTATCTTGAACATTATAATCACAACAGAATTGAACAGAGGAATCATAGGACAGACTGACACATGGGGGAGAGCTTCCTTTAAAGAGAGGAGAAATAATAGTGATAATTAAAATGAAGATGTTGCTGCTGTAAACTCCAAATGTGTTAGTTCTTTGAACCCACCATTCTAAGAAAGGCAGGCTATTTTTTGTTATAAGAACAATTTCCTACTCCACAAGAAAAATTGGGATCTTCAGTTTTGTTTTATTGTTTAATGAAGGATAAGTTTGTTTGTTTCTTTTTCTTTTCTTTTCTTTTTTTTTTTTTTTTTCCTGTGTCATTTATTTCATTATGCTGAAAATGCTGATGGTGATTCTATGAAAATGTATTTTCAAGAAGAAGCTTTCCTTCATGTGACAGTATGTCCTATGATTCTTCTATTAGATTATGTTTTGATTGTTAATGCTGCTGTTCCCCTTCCAGAAAATATGTTTTCCCGAATACAAAACAGCTACACACATAGGAAGAAAAAATAGAGAAGCACAGGTAAAAAGGGAGTGCAGTTTCTGGTGCTGACTCTTATTTGTGACCTCCCTGCTGGAATCTGAGACACTGAAAATCTGCTCTGCAGACTTGCTTTAAGACCTGGCAATTTTTTAGCATCATGGTTGTTAAGACATTTTAGTTATATTACAACTGTGTCAAAAAGAAAATTAACTTAGCTGGCTAAGACATTTTTGTTGTTGTTGTTTTCTTTTGTTGTGTTTTGCTTTGTTTTGTGTTCGATGGTGGACAGTGACAAGGGAATGAAGATAAATTAGAAATGTTGTGGAAGAAGTTATGGCAGAAGTAAGTAGTAGAAGAAGAAGTAGAATAGTAGAAAGAAGACAGGAAGAATAAAAGGATGAGCGGGATAGAGCAGTAGAAGTATAAGAAGTAGAAATTTTTGTGTAGTGAAAATCTGTTGAAAATCAGTGGAAATTTAACTCTATACACATAGATGTCTTCAGCACTAACACCTTAGAATCAGCACATGAAAATGAACTGGAAGGAAAAGAATACCAATGAAAGAAAATGCTTTTAACTTTAATTTCAAAAGACTTCTGAAAGAATTATGGATATTTAGGAAAAAATAGGAAAATTTGTTGCAGCTGAGGAAAACACAAAGGGACAGAGGGAAATAAAAGATCTCCCAGTATCAATTATAAAGTGAAGGATTGAAAAGTGACATTATTTTAACCAAATTTAGATTTAAAAAAAAAAAAAAAAAAGAAAAAGAAAAAAAGAAGAATAGGTCACCCACTAGAGATGTGTAATCTGTTTTCTTCAAATGGAGAATAGTAAACACTTTACACATTCTAAAAATATTATTATTTGCTGTACCACCAAGTCATGCCTTTATGTCCCATAAGAGGGACATGCTTCATGTCCCATAAGAGGGATAAGTGCCCGCAGTGAACCAAGCTGGATTCTGAAAATTTACACATTGTCCAGAATCTGAATATTGTCCTGTTCTGAAGCAGTGGAAACATTAGGGCTTTTTTGTCTTCTTGTCATCTCTTTGTTTAATTGAACTATATGCTCATGGAAACCACCCTGTACAAGATTCCTGCAGAATGAAATTATGATATCTTGTCACAAATATAATACAAAAAAGAATAATTAATACAAGTATTCAGACAGCAAGAAAAAGTGAAACTAGAAGGAAAATGGTAGGAGAGAATAAACATATAAACTAAAATTATAATTCCAGATTATAATCTCAACAGTGATAGAGGTAGGACCTCTACTAAAAAAACTTGTCACAACAATCTCATTTGAATTACAATAATTCTGTCCAGCAATTAATCCATTAATTCTTCATAGCTCTAATTTTTTATTACATTTATTCAGTTGAAGAATGAAATATCTAACTTTTGACAGTAAATCAATATTGAGCTGTTTATTATCTCACATTGGTTTATTCTCTGTTCCTCTTTTCCAAAACCCTGTTTCTCAGTAGTTATGCTTCAGTTTTAGTTCTTTTTTCTCTGAGTTTAGACAGTTTCTGAAAGAGATTTAGTGCATTTAGTGTAGAGAAACCTATTGCAGAATGACCCTGGAGGAAAAAAATAAATAAAAATCTTTAAAGGCTCTCTTTGATTTCCTCACATTCAATAAACTTTAAAAATACATTTTGGTAACTTTTATATTAAATATGGTTTATTTACAACATCTATCAAAAATAAACCATAAATATGTCCTGCCTTATAAATCAAAATTAGAAGATACCACCAGCAAGAAATGTTCTTTCTGGAATTACCAAATGTAAATGTATATTTTGTGGATATAACGAAAAATTTTCAAAATGTTTCACATATTACTTACATTTGCCTCCTGTCACAAACAATGGCCTTCAAATTCTACTCAGGCATTTTCAGGAAGAAGATGGAAATCAGACTAGTAAGTGCCAGCTAAGAACATGTCTCAACTCTAACCGCTGGTCTCCCTTGTGTGCCTTCCTATCGGTTTGCAGCTCCTTTATTTTATGATCAAAATCTGCATTTCAGACATTTATATATATATATATATATATATATAACTTGCATTTATCTACTAGCTAAAACAGTTATCTCTTGTCTCATCTTCAAGAATGTCTGCTCATCTTTGTTTTTCTACAGCCTAATTTAAACTGAACTGAGAAAAAGTGTCACATTGCATACAGGTTCTTGTTATTTATCCTGAAAATATGTCAGTTGTTCTCTTACGGAGGTATTAATAGGCTCCTATTCTTCCTATTTTCAGATATCTTGACAGTGCTTATAGATAAGTTCTATGTCTTACTCGGTTTCAAAATTAATTAATTGTGGTGAACACTAAGGACTTCAGTAAATTCTTCCCCAAATCTATCAGAGGGTTACAAATAATATTTATATTTTTCCACACATTAAAGATGGGGAAAAAATAGAAATAAATAAATAAATAAAAATAAAATTATGACAACAACAACAAATGAAAAGGCATACATCTCAAATGATTTCCCTTTAACAATCTTTGCAGTGCCGAGTGGCAGTGGATAGCCTTTGGGTGCTGCCATTACACATATACTAACATGGTATCTCTTCTAATAAAAGAGGCTGCTAGAATAGGTAAGATTCAGGAGTTACGAAATAAGTGTGTAGATAAAGAAAGGTGGGACTCGGGATTTGAACTGATCCAATTCTTGATTAGAGAAACAAAATTTCTTCATGTCATTGGCCTGCTCTTACAGAAAAATGTCACGGTATTCCCATGCATAATAAACTAGACAATAATCAATAAAAGACAATAACTAGACAATAATCAATTAAAAAAAAATAATGAAGAATTCCTCATAATTAAACCAAACTCAATATAAATTAGAACACACTAACCATAAGTACTACAACTGTGAGGAAATGTGTTGTCTTATAGTATTTGCTTAGATTAACAACTAAAGATTAAGAATAAGATTGCAAAGATTAACAACTGTCAGCCTGTAACAAAGAAAATGTATGAAAACAATACAGACTAGCTGACTGTTTCAGAAAGCACTTTTCAGTTTGAAATGACAGGATTATTTGTTATTTCTATATGTGCATCACTATCCCTAAATTGCCCAGTCTAAAGAATGAAAGTGAACCTATTGAGAATAGCTTGGTTGGAAGTGACCTTTTGAGGATCTTTTAGTGTTTTCAGAAGGAGTACATAATGATGATATGGAAAAAGCTACAAATCAACTAGCATTGAGTGACTCTTCCTTATTTCTGAACATGCTGAACAGTAGTAAAAAACAGCAAAAGGCAGACTTTTAAATTATTTTTATTTATTTTTAATGGAATTTTAAATGCAGCTTCCAAAAATTCAAAGCAATGTGAAGATGTCAGCCTAAATACTTTACCTGGGAGTATTATTTGGTGTAGAAACGGCTAAAGATGCCAAAGTTAGAGCAAATAATTGTTGCTGTATCACCTGTCGTCCATTTGTATTTAATGCATTTGACTGGAAAATAGGTGCAGAAGTGCTTTGTGTTTTATTGTTCAGTTAGAAATATGTGTCAATTGGTCCACATGTCCAAACACATTCTTTCTGTTTTTACTTTCAAGAATGCAGAATTATGTATTTTTGTATGCCCTGATCCATATTTTGTGTCTGTATGTAAATCTAGTAATGAATAAGTTTAGTGCATTACAACCTCCAAAGAGATGTAAAAGCTGTGTTAGTGAAAGTCCTTCTTTGTATGTCTGTTTGTGATACTCCAACAAGGTTGGGGTGGGGTAGAGAGAGAAGACATAAGGAAAAAAAAACTTTGAATAATATACATATATATTGAAAATTAGAAAATTGTTACTCATGTTCTAGTTTTTTGATATATAGCAATCAATTTCAGTTATGGTGTCATATAGTGTATTTCTCCTTCATAAGCACATTAGTCACAGCCTTCTGGATTTAAAACTGGATGAATGGCCCAATGTTTTGCAAACTTTTATAAAAAACAAGCAGACAATAATTGGTCCCTTTTTTTTGTTGGAGTTAATATATTCAATTTTCTCATAATATTTCTGTAAGATTAGTTGTTTACAGTAAAACACTGTACTGCATATATCTCTTTCTGTTTTCCATGTATTCGTTTATTTTTACTTTTTAAATTAAAATGTGTGGTTTTTTTGTTTGTTTGTTTTTTTCCCCAGAGATTACAGTTTGGTTCAGCATTGTGACATGTAGTATACTGTCAAATTTATCTTTGCCTGTTTTGATTTAGTCAGACTTGATAATATAATGCATTTAATGCTGTAGTAGACCCAGATTTGAAGGAAGAAAGGAAAAGAAGAATCATAGTTTTTTGCATTGGCTGTTGTGAAATAGCCCATATACTTTCCCATACCAGGTGACTCAGTGATAGCTCAGTATCAAGACAATATCTGCATTTCAGTTGTAGTTACAGTCAATTCTACTTGAAGTATTACATCATGGCCATTCATTTTCTGCCTGTCTAATCTTTAATGTCAAACAGATACTGACCTTGACCTTTGATCTATCATCTCCAAACCATGCAGTCTGTAGAAATGTAGATGACGTGTCAAGCAGAGCTCTGAATACAACTTCTGAATTTTTTTTATTTTTTTTTTTTTTGAAAAAAATTCAACGGCAGAAAGGAAACAGAATTTTTAGGGATAAAAATGTCACTGTCTTTACACTTGGAAGTTCCTTCATGTCTGCTCTGGAGATATTGGAAATAAAAGTATTGGTTTTTATTTAAAAAAAAAAAAAAAAAAAAAAAAAAAAAAAAAAATTTTTTTTTTTTTTTTTTTTTTTTTTTTTTTTCCTTTTGACTGAAACTCAAGACCTTTCCCTGTCACTGCTCTACTCAGGAATTTATTTTTCTGTCTGATACTTTCAGCTTAATTTTTCCCTCTCAACACAAAGGATTAAGGCCTCCTATTAAGCCAATACTGAATCAGCTATATTTCCTATTACTTTACTTTGTGTCATTCTGGAGAACACTTCAGGATGTCTGAAGCTAACAGGATGCTTTTGTGATTGAAGTGTCGGATGTACAAAGTACAAATTGTTCCTATACTTCTTTTATTATTTTTTTATATCAACATGTTAGATTTTAAATTGGATGTTCCTTTCATATTTGAGACTGTCTATGTGTATTTTAAAATGTACTGAAATCTTGTTTTAGGTATTCAGATGTTAAGGAATTCACAACTCTTCTGTCCGAGAGGTATAAATTATGAACAAAAAGAATTTCAGACTTTTTTGAGTCTGACACAAACTCTAGCCTCCAGCCCATGAAAACAGTTAGCTTAACCTCTCCTTATATTGAGAGGTGTATTGAGAGAGCAGAGACCTTCTGAAGATTTATCAGGGCATACCACCACTTCAGCAAGTGTCAAGGCAGCCCAGTAATTTGGAAAGGGGATAGGCTGCAGAGTCCACTGATGCATTCAGGGTCCTGGCAATACCAGAGGAAATTTGTTATAACATGGCTCTACCATGTAAAATACTAGAAAAAATAAAGTGGACTAGATAAAGTTAATCTCTAAATGAAATGCCAGCCCACTTCTTGATCAAATGATATACTTCATGAGACTAATTTAAAAAATCTGCATTGATTTTTGCTTTTGAGTTGGTGTAAAATGCCCTCACACAAAATAAAACAAAAGCAGAACTAGAAAAAAAAAAAAAAAAAAAAAACAAAAACCAGCAAAAATTAGGGATCCTGGAACCAAAGAAAACAACACAAAGATAGGTTACCAACAGATTGGTAGTTATAGCATTAAAAAATTATGTCAAATTATTTCCTATTCACAAATTATTTTCTGTGTTGTCAGTTAGAAAGTCTCAGGAATTTAGTGTTCAGTGTAACAGAAAGCAGCAGGATAAAAATAAACATGTTTAAAAAATGTCCATGTAGCATTGATATATGTAAAATGTGAATAGAATATGTGCTGTTGTAAATAAACTACCAAATAAAACCAGTGGTAGATAAAGTTTACTGTACTAAATTGCTGTACAAACATTGTCAGAAGATGAATGTCAATTTGGTGAAAACTGTCTTTTCATCTGTTCTTAAGAGAGTGGTGACATTAACATTTACATTGGCAAATATAAATATTGTTTGTACTTTGTTTACAAAATAATAACCAATTGAAAGATATATATATATAAAAAAAAAAAAAAAAAAAAAAAAAAAAAAGGCAATAAATGTGATCAGACCATCAGTTTCAACAAATTAAATGGTCATTTTGTGAGTAAGTGGGTGGAACATTTACAAGAGTAACCTGGAGTTCCACTACAAAGACCTTAGATAACATTCAGACAAAGACTTAGACAGATTTATCTGTCTTTATAGTTAGCTATGTAAGTTTTTATGGGTGTACGTCTTCAGTGTAGTCAGTGGAAGATGTTACAGATTTATGAAGAACTTTTGGAGACTGTATAATCCAACAGTCTGGTCAGAGCATGGTCAGCTACAGAAGTTTGCTCAGGGATGTGTCCAGTTACATTTTGAATAGCTGTGATGTTGGAGAACATACCAATATTCTGGGCAAACTTTACCAATGTTCAAGTGCCCTCAAAATGAAGAATCTATTTTAATGTTTATAAGGAATTACTTGTGCTTAAAATTTGTGCTCTTTGTCCCTTGTCCTTTCACTGGGCACCACTGAGAAAGTCTGGCTGGACCTACTTTACTCCCCTCCTGCTTCTATCAGGTATATACAGGTACATTGGTATACGCATTGGTCTATACATTGGTCAGATTCCCCTGATTTTTTCTGTTCAAGGCTGAGCAGCTCCTGCTCTGTCAGTCTCAGCTTGTATGACAGATGTTCCAGTACCTTAATCATTTTCATGGCCCTTTGCTGGGCCTGCTCTAGTACGTTCTTTTCTCTCTGGTACATGAGGTTATTCTTCCCAGGTAGAGGACTTTACATTTCTCTTTGCTGAACTTCCTGAGATTCTTGTGAAATCACTTCTCCATCCTGTCAATGTCTCTCTGAGTGCCAACTCAATCATTGATTACATTGGCCACTCCTTTCAGTTTTATGTCATCTGCAAACTTGGTTAGAGTGCATGCTGTTCCAGAATATCGGTCACAGAACCACAGAATGGTTGAGGCTGGAAGACACATCTGGGGGCCATCCGGTTAAACATGCCTGCTCAAGCAGGGACACCTAAAACAGGTTGTCCGGGACCATGTCCAGATGGCTTTTGAACTTCTCCATGGAGGAAGACTTCACAACCTCTCTGGGCAACCTGTGCCAGTGCCCTGTCAACCACACAGTAAAAAAAAGGTGCTTGCTGATGTTTAGACAGAATTTCTTATGTTCCTGTTTGTGCTCTTTGCCTCTTGTCCTGGCAGTGAGCAGCACAGAAAAGAGCCAGGCTCCATTTTCTTTGTACCCTCCCTTCTTGTATTTCTAGACATTGATGAGATCTCCCTTGAGCCTTCTCTTTTCCAGACTAAGTGGTCCCTCCTCTCAGACCCTCCTTATACTAGAGATGTTCCAGTACTTTCATCATCCTCTTAGCCCTCTGCTGAACTCTCTCTCTCCAATATGTCCATGTCTGTCTCTTACTGGGAGCCCAAAACTGTGCCACAGTATTCCAGGTTTGTCCTTGACACTACTCAGTAATGAAAAGTACAAACTCACATCGTGGTTCTCTACTCACTTCTTAGATTGACCTTATTCCCCTTTATCTTGTGGGGTCAGCAGTGATTCCTGCAGTCACCTGTGAGTGAGTGCTCTTGCCTTCAGCCGTGGTATAGGCTCAAGCCCACAGGCATCACTGGCCCATTTTTTTTTTTTTTTCTGGCCCAGCCATCCCCTTTGGGGCTTCTTGTTCACTTTTCCTGGGAGAGGGTAATGTCAGACACAGATACAGACTGGGAGAGAGTGGCTACAGAAGAGCTCAGAATAAAATGGATCTAGGGAAAGACTGGCTCAGCCTTTCCTCATAGGAGAGATGTTCCAGTCCTTTATGCATCTCTGTCCCCCTCCTCCTCCCCCCCCCCAAAAAAAAAAAAAAGTAAAAAAGTTTTTTAAAAACTTCAAAAAATGTAATTATTTTTTCAGCTAACATGAAGCTAGACACTTAATGGCAGGTTGACTAAATATGGGTATTGTTCTATAATAGAAACCTTCCCACAGGGATTCTTTACTAGTAACTGGAGGCTTTATTTTCTTTTACCTTCAGAATGCACTGATTTTCTTTATAAGAAGATAAATTTTTAAAGGATTAGAATATTTTCAACTGTAGAAGGGATTATATTGACAAGAAATGATGGCTAGAACTCTACTTCCTATCTATTTTATAGTTAATGGTTATTTGCCTTCAAGAGGTCTTACCCATGATGCAGCATTTTCTGTTGTTTTCTTTGTTTGTTTGTTTTAATTATTATTATTATTTGTTTGTTTTTTTGTTTGTTTGGTTTTTGTTTGTTTTTCTGTATAATATCATCTAACAAAAAATAATTTTATTATCCACAGCTACTAGTACATTTTCAGAGATTTCTGATAGTTCAGAAACAAAGATCTCCGTTTCAACTTATATACTCTAAAGATCTGCTAATTTCTTCTCCTTTCAAGTCTCCTGTGCTAGTAATTAAAGGGAAAAAAAAAAAAAAAAAAAAAAAAAAAAAAAAAACTGGTTTAAATATAAATGATATCTTAGTTGTCTACCTCATTCTGTTAACCTAGTAGAAACCAAAGGGGAGCAAAGAAACATTTATTACTGCTATATAATAATATCCTTTTCCAGCCATCAAGCTTCTGATTAATATCTATCATGTGTTCCTGGGGAACTATGTCAACATGCAAAAGTCCCACTACTTCAACTGTACATAATTTCAGTGAACAAAAATAATTTAGAAAAATAGTTTCAATGGTATCTGCTACTGGTAATATCAAGTGATGAAGAGAAATTAAAAATGAAATAGTGTAAGAAGTATAGTTTTGCTCAGCTGAGAATTTTTATATTTCAAAGCTAAAATAAGGTATTAATAATGCTCATTACACAAGGACAAAGGAGTGTATAATTTACTATTAGAAGATCTATTTCAAATCTTACTCTATGAAATGCATTCAGGTTTCCTGGAGACTACTCGTGTGCTAAGCATACACATAATAAGGCTGTGTTTTCAATGATGTTGCAGTATGGAAAAATAGTTTGGATTGGTTAAAGCAATTACAGGAGACATGCAGGAGGATGTAGAAAATGAAGCGAATGAGGAAAAAGGTTTAAGAAATGTTTATGTCTTTTTCTTGATAATATATTTTTCTAGACTCATGGACAGTATATGTATAATATTGCATTTGAACTTAGATCTCTATTTTTAACAGCTTTGCCACCAATAATTACATTTCAAATACATATAGCATTTATGTTTACTGAATTTAAATTGTGTATTTAAATGCCTTCAGAGCTGGTCCTGCTTTCAGGACTTAAATAAATTATTTGTGTCCTAGAGACACTGAAGTAAATAAATCTCCATTTGCTTATAATTCATGATTATTCTTAGATAATAATTTAAATGGATTTCCAGATTGCAGCTTTTTTCCAGTTTCAACCTGCCTAACATGGGCAGGGACACTTTCCACTGGACTAGGTTGCTCAGTACCCCATCCAGCCTGGCCTTGAACACTTCCAGAGATGGAACATCCACAAGTTCTCTGGACAGCCTCTTCCAGTGCTTCACCACCCTCACCGTAAAGAGTTTCTTCCTAATGTTTAATCTAGATCTACCCTCTTTTAATTTAAAACCATTATATCTTGTCCTATGGCTATACTCCCTGATAAAGAGTCCCTCTACAGCTTTCTTGTAGGCTCTGTATAAAAACTGGAAGGCTGCTATAAAGCTTTCCTGGAATGTTCTCTTCTCCAGGCTGAACAACCCCAACTCCCTTTTCCTTTCTTCATAGGAGAGGTGCTGCAGCCCTCTGATCATCCTCATGGCCCTCCTCTGGACTCATTCTAATAGGTCCATGTCCTTCTTGTGGTGGGGGCCCTGGAAATGAACACAGCATTCCAAGTGGGATCTCATGAGAGTGGAGAAGAGGGGAAGAATCACCTTTCTTGACCTGCTAGCCATGTTGGTTTTGACACAGACAAGGATATGGTTGGCTTTCTGGGCTGCAAGTGCACATTGCCAGCCTACGCTGAGATTTTCATCTACCAAAACCCCCAAGTCCTTCTCTAAAGGGAGAATATTTGCAAGTGAAATTACATGTTTATTTCTCTGCTATTCCTTTCATATAGATATATATATATATATTTATTTTTTTTTTTTGCTTGCTAAATGCAGACCACCGAAGTTTGTCATCCACAATAGAAGACATTTGAAAAGTTGTGATAAATAAACCTTTTACTAGATTCTTATGCTCAAAGCCAGTCTTTATCTTCAGTCATAACACTTTTCTCTAATAGGGTAAAAAAAAATCAAGTTTAAAAATAAATATTTTGAAATGTGTATTTTACCATCAATTAATCCATTTTTTGTTTGGAAATAATAATAAAATAAAAATAAAAAGAAAAAAAAAGAAGTAATATTTTAATAAACTGTAACCATATCTATTATTCTGTCTCTGCTGTTCTTACCTCTATAGAATTGCATTCCTTAGGGAAAGGTTTATAAATATTTTTTCTCCAATACAGGCTCTGTATTGGAGAAAATATGTATATATTATATATCTGTATATAACACCATGTTCTCATGGTGTTATCATTTTTCTAGAGCCAACTGTGGACACTCTTTTTTAGATGTGCTGATTTGAAATTTTTAAGAACATTTAGATGAACCACAAAAAAAATATTTCTTATGACAGTTACCAGCTCAGACGTTCTGAGTAACAGGCAAGTATGAATCCAGGCAAATTCTAAGTATGAATCCAGGCAAAAAGATAATAATACCACATGGTGTCTGCTGACCTATACAAATAATAAAGCCTAGAATGTCTACTGACATTGTAGAAAGTATAAATTCCTTATTACTAGGATATCATAAGTAATAATAAAAATAAGCTAGCCTTAATTTTCATATGACTTTTTCCAATAAGATTAGTCTCACAGCAAGATTTGTATTCTCCTCCAAGCCAGACAAAATAATATAATGGGAATGTAATTCTTTTTATTAAGACTTCCACTATGTAGAGGTCTGAATGTCATAAAATCGTGCAAACAACTTTCATAGACAACGGAAATAGATATATCTAGGAAATGATTCATCTCAAACTAATCTAGGTGTCAAAAATAAGGCAAAAGCATTTCAACATAAAAGTTTCCATGGATACATGTTATACCACAACTGTTAAAAGAGTTTAGACAAATAGCTCAAATAGAAGTATTTACAATGCTGCTATAGCTAAACTTGGTGAGCTCTTCCTTTGTATCATCTTGATATTTAAGGAAATAGTTGAAAATAACACTAATATCTCCTTTTATGGTATTGAGAAGGTAACCAGATTGGAAAGATCATACAGGATTCTATATATTGTTTTTCCAATTAACAATTTAACACCAAATGTACAGTTAATACAGAGTCAGAAATCCCTTTCTGGGGTTTCTGACAGGCTAGTGAACAGAGCTCTTTTGTGAAAAAAGGCATGTGGAATGACAGTCACTGTGAGCTCTTCATATGGCAATTTGTAGCTGAGAAAGTTAAATGCCACCGATTTAGCCCCAAGAAAGCTGTGCATTGCTGACAAGTCAAACAGGGTATTCTGTTAAAAAGCAATTTTGTTAAAAGCAATTCACACATTCTTGTCTGACTGGAATATTGTGGGCAGATGGGAACTCACTCTACATCAACTAAAAGCCAGTCAGAAGCTAGAGTTTATTAGTTTGTACTATGTGATAAAAAGTTTTTGGCGTGCTCTGAGTGTATATAGTGACAGAATTATATGTACTCCTTGTTGTTGCACTATAACCATCATGCAAAAACCACGCTTGCTTAGAGACAAGACTACATTCATGTGTTCATCCAAGAGTAATACTAATCTGTAATTGTGCCAGAGATAACACAATACATCTCTTTACAAGAACTGTAAGGATCTTCATCTTGAAGTTGTCTAAATCTCTCAGCCACTGATAAAAGAAAACTCCAGAAATGCTAGTTACGCCTTATATCAAAACACCAAAAATATTTTATGGTTAAATCTTCACTTACTCATGTTTCAGTTGATGGTTATAGAAATTAGGTTTCAGGAACCAGAATATGTGCTGACAGATATTTGCTTTTCAGGACGAATTCTGTGTGCTCTCAACTAAGAAGAAAATGAAGCAGAGGAAAAAGCTAAAAATGACTGAAATTGGCCTTATAATACTAAGATTCTGCATTGTTACCCAGTTTGTAGTAAGGTTTTTCTGTATCAGGAACTGTGACAGTCTCCATTCCAACATATATTGTCACTACTATTGATGTGCCTGTATTAACAACAAGTTGAGTCTTGATCAGCTTTGGTTACTTTGCAGCACCAACACTACTGGCAGAAAGAGAAGATAATCATATGCTGCAAGGACTGAGATTTTTTTTTTTATTATCTATGTTGATTTCTACAGAACGGATTTTTTCAGGTTTTTCTCCATCCCAGCTACTAGAAGTTTATCAAATGCAACCTGTGTGCTTCCTCATCCTTTTAAAATCCCCAGCAGATAGAAACTGCAGCAGAATGTTTGACACAAGACCTAATACTTGAAAGTTTCTCCATTTGTATACATTAATGAGTCTTCTCCTGAGGCTTCTCTTCTCTAAGCTAGCCACAGGTTTCCCAAACTTCCTTTGTATGAAACATGGTCCAGTCACTTAAGTGTCTTAGTTGTGCTTGTTTGGACTTGCTCCAGGAGCTCCATAACTCTTATACTGGTGAGCCCAAGACTGGACAAAACACTCCAGGTATTGGTACTGAGTAGAGAGGAAATATGATCACATTCAACCTGCTTGTAATACTGAATGAAGCCCAGGACATCTTTGCTTTCTTTGTGTCAAGGGCACACTGCTGTTTCATGTTCAACTTGGTGTCCACTTGGGCCTCCAGGACTTTTTCTGCAAAACTATTTTCCAGCTTGTGCCTGGGGTTGTTCTTTCCAAGGTGCAAAACTTTGCACTTCCCCTTGCTGAACTGCATGAGGTTCCTGTCAGTCCATTTCTCAAGCCTGTTGAGGTCACACTAGATGGCAGCATGATCCTCAGGTGTATCAGCCCCTCCTCCCACTTTTGTGTCATCTGTAACTTTGATGAGGGTACACTCTACCCCATTGTCCAGATCATCAAGGAAGATGCTAAACAAGACTGGATCCAATATCGATCCTTGGGATCAGGGATCATATTTCTAGTTACTTTGAAGACTGCTACTTAGTGGACTTTGCACTACTAATTAGTACTCTCTGCACTCAGCCATTCAGCCTCAATCCACCTCAATGTCTGACTATCCAGCCCATATATCAACAGCTTGTCTATGAGGATCTTATGGGGGACCAGGTTAAAGGTCCAGGAAGAAAATACATACCACTCTACCCTGGTCAGTTGTTTCATTGTAGAAGCTTATCATGTTGGTGAAGCATGACTTCCCTTGGTGAATCTATGTTGACTACGCCTGATAATATTTTTTGTCCTTCACATGCCTGAAAAAGATTTCCAGGATTAAGCGGTCCATCACTTTCACAGGGATCAAGGAGAGGCTGATCAACCTGCAGTTTCCTGGGTTTTCCTTCTTGCCTTTCTTGACGATGAGTGACATTTGTTCTCCTCCAGCCTTCAGACACCTTTCTGATAGGTATGATCAATCAAAGATTATTGAGTGGCCTTGCAATGACATCAGCCAGCTCACTCAGGACTCTTGGGTACATCCCTGGACGCTCAGACAATGTCTCTGTATTCCTTCCAGGTTACCCGTGCTTGCTTCCACCCCCTGTATGCTTCTTTCTTGTGTTTGAATTTGGCCAGAAGATCCTTGTTCATCCACACATGCATCTTGGAATTTTTAGCCTGACTTCATACTCACTGGCATGGACTGCTTTTTTTGAGTTTGGAGAAGGTGGTCCAGGAATACTAACAAGTTTTCTTGGGCCTCTCTTCCCTCCACGGTGTTATCCCATAGGACTCATCCAAGCTTTGAAGAAGCCGAAGTCTTCTCTCCTGTATTTGAGTTCTGAAATTCAATGATAAATGAGAATAACTGCCCAGCATTACTATGGGGATTCCCTCGTCCACCTTCTGTGTGTGACATCTCATGAGAAAACTAGAAGTATTCCTCCAACTGGCAGATCCATTTGGTGTGTGGCAACGGTGTACAACAGTAAGGATCATCTAAATATTCCCTCATAAACATCACTGTATAGATCCATTTATTTGGCCAGTTAAAATCAAAATCATTAGATTTGAACCAAATCTAAACCATTAACTGTCTTAACTATAAAATCAAGATCACTGTTATTGAAGAACGTGCAAAATATTCTCTCATAACTACAGCCTAAGAACACAGAAAGAATATGAATGGGGTGCATCCATCTATGGAAAAACTTTTATAAAAATGGCATGCTTCAAATCTTTTTTATCTCCCAACATCTATTTTACATGTTAGTAATGTATTGTGTGCAGGACCTCACAATAAATTCAATTTCTATTGGCTCTATATTATTTTTTTCAGCATAATTTCCTCAGTATTACTAAAACCTGTAATATTAAGATTACCGAACTGCATCAGCATATACCAAGCATTTAAACTAGACCTGGTAAAAAAGATTATCAACTGTCAGGTTTCAAGAGTACTTTATTTACTGGTCAAGAAACTAACAAAAACTAAGCAAAACCAAACACTTTTTATGTCAAAGTTAAAAGTATTTATGTGCTATTCTGTGCTATATGAAATGGCCAAGCTTCTAACTTTCTATGCCTATAAAACACTTTGTTTGTTTGTTTGTTTGTTTTTGTTTGTTTTTCCAAATTTTAATAAATAACTTGTATATACAAGCTGTGTCTTTGATAAATAAAAATATATTATCTTAAAGAGTTTTTGTAGGCATATTTTTGGAAATGTACAAATTTTACATCATAGTCTATTTGTCACTGTATTATGATTTACAGCAAAGTCTATTTAGAACATGGCACAATCCCACCATATGAGATAAGGACTCAGAGGTATAATAAAGGATACAGCATCAACTAGCTGCTGAACTAACAACATTTGTGATATCTATTCACATTGTAAAGTCTGGATTATATTTAGGTTATATATGAAACAATATGTTTCAGCCAGCTAATTTTTTTTCTCCATATTCAGCACTTTTACGTTTAGCACATTCCTTTTAAGCTAGTTTAACCATGCCTCTCCTTTGTAACAGTCTCATTTATCTAGTGCTGTAACTCATACTTACCTAAAATATTTTTTTTTAATTTTTCCACCTCCGATTTTTTTTTTTTTTTTTTTTTTTTCCCCAGTCAGCCCTTGTTATTTTTATACCTTTTAACAGTTTTCATATCCAGCTACTACTTTGACCCCCTTCACTTACCCACATCTTAGCTGCTGGTTTAGTATATCTCCTTCTCCTTCCCTGCTGGTTCATTCCTTTTTATACAAGCTTAATGCTCTCTTTCAAACCTTTCAATTTCCCAGTCTAAAATTTTCCTCTTTCCCCTGTCCTAGATCCTGTATACATATTGTTCCACAGTCAGTCCCACTTTGACACATTGAATTGCATAATGGGCTTTGTTCTTATTCCATTATGTAGCCATAGTTTCCTGCCTTTGGCACCTTCAATCTTGCTCCATTTCCTGACATTCCATGTACAGTCAGGTACACACATTCTCTTCCCTAAAATGTCACCTCTCCCTCTGCTCTTTATTCTCTTACATCCCCTTGCTCCAAACTCAAATTCTCTAAATCCATTCCAAACTATTTTTTTTATATTAAAATATTTTCTTACAAAATTAGAACATTAACTGCTATTCAAAGTAACCTATCTTTACATTTGCTTAACTTTAAATAACATAGAGAGATCTGTGCTAATAATTTATTTTTAATGTTATCCCTGTACTGCCTACAGGCTGTTTACAACCTCCATAGAAACCCAATTAATATCTTGTTCCTGAAGACACCATGTCTATTTTTAATTTATTTATTTCAAAATGCTCAGGTAAAATATACAATGAAATAAAAATTATTGTCAGCTGAAGGTATCTATGAGATAGTTCAGAGAAATGTAAGTGCCTATATATTTTAAACTACAATAGATGTGTTTATATACTTCATCTCCAATATGAAGAAAATATAAAATGTCTTTAGAAAAACAGGAAAATATTACATGGCTGGGCAGCATACCATGTAGATTCAAATTGAATAGTTATAGTTTCATATATTTTCAATAACATTTTTGTATGGGTGAATGGTTTCTGCATCCTTTTTCTATGCAAATTATTCATTTATTTCCAATCACTAGGTCAACACAAAAGTGTGTAGGAAACTGAATTATTTTTCCTCCATTTGTTGCTAATGTCTATGCTGAACATCCTGTGAAAACTTGCACACTATTGAAAATTCAAGTGAAAAGATCTGTTTAACAAGAAAATTTCGAGTCACAGCAGACTATACACCTTTTTTGAATTATTTTCCAGAAAAAAAAAAAAAAAAAAAAAAAAAAAAAAAAAAAATCTTTTTTTTTTTTTTTTTTTTTTTTTTCCACTTCATTACCTTAAAAACAATGAGATACTCTGTTACTAGGTATTTCAGTGGAAGTTCACTGAAAGTGGGGTTATAGTGATATAGAGAAGAACAAGTGTTCTGTAAAGCTATCAGAAAATATATTGATATATTCTAATTAGATTTCAATTAAGTTTTCAGGAATTGAGAGAGAGAGAATATCAGAAAATAACTTGTTGTTTTAGGTAATTCTTATTGCATTTTCATTGCAGAGGGGCAACAAGATGATGAAGGGACTATAGCACCTCTCATATAAGAAGATGTTGAGAGAGCAAGAACTGTTCAGCCTGGAGAAGAGGAGGAGGCTCAGGGTATTTTGTCTGTAAAGCCTGAAGGGAGTCTCTTTTCATGGGTGTTCGGTGTCAGGACAAAAGGCAACAATCACAAACTGGAACATGAGAAGTTCTGTCTAAAGATCAGAAAGCACTTTACTGTGTGGATGATGGAGCACCAGCACAGGTTACCCAGAGAGATTGTGAAGTTTCCCTCTTTGGAGATGTTCAAAAGCCACATGGATATGGTCCTGGACAACCCACAATAGATGTCCCTGCTTGAGCAGTGGTGTTGGATCTGATGACCTCCAGAGTACCTTCCAACCTCAGCCGTTATGTGATTCTGTGATTTTCTTTCTCTAAATTAAGCTTCTCAAACTGGGTGTAGGTATGTTGAAAGCACTGGCTTTGTTCTGAGAATCTTGAAAGTACATTTTGTGTTCCATTCTTTTATATTCTAATTTTTTATTTCATTCAAAACTGTGATTTTCAGATGCAATGTATGCAGATTAATGAACAATTGAATAGAGATTATATTCATGGGGCTCAATCATTCTTTATTCTTCTAAAATCAACTCTATGTACACACATTTTAAGAAATATCTTTCTGCGTTTCTTATTCATTAGTTTATTTGTTCAAAAGCCAACTCCCTTTTTTAAAAATTCTTTGTCTCCCCACTTGATTGCATATTTTCAACTTTTGCAACATTTAGGTGTCACACTGAGTTCTGAGAAACTGATGTTAATAAACACACTGATTTCCTGTTATGCTGGAGAAGACATATTGTTAGGTTTCCTTCTGTAACTCAGATGAGAAGTAACATTGCACAGCATGCACTTCATTCATGGATTGGGTTCGTAAAAATGTGAGTGCTTATGTTTTAAACAATCTAGATGTGGTTTCAGAATTTAGCATACCATCTTACAAATCAAGGAGGTTAAAAAATAAAAAATAAAAATAAAAAATAATAATAAAAAAGGACTTCTGTCGCAAACAGAAATTCCACTAACTGCCTAATGTAGTCTGAGAAAATTTATTCTGTTCTGATTTTCTATCATGGAAGAGGGAGAAGTGGGAAAAGATTACAAATGCAGACCATGGTTCTCAGAAACTGTTTATTTCTGGTAGTTTCTAAACAGCAAGGCATTTTCACCCACAAGACCTTGGAAAATTTACATAAAAGTGCATATCCGAATTTATATCTGGCACTTGCCATAGAAAATGAACCTGTGATGATCTCATATATATTCCTAGAAAATGAAAGTCTCTATATTGCAAACAAATCAAAGGAAGTAGATTATGACAGACCTTGAATCAAGATGTACAAAAAGCTCAGTCACCGAAGCTATTATTGTAGAGTATATCTAATCCATTGATGGCACCAGGCCTTCTGCAATAATGAAGGACCTATGCTTAAATGTTTAATTACAACTTTTAAGATTATCTGTCAGAAAAAGGCAAAGCTACTGATGTTTACAAAGCCAGTCAGGAACTCATGAAAAAAAAAATCCTATAGTTGAAGTTGTGACATCTTATTATAATATAGTTTTTGTCATATGAATTACACATTTTGAAAAGAGGTAATTGTAAACAAATACATCACAAGGAAGAGATTTGTCTTCTGTTTCCCCCCTCCCCCCCTTAAAATAAAATATAGAAAAATTAGTACCTCTACCAAGTATTACCCAATAAAACAAATATGATGGAAACAAATTACGCTGTGCATTCCTTATAAAGAGAAATTTTGATGAGGTTTGGAATGCTTTCTACTAAAATATTGTTCTAAAGTTATTTAACACTAGGAAAAAATGAGAAATCATCTTAGTCATTTAGAGAGCAGTGTTTGAAAACCTTGTTGGAAGTGCTAACACAAATCCTTGCATGAAACATGTAGTTGAGGACAAATGAAGACTGTTCTTGAATGAATATAAATGAGCACATCTAACAATTAAATCATTTGTTTTAAATGACGATGTTTATAGACATTGCTTAGATGTCTCCCTCCTCTAGATTTTTCACTTTCACTCTTTCTGTGCTACCCTCCTCTATTCTCTGCTGAAATTATTATATGCTGTCCATATCAACTGGTTTCTAATTCAGCCTTATCTCTTCAGAACTCAGATGTTGTCTGTGATGCCACCTTGCCAATATACTGACAATATCTGTCGGTTTGATTTAGCCCTCACTAAGGTCATTGTGTCAACACCTCTTCAGGGCATACTTCTCCATTCAACCTGTTCCACAATAACTGTGTAACTTATCTTCATTATTCTCTCTTCTCTTTCCTTAGTGTCCTTTTAATTTTTTATTATTATTATTTTTTAAATAACTGTAGATATCTACTTCTGGTCTCCATTGCCTTCACTTCTCTTACTCTAGTTTTCTAACTTTGTTTTTCTTGTCATTTACTAAAGTGTAACATAGCTTAACTGAGCTAACTTAACCAAATCCCCGTGTTTTTTTTTTTTTTTTTTTTTTGTTAGTTTGTGTTTTTATTTTTGTTTTATTTGTTTATTTTTCTCAGTTATCTATCTCCTCCCTTTTTATTCTCATCCACAAACACCTTCCTTGTTTACTTTAAGAACATAGGTTTTGAATCGATCAATTGTTCTGTGTGTCTTCAATCAGATACAATAACAGCAAATAGCCACTGCTTTAGGAAATATGATAAAATACTGTTCACAGCTTGCAGCATGTAGCTATATTGCAATCCTGACCTGCCTGCCATCACTCCAAACTATTCAACTTGAAACCTGATCTTCTTGATCCAGGCACACTTATCCTTACACATGGATGAATTTGTCAACATTACCATTCTCAACCCCTTAGTCCATATATCCAAGTCTTGATGGTGTTCATTCAGATAAGCTTGTCATCTTAACAATCTTAGGAGAAGTATCTCTCTACAGCCTTTCAAGAATGCTCTCAATTTTAAAACTTTAGAAAAATAATGTACAGTTCTGAATAAGTAAGTTGCCAACAATGAGAATTATTTGTAATTAATAATTTGTGATCATGTGTAAATGTTACTTATTACTCAGCTTGAGTAATAAGCAACATATTTATTTATTTTTTTTTTCCACACACGCCACTTGGTACACTCTCAGGCCTCTGCTGCACAGCCAGGGTGGCCTTCAGGCTGTGTTGTGTTCCAAACATCTCTTGGCTGCAGGACAAGCCTAGGCAACTCATTGTAACAGAAGTCTGCAAGCAGTTCCCACTTGGTACAAGTTATTATGCCAACCTGAGTGGCTTTTGTTTTATTTAAAATTGTAGCAAGAAGTTCTCATGTGAATATAATTTCTTGTCTATGAAAGTGATAAATAGGGTTGTTTCTTTATCAGAAAATTATTGATTTTCAGCTCAAATGCCTAAAATTTTAGAATCTTTTCTATGGATGGGTTTGGTCCAGCATGCTGCATGTGGATCAGAGACCCATTCAAAGGTACACCTTCCTGGGGCTCCCATTGTTTAAAGGGATTTAAGAATATGTATACTGTCCTACTATAATACTATAATGTCCTACTAATAATACTATATTATTATCTATGCTATCATTACAGTGTTAGCTCTAATAAATAGCATTTTAAATGATACATTGAAGAGATTGAGAGACTTTCTTACTTGAATCATAATGTACCAGCATCTCCTCATTCAAAACACCAAGTAAACTAGGAACAAAGGGGAAACAGAGAGATGTAGAATTATTTTTCCTGACCTGTTTCTTTTTAACATTCTGTGTTGTTTCCTAAAGCCAATGTAAATAGAAATGTAACTAACTTGGTTTGGGCTAAGGGTATTATCAAAATGAATGCTTCTTTCTTCCCATGGTTATAATAAATCTTTGAAGTGGAAAAATTGAACACTTTTAAAGGTTCTCCAAGCATATTCCCTAGAACATCCAGCAAAATGTCATCCAAGAGACAATATCGCATAAACAAGTTTGATAACGAGTAAATTCAGGCAGGAAGAAGAAATCTCATCTAGAGAACAGGAGTTATCCTGGTTAATCTTTGGCTGAATGCAAAGTAGCAAGGAGCTCACCAGACTTGTCTGAATAGCCAGGACATTTGTTACATTCTCTCTGGGGATCTAATTGTCTTACTCACAGGCTCAACAAACAGGAGTATGAAAACATACAGAAATGTGGAGTACAGGGTATGTTCTCATAGTGGGAGAAGGACTTGAAGACTTTCTAAAGATTTTATGAAGGATGTTCTCTTGTATCTTATTTAAAGCATATATATATATATAAAAAAAAAAAAAAAAAAAAAAAATTAAAAGCAACAACAAAAGACTTTTTTATTTCTCTATTTCTGTACAGCTGCCTCACTGCATTAATTGTATTGCCTGTGACTAGATTCTTGTAAATGCACTCTTTATTTTAACTCTAGTTTTTCTCTGACATCAACAGTGAGTAGTTTATAGTTGAAAACCAAGCTATCTTATTCTTCTATCGGTGTATATTCTGATTAACTCTGGTGCAATGTTAGGAGTAGCCAGAAGCCCAAAACAATGTTTGTGGGCATCTGAAGAGCAGCAGGATGTTCCTTTACCAAACTGCATAAGCCATATTATCTTACAATTTTCACAATAAGGCCAGTGTGGGAAAGATATCTTCTAATGACTAACAGCTACAAATATCTGATAAAACAAACAAACAAATAAAAAATAAAAACAAAAAAGGGGGGAATGGAACCCCTAAGAAATTTCTAAAAAAAATAATAATAATAAAAAAAAAATCTATTACAGAATCACAGAATGGTGGAGTTTGGAAGGGACCTCCAGAGATCATCTAGTCCAACCCCTCTGCTCAAGCTGGGTCAGTCACCTAGAGCATGTTACACAGGATTGCATCCAGGTAGGTTTTGAATGTCTGCAGAGAAAGAGACTCCACAACCTCTCTACCTCTCTGGGCAGCCTATTCCAGTGCTGTCACCCAAACTGTAAAGAATTTCTTCCCCATATGGTGATGAAACCTCCTGTGGTTCAGTTTATATATATTGCCACTTGTCCTATCACTGGTCACCACTGAGAAGAGTTTGGCCCCATCCACTTTATGTTGTCCCCTAAGGTATTTGTAGCAGTTGATAAGATCCCCTCTCAATCTCCTCTCCTCTAGTCTAAACAGGCCCAGCTCATTTACTCTTTCCTCAGATGCTCCTATCCCTTAATTATCTTTGTAGCTCTACACTGGACCCCCTCTAGAAGTTCTACATTCCTCTTGTACTTGGGAGCCCAGAACTGCACACAGTGTTCCAGGTGTGGCCTCACCCAAGCTGAGTAGAGGGGGAAGACCACCTCTCTTGAGGTGGCCTTCTTGGCCAAAGGGCACACTGCTGGTTCATGGTTAACTTGTCCATCATGACCCCCAGATCCATCTTCACAGAATTGCTCTCCAGTAGTTCAGCCCCCAGCCTGTACTGGTGCTCGGGGTTGTTCCTCCCTAGGTGCAGGACCCTGCAACTGCCCTTTTTAAAACTCAAGAGGTTCCTCTCTGCCCAATTCTCCAGCCTGTCCAGGTCACTCTGAACGTCTGCACAGGCCTCTGGTCCGTCAGCCATTCTGCCAAGCTTTGTATCATCCCCAAACTTGCTGAGAGGGTACTCTTCCCCTTCATCTAGATCATTGATGAATGAAGTTGAATAGCACTAGACTCAGTACTGACCCCTGGAGGACTATTGTCCAGCTAGACTTGGCACCATTGAAGCACAACCCTCTGAGCTCTGCCATCCAAACAGTTCTCGATCCACCCCACTGTCCACTCATAGATCCCACACTTCTGGAACTTGCTCAGGAGGACGTTATGGGAGACAGTATCAAAAGTCTTGCTGAAGTCAAGGTAGACAATATCCACTGCTCTCCCCTAATCCATCCAGCCAGTCATTTCAGGTTGGTTAAACATGACTTCCCCTCGATGAATCTGTGTTAATTTTCCCGATCACCTTCTTTTCCTCCATGTACTTAGAGATGGCTTCAAGGATGAGGTGCTCCAACACCTTTCCAGGGATGGAACTGAAGCTGACTGGCCCATATTTTCCTGGGTCTTCCTTCTTGCCCTTCTTGAAGTATGGAGTAATGTTAGCTGACTTCCAGTCCTCAGGCAACTCTCCTGTTCTCCAAGACCTTTTGAAAATGATAAAGAGTGGATAAGCAATAACGCTTGGCAGATTCCTCGGTACCCTCGGGTGTATCCCATTTGGGCCCATGGATTTGTGGTTGTCTTTTTGTCAATGACAAAATATATCCAAATACACATGGAAAATAATAATAATAATAATAATAATAATAATAATAATAATAATAATAAGTTTTTTAATTATTTAACCACTTCCATACATAATGTTTCCTAGTTTTTTTTTTTTTTTTTTTAATAAAAAATAAATAAACACCATTCCTTAATATGTATTGAGAAAATGTTTCTATTTTCTTAGCTGTCCTTGGGTTATGTAAGAAATTATTCTCATTTCTCTTTTACAAAATATTTTTTCTCATTGTATGGGAAATCTAATAGAACCTAGTTAAGAAGTTATTTTCTCTTTGGATGTTCTCAATTTCTTTTCAATGAAGCAATTTTTTTTTTTTTCCCTGTTGTTATATGCTAACAAGAATTTGCTTTTTTTTCCATTTACTAACATTGTTATCATTTTGCCTCGGAAAGTGACTGCTGTTTCAGGAGTACTTACACTGTGCAGAACTCACAGCTATTAACAAATATAAAAAGCTTTTATGACCATGTCCTTCCCTCTATCCTTTCTAACCCTTTTGGTTTTGATCTAGCTGATACTGAAATAAGTGTGGAATTTCTTCAGTTTAGTATCCATTAAAGTAATGCATATTTTTGCATTATAAATATATGGAGGTCTACTGTGGAAATATACAATGGTTCCACCTTAAATAATATCTATTGTGTTAATACTTTTTATTTATTTATTTATTTTTCTGCTAAATCTTCCAGTAAGACAGATTCTTTCCCTAGTATCATTTCAAAATTTGAGGTGTTTGTTTGATGACTTACCTATATGATGCAATATTAGGCTTGATCTGTAACTTCTCTTTTATGTCTTGTATATCTATTTTTTTTTCCTTTGATCCTTCTTTCCTCCTTTTTGCTGATATTTTCTCTGTTCTTTTACCTCCCCCATCCTTGTGCTTTACTCTTCTGAGACTTACCTTCATTTTCATTTAATCCCTACCTATGCCACTGCCTATATCTTTGTTGTCACAGATCTGATGTCTCTCTACTGGTTATTTTTTTTTTTTTTTTATCTGCCTATCTGATTTTGTTTAGATTTTAGTCCTTTAAATTCTCTCCATTGCTTTTAATCTTCCCTTAGTATTGCTTCTTGTTTCAGAGAGGAGTGACAAAGTTGACAGGGACTATCACTTATTAAATTTAATGTTAAAACAAACAAAAAAACAACAACAAAAAGTAGTCACTTGTTGGTGCTGAAATACATAAAGAATGCAACCAGAATTTAAGATGAGTAGCGCAGAAGTACAGACTTACGTCTGCACCTGAGGCAGTCAGAAATTGTAGTGGAGGTCCATGACTACTCAGAATCAGTGATCTATGAATTTTCTGACTAGGTGTGATCTAACTTCTGCTTGCCAATTAATCTTAGGTTTTATATGCACATTTAATCTATTCAAGCATTTCTGATAGAGAATTTAATTTAAATGCAGGGGTGTAAGCCTAGAAGATTTGGTATATTTCTACTTACTATACCATAAAAAGACATGCTTCAAATTTGACAATCACTTTCCTAAATCACTTAATAAATATCCTCTTTCTAAGTGGATAAACCTAACATATATGTAGATGTTATACCTGAGGAAAAGAAATGGAAATTAAGCTTGTATTAGAAGTGATATTGCATATTTTAATGTGTAAGTATGAAATAAAACTAGGGAGAAACAAGAAAAAAAAACACTTTTAAATTATCTGAAATCTTATGTTGTCTTCCTCAGTCTCTCTTTCTATGCTTATGTACTCAGATTAGGTTTCTGCCTAATGTAAGGATATAAAAAGTTACACATTAGACATCCTGTTTGCTCAATTTCATTGTACTTTTCTATCTGTGCACATGAGCATATATGCACAAACACAAGTATATATCCATAACTTATCATCATTAATAACATTCATACACAGAGAAATCCTTTTATTTTCCTAAATGGAAGTCTCTCGTTGAATATTTTTTTGAAATTTCAAAAGGAGAAGAGAGACAACTTATTTAGCAAATTGACTGAGATCAAGTTGTTGACAATGTATGATTCATTATTTATCCTTTTGTCAGAGAGTATCTACAAATTATGAACAAAATTTTTATCTGTGCAAGTTCAAGGCTTTGAAAGTGCATGGAGCTAATGTGCAAGATAAATCAATGTAAATCTGCATGTTGTTTTTGCTGCAGTTTTCCTGATATATATATATATATATTTAATTACTTTCAAAGTATATTAGATGTCATTGTCAGAAAATTTCTATCCTTATCATGCTTGTTAGGTTTTTTTTGTTGTTGTTTGTTTGTTTGTTTGTTTGTTTTGTCAATCTCTTCCCTTCCCCTCTCCTTCCCTCTTCTCTTGAACTAAATATTTTGTTTTAAAAATATAATAGAAAGTATGTTCAGGGGAAAAAAAGGGGAAAGAGACAATACTTTAAGGACAACAAATAACATGTCATTCCATAGATTCATATGACTGAACTGTGTTTCACTCATTCTGATCATGCCAGGCATAATACCTGGCAAGTGTCTAGACATAATCTGTTTATTGCAAGCAAAAATTATGCTAGAAACTACAATAGTAGTTATGAACTATACCAATGCTTGTGCTCCAGACCATTCTCTGCTCCCATTTAATTCAAACAACATCGATTATATAAAATTCAATACCTGGTTAGCCTTTGACAGCCACTTGTTAAGTTCTCAAATACTGTACTCTTTGCCTCGTGCTGCAATTTGCATGGAGGATTTAACTCCCAAAGAAAAAAATTCAGCTTCCTTCTGGAGAAAAAAATAAAATAAATAAAATAAAATAAATAAAATAAAAGCTTTAAAATTTTAATATTTAGATGTAGAAGATGCAGCTATATAAATGATACATGTATATGTAGACTATGAATATATTTAAGCTTACAGCTTCAACATACATCTGTTCTTTCAAGTGGACCTCTTGAGATCCCTCCTTACTTTCAGGTTATTTTATATTTTCAAACATACCAGACAAATTCAGCCCACAGAAAATCATGTGCCAGTCTTCAGCCTACTCTAAAGTCTACAGTTTTTCAACAGAAATCTCTTAACTCAGAAAATGGTGTAATCTTTCACAAAATAAATAAATAAATAAATAAAATATAATAATTCCCCCTGTCTACTACAGCTACTAGGTACACCTATCCTGTCTTTAACATTCTCATGGACCATGGACCATGGACCACTTACAGACCATTTCATCACTTTGTTTTCCATTCAGGCAGTTTAAGAGAATAAATAAATAAAATTTAATATATATTAACAAATATTTAGGGTGTTGTCTTATTTTCACTATATTTTACGTTGGTTTCTCTTCCTCTATCTTTATTGTCATTAACTGAATGGAAAGAACATCTTACAACTTTCTCCAGTGTCTTTTTCAAATTGCCTCTTCCTTGGTTTGAAGAGACTATCTGTCATTATTTCTGAGAGTTAGAAGTAAACAGGAAAACTGTTTTCCTGGAAAACTTTTTATTTTATTTTATTTTATTTTATTTTATTTTATTTTATTTTTGAATTCCACAGTTACTCTGAGAAGCTTTTATAGAGTCTGATTAAATCCAGCCATGCACAATTATCAGTGATCTGCCTCTATTCCTTGGGAACTCCCTCCCTTGTTGTCAACCTTTCTTCACAGGGGTTCTGAGCCAAACCAGTATGTTTAATTGCTGTTTCTCTGCACACCTAAGGATAGCATGGCAGGAAAACTGTGGGTGGACAGCTCAGCATTTACTTCCAATTTTAGTGAGGGTGATGGCATGACAGATTAAAGCATTACCGTGTGTGGCACACTAACAGACAGAAAGAGAGAGATGAGTGTGAGAGAAGTCCTCATCTACTTCATTGTATTCTGAAATCTGCCTCATATGAAGAGTGGGTGGGTATATGACCTCCACACTCCCCTTTTTCTAGTATTTAAAAAGATTGTGGAAATTAAAATTGCTTTGAAAGTATAATCTCTAATTCACAAGCAAGTGCAGTTCTGAGGAAACCTGAAACATTAAACATTTAGGTCCAAAATCTAATTGCTTTTCCCACATTAATAAATAATTTAGTGGGGTTTAACTTGTCATTCAAGTGATAATATATTCTCCTCACCTTAATATTTCAAGGCATATGGCTTACACCTAATTAAAATAAAACATGGGTTTTAGACTGAAACATAGATTTTCCTCCTCTACATTTTTACTTTTATAAGAACTCTTTCATTTTCAGTAAAGAAAAAATATAATGGCTCATCTGTTTTCTCAGCAACTGCTTCTAACAATACTGTTCACTGACAGTATTCAAGGAGCTACTAAAGAACAAAATGGGTTGTCCAGTTAGACAAAACCAACTGATGGAAAAAGACCCAAAGGAAGAAATATACCAATGATGTCTGAAAACAAAAGAGCATACATACCATTCTGATTTTCTATTATTAATTTACCTTAATAAAACCAAAAACTCCATCTATATAAAGCCATAGTTGTATTGAGACTCTGAGAAGCTCATGGTGTTGCAAATACTGGAAGGAGATGTTAGTCTGTGACTTAACTGGAACTTGGGAATTGAGGGAACACAAAGGTGGGCATTTGAATTTAAGAAAAGTTCAAAAAAAAAAAAGATCAGAAAAATCTCAGCCAGATTTCAAAACATGCTGTATAAGACTGTTTCTACTCTGTCGTACAGTCAGATGAGAAAAACGAAGAGGAAGAGAAGAGCTCCTCAGAAGATACCAACAATGTCCCTTGGGGTAACTTCAGAAACATCTACATGGCTAGAAAACATGTCAGGGCTGGCCCATGGTGTTCACTAGGAGGCATCCCTTCAGAGCTTGAAGGACCTCAGCTGCCAAAGCAAATTTTTCTTATCACCTTGTCATCCAATGACTTGGAACCCTCTGGGCTCACCCACAGGCACTTTTTTCATCAGTCTGGTCTTTATGTAGGCACTTTTTTCATCAGTCTGTTGCTTTGCAGGCTGTTTGTGAGGCCTCCATATAAGCAGTGGTTCCTACAGCTGTAGGAATTTAGACCTAAATACCTACAGGGAATTTGAAGAGCACTGAAGTCCCCATTATTTTGTGGACTCAGAACTGGCTTCAGTCAGCACATAAATTTTATTATTTATTTGCTTATTTCAGCAAGTTATTTGCGCAGTTATAATTTCATGTGCTACAAACTAAAATTGTATTCACAACACATT
The DNA here is from genome assembly GCA_011076525.1 of Nettapus auritus. NCBI lineage: Eukaryota > Metazoa > Chordata > Aves > Anseriformes > Anatidae > Nettapus > Nettapus auritus. Next base: position 73,759,815 of record CM021767.1, on the reverse strand, counting down.
TTCTCTGAAGACAAATTAATTTTTATCTGTTGTATCATTGGGATAATTATGATGAATGAATATGCAATGTGCCTTTGTCTACTCTGTCTTGCAAAATATTAATTAGAATAGTTGGGAATTCCATCCAATTTTAAAAACAATAAAATAAATATAACAAAATTGATAGTCCAGATATATCAGATAAATCAATAAATACAAATAAATATTGGTAACTTAATCAAATAAAAGTTAAAAATCTTTAAAATGTATATTGCATAGAGTGGGAAGAGGAGCTAATATTCTCATTCGTGACAGTCAGAAAGGAACAATTTACTACCTGTCAGAATCTCTTTGATTCTTATATGAAGAAAACATGTTTAATTGAAACTGTCAAAATCAGTATAGGGAAAAACAACAACCGTGTTCTTCGAATTGAAATAAATTTAGAGAAAACATTTAAAGATGCTGACCCAAGCTCTTTACAACAAAAATGGCAGAACAGAACAAGAGTGTTGTACTCCAGAAGTTAGAGAGGAAACCTGAGCAGAATACTAAGCATGGTAACACAGCGCATAACTTGGAAGAATTTTCATCCCTCACTACATGGGACAGAAAGAGAAAAATGCAATAAGAAACATGGATCATTTTTTTTTTTTTTTACAAATAGATATATATTTATAAAAAGTCTGCAAATATTAGTTTATTTTTATATAAAGTCCTCAAAAGTAGGGAATATATTAATAAATATAACAACAATAAAGAAGCACCCTTTCTACTGTCGATACTTACATAGCAAAAGCAGCTAAGCAATAAAAAATAAGGTTTAAATAGTCGGGAAAAGGCCAGTAGTGTACATACACTCATAAATGTAAGTTTTTGAGTTTGCTTCAAGCTAGAAATTCAGATCTTAGATAGGAAAATGCTATTTTTATTGCATTTGGTTGGGTTGCAAACCTTGCAAACCTTGGGTTTGTTCTTAATGGCAATTACACAAACGGTAACCCAAGCTGACACCCCTCCAAGCATCTGACAAGCTGACATTGACAGTGTTGGAAGCTGCAATGTTGCAACTGTCTGCAGAAAGACAAAGCAATATCTACAGAACAGACCCTGGTCTAGTTTTAAGTGTCAGACCCATTCATCCTTCTATTCCAAAAAAATACATTTATCAAAGCTGTTGTAAGAAAAGTATTATCTCCAGTTATTCATAGACAAAAACAAATGGTCTAGTCAGATCTGAATTTAATGTGAGGCTGTTGAAACACCATGCCCTCGTTAAATCTGCCCTGTTTAGCAAAACAACCTGTGTCTCATGACAGTAGAACTTACATGGCTGTGGAATCTTTTTGTTCAGCTTGAACTTCATTTTACTGCATTTCTACCAGTATTTTTCAGTTTAAAATGATTTTAAGCATACTGTAAGTATCCTTGAAAGCAAGTGTTACAAAATCACACAATCCAGTTTCCAAGTTAAGTACAACAGAAAACCCAACACATTAACACTGATAAAAGAGGAACATCCAGAACTACTTCAGATTTTCATTTAGTGCTTCTGTGTTTTAACAGATGTAGAAATATATGTAGTGTGCAATAGAGTTTGTAGATCTGAATGGATAAAAATGATTTTAAGGGCATGATAAAATTTGTTTTGTTTTTAACTTTATTCCTCTGCAACTTCTCTAAAAGATTGGAATTAATAATAAGTTTAATTAATTATTTTCATGACTCAGTTATAGCTTAGAAGAATAATCATCTCAGAGAAAAATAAGAATCAGTGTAGCTGGTGCTTCCATCCATCATATAAAGCACAAAATTAATGTTCTTACTAGCTATAGTAATCAAGCTTCTTGTGACACTTCTAACAAGCATAGAGTTGTTAATTGCAATGTCTTGGTTAAATTATATTTTGGGAAAATCAATTCACTATCCAATTCCAGTTAGACAGTTGCATTCTTCTTATCTTCTGCTACATTACCATAAATCAGCACATTCCAAGTAGTTATACTTCAGTGGAGGGGATGTAATTTCCATGTGTTTGGTCTGCAAATTGCTTTAAGATTCTCTGAAATAATAGTCCTAAAAATCATGAAGTCAAGGAATAAAATTCCACCAGGAGATGAAACTGGTTCATTGAACTAAAAAAAACAAAAACAAAAACAAAACAAAACAAAACAAAACAAAACAAACAAACAAAAAAAACACATTTTTTTAAAAAAGTTTTTTGTTTGTTTGTTTGGTTTGCTTTGCTTTGTTTTGTTTATACCAAATAAAAATTAGCCTATACTGAGTGGAATTTTTATGAAGTCTTATATATGTTTTAAATAAAAATGTTTGAATTCTTAATTCCAGGGAGAATGATATCTTCTCCCAACTTCTTTGCTCCCCTCCACTTCGCACAAAAAAAGAAGAAAAATGGGATGAAGAGAAATCATTAGGTATGATGCTGTTTTGTGAAAAAGTGATTCAGATCCCTTCAGTCTCTCCTATTCAAATTTCAGTCTTCTCCTATTCAAACTCTGACTGCCCAGTCTGAAAAAGAGAAGGTGAAGTGTATTTTTTCACTGCATTGAGTGATATGATTTTTCCAATTAAAAATAATAATAAAAATATTTGAATTTGACACAGCTTATTTTTGATGTTTATTTAAATTATTTTATTATAACTATATTTTTATAAAATATAACTATAGCTATATTTTTATTTGTATATGTATATATATTATACAGCTAATTTTTTCACTATCCTTGAGTAAAAATAATGGAAAAAAAAAAACCACAGAGATTCTATGTAAGAATGAACTATATGCTGATTATTTCTCAGGAATTAAAATGTTGCAGTTTCTTCTTTATCTATTTCTATTTCTTTCTTCTTCAGCAGAAGGAGAAAGTAGCATGGAAATATGGTGAAGAATATTTCATCTGCATGATTAGAATGTCATGAATTATATTATGATAGGCTATCAAAACTAAGAAAATTAAAAGGCAATTTGTTCCTTATACCACATCTGAATGTTACACATTCTGCTTTTTCTTATGGAAGTATGGAGGTACCTTTTTCTTTCAGGTGGGTATTCAAGGAATAAAAATATTGAAAAATATTTATTTGTCAAGGGTTGCTTGATTTATATATATATATATATATATCATTTAGCTAGATAATGTAGAGGTCTCAGGTACATAGTTTGTTTATAAAATTATTTGCATAAAATTCTGGTTTCTTTGTTAGTTTCATATTATTATTTAAGTACTTTTTAATCACAATCTTAAATGCAGTCAAGACATGCACGTATAAAACAACAAACAACAAGAAAAACAGAAGTTAAATTATGTTCCATTTCCTTTTAAATGAGATGTCCCATTTCCCTTTAAATGATTAAAAAATATTTAGTGGTCCTCTAATTCTGAACTGTTCTAGAGCTAAAGAAATTTTTAATTTGGAAAGTCATGGTGCCTGGCTCTCTTTATTGCCTTACATGTGTCCAGATTTTTTTTTCCCCATTTTTAGGTAACAAAGTATTTATTAGCACTTTCATGTTTGTATTCTTCCCAAATGTGATGGGACAATTCATCTCTGACAAATTAGAAATTTCATGTGAAAGTGCTTTGATGAAAAGAGCACTCAGGTTTATTATTTTTCTTTTTTTATTTTTTATTTTTTTAATTTATTTTCTTTCCTTTTACAGTCAGTAACTCCTAACTTTTATTGAAATTTTGTGTCTATTAAAACACTCTCTGTTTCACACATAAGTTGCAAGGGATCTAACAGGTGATGCTAAACACCTAAAATAGATAGAATACCACTGAAAATCATTAACCAGAACAGATTTTGGTAATGCTATATATATTAGAACCCTATTTTAATAGATGCTTCAGAATGCTAAAATCCACAGCTTTTCTATTGTAATGACTGGGAATTTTTCTTTAACTTCTCAGATGTCTTAAGCAGAATAAATAAGGAAAGGGACATCACCTGTATAGTTACATTTGAAGATCATCCTGAATCACGAACATAAGCTTTTTGCTCTTTCCTACCTGTTGATTTCTAATGGTGTATTTTTCTTTCACCTGTCTTCAATCTTTTTTATTTTACTTTCCATCTATCAAGAGCCTGACTTAGCTAAGCAGCTGGTGGAACATAGCCAAGGCCAATTTGTCACAGTAAAAGTGATACTATGTTCTGTGCTTTTTCTAACAACTTAACTTCAGAAAAGTGAGGAAGTAACTTTTTTTTTTTTTTTTTCTTTTCTTTTTCATTTTCTTCTTCTTTGCACATGGTGTTTATAATATGTGACCATTAATGCTTAGTCTGTTGCAACCCTAAAGAAACTGGAATATTTTGTACAGGCCTGGAGCCCCCAGCACAAGAATGATGTGGATCTCTTGGAACAGGTGCAGAGGAGGGGCACTAAGATGATCAGAGAGCTGGAGCACCTCTCCTATGCAGAAAGGTTGAGGGAACTGGGCTTGTTTAGCTTGGAGAAGAGAAGGCTCCGGGGAGACCTCATTACAGCCCTCCAGTACTTGAAGGGCGCATATAAACAGGAGGGGGAACACCTGTTTACATGTGTTGATAGAACAAGGGGGAAAGGTATTAAATTAAGACAGGGGAGATTTAGGTTAGATATTAGGAGAAAGTTTTTCATTCAGTGGTTGGTGACGCACTGGCACAGGCTGTCCAGAAAGACTGCAGATGCCCCATCCCTGGAGGCATTCAAGGCCAGTCTGGATGATGCTCTGGGCAGCCTGCTCTAGTGCAGAGGGGTTGAAACTAGATGATCTTTAAGGTCCTTTTCAACCAAGGCCATTCTATGATTCTATGATTCTATGAAACTGGATATACCAGACCTACAAATTTGGAGGAAATTCATGAAACTAATTTTCTAAAACTCTTTCCAATAAAATTATTTGTTAGAATTTGAAAATAATAGTTCTTTTTTTTTTTTTCTTCATTCATAGAAATTATAAGACAGTTCTTTAAAATAGCATATTTTCAAGTTTTCAATTTCAGTTTTTTTCTACATGGTTATTTCTTGTTGCCTCTTATGTTTGTGTAATTAATGTTAAAAGCAACTTCTTGCATGGAACTAATGAAATAATATAGGGGATACCCCAACTACTCTAAAGTGGTGTCAGGGTGAGGGAAGAGAGGGCTGACAACATGTCAAGTATCTTAATGTTATTTAAGCAGAATCCTAACACTCTAGCAGCTTTCATTCTCTAGCTGGCTGGGGGAGGGGGGGGGGGGAACCAGCATTTCACATGCTTAGTAATAAATTGAGCAGACCTCACATAATTGGACCATTCCTCACATAACTGAAATATTCCGGTAACCTCATTGAACATGTGATATCAACCACATTTTTGTCAAAAGCTGGTGGCTCTGGATGGAGGAGCTGAATTAAAATAAGCAGATAAAAAAATAAAGAACAAACCACCAAAACCAAATAATCTATCCTCCTGGGAAACAAAATTGCGACTTATTGATAAGAAGTTCAGGTACCATTCCTTCAGAATGGTCAGAAAATACATTCTCAGATCAACAGCAAGAAATATGTTTTGGAATAATTCAGATATTAAAAGGGATATTAAAATACTTAAGAATTGCATTTAAGATATCTGCTTAAAGTTTCATTGCATTATAATTTATCACTTAAAGGGAACATTTAAATATATATATATGTGTCTTTTTTTTTTTTTTTTTTCAAAAAGATGCAAACATTTCATTTCATAGAATAGAATCATAGAATGGCCTGGGTTGGAAGGGACCTCAAGGATCATCTAGTTCCAATCCCCCTGCCATAGGCAGAGATGCCACCCACTAAGTCAGGTTGCTCAGGGCCTCATCTAACTTGGCCTTGAACACCTCCAGAGATGGGGTATCCACAACCTCTCTGGGCAACCTGTTTCAGTGCTTCACTACCCTCTGACTGAAGAATTTCCTCCTAACTTCTAATCCAAATCTCCCTTCTTTTAGTTTAAAACCATTCCCCCTCATCCTGTCAATATCTGATTAAGAAAAGAGTAACTCTCCATCATTTTTATAAGCCCTCCTCACATACTGAAAGGTTGCAATGAGGTCCCCCCAGAACCTTCTCTTCTGTAGGTTGAACAGCCCCATCTCTCTGAGCCTTTCTTTGTAGGAGAGATGCTCCAGCCTCTTGATCATCTTCATGGCCCTCCTCTGGACCCTTTCCAAGAGTTCCACATTTTTCTTGTGCTGAGGTCCCCAGACCTGGATGCAGTACTCCAAGTGGGGCATCACAGGGGCAGAGCAGAGGGAGACAATCACCTCCCTTGACCTGCTGACCACTCCTCTTTCAATGCGGCCCAGGATGCAGTTGGATTTCTGGGCTTCAAGCACACACTGCTGGCTCACGTTGAGATTTTCATCCACCAGAACTCCAAAGCCCTTCTCTGCAGGGCTGGCTGGTCTCAATGTGTTCTTCTCCCAGTCTGTGCTCATGTTTGAGATTGCCCCTGCCCAGGTGCAGCACCCTGCACTTTGACTTGTTGGACCATTAGGTTCACACAGGCCCACTTTTCAAGCCTGTCCAGGTATTTCTGCAAACCAAATTTTTACAGGCCTCAAAATAAATTGCTACATAAATTGCTAAACAAATACCTAGATTTTGTCCTTCTGAACAGCTATAAACTAAATGACATGCAAGAACATAAACTTGCTCAGAAATGCTTTCATGTTAACTATCTGCCTATCTACACTGTGTGTTTGAAGACCACAGAAAGGTGGTACTTAATCTCTAAAAGACAGAATGTTATTTTGGTAAAGATCATACCTTTTTACCTTTGCATGCCTTTTTTTCTACCTCACTGGCATCATGGCCACAATATGTGCAATTCTTTGGCCTTTGAAATGCTGAATTCTTCATTATTTTTATAAGGTTAGAAAGGGTGGAATAGGGTGAAACACACATGTTGTTCTGGAGGATCTGAGAAAATAATTCTTTTGGTTGCATTTTTCTGCAGTGCTTGCACAACAGGATTCTGACACTGTGTCATCCAGATAAACCTCTTATAGAAAATGACAACAATAATCATTTTTGCAGCAGATATCCAATTTTATTTGGTTGTTTGCATTTTGCCCACCTTGTGCTCGGGAAAAGCTCTCTATCCTGTAATTCATGCTATGCACAAGATTGCTCTTCATCAGCATTGACTCTTTGATTCCTTTAAAAAGGAATTTTTTAAAAAATCATGCTTTAGGGATGACATTACATAGAATCTCTAGAGCAATAGAGAGCCTCTGTCAGAGATTTTATTGTCAAATAAAAGTTCACACCCAGATACTCTGTGTTCCTTTCCTCATCCTGGCCTAGTCCTGACAGTGAAGACAGAAAACCATGTGTTTTTTTTTTTTTTTTTTTTTTTGGTGAGGCGGTAAGCCTTGTATAATAATTAGAGTTTTTATTCTTGAAGACATTCTTTACCTTTACTTAAAAACGCACAAACAAAAAGAAAAATACAAGCAAATAAATGAAACAGAAAAAAAAAAAAAAAAAAAAAAAAAACCCTTCTGCTCCCCCATCCAGCCCAAAACCCAAAACACATCTTCAACCCTTAGAATCAAAGTTGAGTCAAGTAATTTCCATGAACCACAATTTAACAGTAGCAATACTCAATACCTACTAATGTAGGAAGGGTGTTCATATCTTATGGTGGAATGCAAGACAAGCTTTCATCACATTTGACAACTCCCATTGAACCAGCTTTATTGCAGCAGTGTTTGTGGATTTGTGGATAATGGGACTTAAGCTAAAACCACGATATAAATAATAGAGTACAGACCAAAAGCAAGATGACTGACCAACTAATACCTATCGATAGTTTTAAATGGAGTAGAATTTACATTTTTTCCCCTTCTTCTTATGTGAAGCTTTCTTTTGGACAGATTTGTAGAATCAAAAATGTCTGTAACAGAAAAGAAACTGAAAAGTCAGTGCAGAGAGGATAAAAGGAAGCTGTGTGTATGTGTTGAGCAGGAAACAAAAAGCTTTAATACTTGAATAGTACCTATACAGAATTAGCTGTGCTCACAGTCAAGTTATGTTCTAGGAGGGGGTAAAAGTGAAATTAGAGGGCAAAACATTGCTTAGATGATCAAAAGATGTATTTTTAAACAGGGAGTGATTAAAATGAGGAAACCAGCAAGAGTCAGAATAGAAAGGTGATAATTAGAATGGGCTGTTCATTTTTCCATTAACTCACACACAGGAGCTGTCCTGATTTGCAAGTTTATGAATTTCTAGACTTGTAACCCAGATTCTTCATAGCCAATTTGCTCACATTTCATCTAGAAGCCATTAGTAGACTCCACAGGTAGAAGTACTTTATGCCTGCTAACTGATATTACTTTTATATGTCTGAAAAGGATGCAGCTTTTCATCATATTAGGTTCATGACATCATCGTGTTAGATATATAACACTAAGGTGCATTTATCTAAATAATGAAAGGCTGAATTCCTGCTGACAATAAAATTAGTATTCATTTCTTGTAGCTGAAGAAGCTATGATAGGTTTCCCTGATGAAAACAAACAAACAAAAATAATAAAAAAGAATTCTTAGAATAAATTGTTTTTACTCTGTTGTATAAAACAACAACAACAACAACAAAAACATGACTCCGTGTTATACTTTTATGGGGGTATTGAGGGGTATTTGTAGCAGGACTAGTTAATCTAGATTAAGAGGTGCAGAAAAAATAATACATATTCATACCGATGCACTATTTTCTGATTAGGGTACATTAGTGGATCTTTTGGGGAAGAGAGGAGGAATTATAAAAGGGAAACAAAATATAAATTTTATTTTACATTTATAATAAAAAATTATAAACCAATTGATGACAAACCAAAATAAAGTAAAGAAACATAAAAAACACTCAGCATTTCTTTTTGTCTCTCTTAGTTACCAAAGAAACCAACAGTTAATACAGTCCTGAATACATGGACTGTTATTGATGTTAGGAAGGAGTGATGTTGTTAGGTGATGCCTTCCAGATCTTCCTCCATCTGTGCTACAAAGAGAGCTGGAAGGGTTCCCTAGCCAGTGCCAGGTCCCTCCTAACTACAGGAAAAAAGCTAGAAAAAAGCCAAAAAGAATGTCCATATTATGGAGGTCAAGAACTTCTTTACAAGTACCCCCAAACCACATTGATTATTTAGTCTACCTTATGCCTCCTTTTTACCTGCTTCTCCCCCTCAGAGTCTTGTCCAGTTATGACCTTTTGCCCCTCCCAAATAACTAACCTGCTCCTGATTTATCTTAACCCATTGTGCACAGTTTTGCTAACATGACACCTCTGTTCTGGTATTTATGATAGGTTTACTGTGGTAATCCCTATTTAGTCAGTGATCTACAAAGCCGCTCTTCTGTTTTATTATCTACGAGGTATTTTTCACACTGGTGTCCTGTTAGTGTAGACATAAATCAGGGTTAGCCATCTGCTTAGACTTTACTTTCACTTTGATTTAAGGAACATTCAGCAGTTTCTCATATGCTGTCTTATTAATGTAACTATATGGCCAGAGAAATTTATTGCCCACAAAATCTCAACAGCATCAGTTTCCATTTCTAGACATATACAATACCTCTCTGCACAAACAAGACCTGTATTGTTCTTTTCAAGGTGTGGGACTTATTACAAGTTTTAAAGGTATGTGGCTGTGGGAGTTGTGAGCTTGTAAAAGCTTCATCCTACCCATTCTTCTATCATGCTCATGAGAGATTTTTTTTTGGTTTAAAGACTTAAAATCCTAAGAAATATTTAAAGAATTTGTGAACCTAATTCTAATAGTTGTTCCTGACAGGAGATACCCTCTTAAAACTTCTGGTAAGAAGCCAGTTGTGAGCCATAGTTAAAAGGATAATATATATATATATATATATATTTTTTTTTTTTTCTACACAAACAAAACACTACTGCAGATTTGTCTATATTCAGACATAACTGAAAGACTGTATGATTTTTTTCCTTGGAGAAAATTTGGTATTGTAAATAGATTTGCTTCAATCAGACAAACATAATAATTTACAATACAGAATAATTCTACAAAGAATCAATAAATCATACTGAAGGATTCTAAACTGTTTTTATTTTTACTAAGCACCTTTTTTGTCCCACTAAATGTTTAATTTTACTTTGTTGCAATATGCAATGTTAACTTTTTTTTTTTTTTTGATTGTTTATTTAATTGGTTCTTCACTTTTTATCTCCCAGTGTTTACAAGTATAGTTAATATTTTTTTCCTTACATTTCTCTCTTTTTTTGGGGGGGGGGGGGGGGAGTGTGTAGAGAGGTGGAGGAAGGTGATGGTAACAAATTAATACCTTTATTAACAAAATAATAATTTAAACTTTTACCACCTTCTCTATATGCTCAACATATTACCCAAGAATCTGTCAATAAACTTTATGGAAAGTAAAGAGGTAATACTTAGCTAAAAGGCTTCCCTATCTGTCTTTAAATTGAATATATAGATACACAAAAAACCAGAAGTAAAGAATGGAAGCTGCTCATAATGACTTTAAATAACATATATCTATTCCTATTCCATGTTCTAGCATGCCTACTAGATGTTTGAATCATACAATACAAAATTAACAGAATTAACAAAAGTGAAGAGACACAAAGAGATTTCATAAACTTTTAATAAACACGCACTGATCAAGATCCTTGTAATTCACTTCTTCTGTTTCTTTTTCAATGCAATAAAATAACTGAAAATCCCCAGTGCCAGAAACAGAACCTGCAGAAAGTCCCTCACAGTTTTATGAATTCACATTGCAACCTAAAGTGAAAGAAAGAAAAGGTAGCTTGTATTTAAATACTGTCTTTGTTCCAGCTTAGACATAATAGGGAGAATGGAATAAAATAAAATAAATAAATAAATAAAAAGGTCAACAGATTCTGATTCTTTAATCACATGAAATTAACATGCAGAGAGGCATGTTGATGCCACTACATCTTAGTTTCTAAGTGTTGTCTTTCTTTTTGCCAGAAGTTGTACACTTTTCTTGCTTCCTTTGCTGACTTTTACAAGATTAATCCTTGAAAACATTTCCATCATGTCTATCTGTTCCCTGTCAGCCAGAAATGCTGGCCGTATCCTGGGGTGCAACAAGTATAGCATTGCTAACTGGTCAAGGAAAGTGATTGTTCCACTCTGCTCTGTGCTGGTGCAGCCTCACCTTGAGTACTGGGTGCCCTTCTGCACACCACAGTTTAAGGACATAAAACTATTAGAGTGTGTCCAAAGGAGTGCTACAAAAGATGGGGAAGGATCTAGAGGGCAAGAAGTATGAGAAGTGGCTGAGGTCACTTGGTTTGTTCAGCTTAGAGGAAACTGAGGGACAACCATATAGTGGGATACAGCTTTCTCACACGGGAGCAGAAGGAGAGGCACTGATCTCTTCCCTCTGGTGACCATCAATAAGACCCAAGGGAACAGCATGAAGTTACATCAGGGGAGGTTCAGAATGGATATTCGGAAAAGGTTCTTCACTGAGTGGGTTGTTGGGCACTGGAATGGGCTCCCCAGAGGTGTCATCACAGCACCAAACCTGTCAGAATTCAAGAAGCATTTGGACAACACTCTTAGACATATTGTCTGATTTTTGGGTGTTCCTGTGTTTTGCCAGGAGTTGGATCCTTGTGGGTCTCTTCCAACTCATGATATTCTATTATTCTGTGACAATGAGTTCCCAGACTGTAGACAGACATTACAGGAGCTGTGTCATCCTCCTGCTTAACGCAGGAATTATGTCCGTTATTGCATCCCAGGTCAAGAAATTGATAAATACTTTGAACTATACATTATCTTCAGCTGACAAAATCTTTTGCCCTTCATGCCAATAGAGAACAGTGCTTGCAGTAACTATAGTAAGCTTCATACATGAGATTTCACTTTATCTAGCTTCAGCTGTCTAAAATCAGGTAACTAATCCATATCATCAAGTATCCTTTTAGGCACTTAAAGAAGATGATTCACTGTATCCAACAACACACGTCCAAGACAGTAAGGATTAATTCTCAGCTGGAGTGACCGTCTCTCTCCATCAACTGTCCTGGAAGCCTGTCTTCCCTAAAATAGATACCTAATCTTAGACAGAACTAATAAAGCAAGATAAACCCACTTCCAGAGTAGGCAATAAGAGCAGAAATCTATGAATATAAATAACATTTCTTAAAATTCTTAAGTCTTGATTTAAAGCTAACCAATTAATTACACACTATATTATATATAAATATTTTTTTTTTTTTTTCTAATCACTTTTAACAGGTCATCTGTCACATCCACAGACTGCATCAGTCAGTGCAACCATTTATAAACAGCCAGCCCTATTGGGCCAGCAACCTATTGATTCTGGCATTAGGTCAAGGACTTTTCCTTTGGTGAAAGAGCTGAAGTTAGCAGAAATACAAAAGCAGAAACTTAGGAAAAATCTTCCAAACTGACCTGCCATAAAAAAAACAGGCTTCAAAATGTGAATAATTGCAACATAATTGTCCTGGTAAGACTAATCTTCTGTCTGCCTACTTGATTATTTCAATTATAATAGGTTATATTATAATAATTCAATTACTAAAGGAGTTATCAACAAAATATAAACTACACAAATAGATAGACTTAAAACTCTTGAAGACTGAAGCATTCAGCTTAAATTCATCTTCATATGTTTGGAGGTAAAAGTTGCAAAAATTATAAAATTTAGTCTGTTGAAGACAAGAAGAATTAAAGTTCTGCAAAAGAAAAGTAAATATAAAAAGATGGCATGTCTCTGAACAAGACTGAATCAAAGAGTGTCAGGTGAGTAAAATGCTAGAATATTAACAGGTTAAGCATGGTCTACAAAAACTTACAGAGTGACTGAAAGAAATTAGTTACTGAGTTGAAGGCTATTTTTTCTATAAAAAAAAAAAAAAGTAAAGAAGTAAAGGAAAGAACGACTCATGGGTTGAGATAAAGATAATTTAACTAAAGGAAAAAAATAATTATTAAGGAAATATTTTCATTAATTACACAATTTAACTAAAGGGAAGAAAAGGAAAGGGGAAAAGGGGGGGGGGGGAAGTAAAGGCTGTGTGGAAGTGCAGAGGAAAGAAATTACTCTCTACTTCCCACAAATGACTGATTCTTGACCACGTCCTTAAAGCAGGGCCTCAATGCACATATCCATTGTTCATGAGGACACATATTTTCACAACGAGAGCCTACCCCTCCCCTCTTCTTCCTTTTTCCACCTTTTATTGCTGTGTGTGACATCATATGGTATGGAATATCCCTTTGGTTGTTTTAGGTCAGCTGCCTTGGTGATGTTCCTTTCTCACTTTTTATCCACCCCTTAGGAAGGTTAGAGAGAGTCCTGATGCTCTGCCAGCACTGCTCAGCAGCATCTACCACTGCTGTTCTAGCTACAAGTGCAGAGCACAGCACTTTATACAGGCTGCTGCAGGGAAAGTTAACATCCCAGACAGACCCAGTACAGTCACATAGTAACAAAGTCCTTATATTTGATAATTACTGTTATCATGGGATAGAAGGACTATAAATGATGAGGAAAGGCAAAGTACACAATGTCAGTATTTAAAATTATTTAGCCGTAATAAAATCAGTAAAATGTAAAATGTAAAATAGAATCAGTAAATGTAAAATATAAAATAAATGTAAAAGTTCATTTTTTGAGGGTAAAAATATATATTAAATATATAGAAAATAAATTTTAAAACAAATGAACAAACAAAAAACACTTTTACAAGATATAAAATAATTTTTTTTACTCATACAGAGAAAGCAATTTTTTGCTACTATGTTAATGAAGTATTTAATGTATACCTGGCTAGATCTATGAAGAAAAATAGAATCATAGAATAATAGAATCTCCTTATTTGGAAGGGACCCACAAGGGTCATTGACTCCAACTCCTGGATCCTCAAAGGACCACCCAAAAAATCAGACCATGTGTCTGAGAGCTTTGTCCAAAAAAAGAGTTTGCAACTGACAAAACCTTCTCATCCCTCTTCACTAGGACAGATTCCAACATTTATCATACACATTAGCCTAGAAAAGCCTCTCCCTAAACTTCCAGAATTAGCCTTTAATCATACCTTTATTTTCCTTAATACCAAATATGTGTGATTCCACACACACACACCAGGCCTTTATAACTCGTTCATGTTTTGTTTTAAAAAACAAGTTTGGAAAGCAACACTGCCAACTCAGAAATCTGATAAAATGAGAATCCTCAATCAGTACTTGCAGTAACATTTGAATTCAGCTCTCTATTGTGTGTGGACCAAGTCCATGAACTAGAGAACCATACTGAGAATCTAATGGCGAAAAGCTCACAAGCGCAAAGCTGGCTTCATTACAAAGAGTGGGACCATTTATTTGGCTAACTGGTTCCAAGAGCTGATCATGTTAATTAGGAGAATGAAGCATGAATCATCAACAGGCTGGTCATTTTGTCAATGCATTTTATTGTATGGATATATATGAGGCAGGGTAGAAGCTTTTTTAAGATTATTATCATACCATTCTTCTGTACTTCGTCTTAGTTGAAAGGGGAATCCTAGGCCAGAAGAAGAGAGATGTGCACTTTTTCTCCTGCTCTCTAGCATCTTTCATCTCAATCCCAAGAGGGTGTTTTATATTAAATAATATTTGATAAAATACATAATCTTGAAAGTGGACTAGAACCAGTCTCTTCTCTAAAAACTGTCTTACCACTAGACTACAGAATGAATTGAGTTGTGGTCTTTGTATAGCTTGATAGTACACTGTATAGACAGCAATAATGTGGCAATTCCCTGCCAAATGAATGAATTACCGACAGGGAAGAATTCTAGTCCATTGCTCCTGTGTAGCTGCAGGCATCATTTCAGGATATAATAATAAGGTAGATCCCAGTCTGCAACTCTTTTTGCAGGCAACTGTTCATTGGACTCTAGAGTATACCCCACTGACTCTAAAGAATCCTAGTCACCACACAGTTTCTAAATTTCACTTTTGGGAGAGGAGCATTGCCAAAAAGATAGGTTTTGCAATACTGCCTTTTAAAGTTCTGAATTTATCATGAAATTTTCAGATCCTCAGCACAAGCAAGAACAGCATCCTGCTTGTCATGTCTGCTGCTAAACCAAAACAGAAATAAATATAGACAGGCACAGGAAATTCTTTCAAATACACTATCATTTTTCTTTTTTTCTACTTTGAACAAACCACACAGGAACATATTTCTTTGATGTTTAGGTGTCAGGTAGTAATAACTCATGCATATATTTTGGGTTACTAATTTAGCTCTTGTATGATATAATCTGTAAAATGTGGCAGCGAAGAAAACTGGATTAAACTGGCATCATAAGGTTCTCTATCCGGTTCCCTAGAGTAGGCTCTAGTCTTCTAGACCAGAAGTTCTCAAACAGAAAGTATTTTCTAGTAGTAAAGGCATGCAACTAGAAACACAGGACAATAGAGAGACCTTTTAGTTCATCTGTTACTATCACTCTACACTGCAGGATTTAGGTATCAAAAAGAAGCTTGAAATGAAAAGAAGCTCTGAACAATATATTTTTGAAGATTTCAAATGCTCACAATTGACCACTTTTTCTATGACAGTCAAGTCTCAAAATTGTAAAAGTGTACTTTCAAAGCAGTCTGGAGCTTTCACTTAGATTCTTTGGCTTTAGCAACATTTGTGAGCAAAAATTCATTTAAAGACAACCATTTGGTTTCACTTCAAAAACCCTGTTGGTGGTTTCACATTGTTGCCAGAACATCACATTCACAGTTTTAAGGCTACTGAATTCTGGGACTTGTTAATATTGTGATGTAGAACCTGCTTTCTTTTGATTAAACAGTGAATCATAAGATCTATTCTTTACTGTCATTGTAGAGTACCTCATTAAAATCACAAAGTAATTGGTAATTCCTTGAATTTGGAGACAGGCCATTACAAAATATTACTTTGATAATTTCAGTTTCATAGTCCTTTGAAGTAAAATGGGAAATTGAATGAGATGTTTATAAACAGTGAGATGCAGTAAGAAAACAACCTTTTTTGTAAATAGAAAATGATTTTGTGCATATTCAGATAAATATTTGAATGGAAGATTATTTCTGAAGTTGGTTTTAGGGTGTCTCTTTGTTCTTTTTGATTGTTTGCTTGTTTGTTTGCTTTTTTTTTTTTTTTTTTTTTTTTTTTTTTTTTGTATTTAACAAATGCTTTAAATAATATTTCAGACTTGCTAGATAGAGATGCTATGTGTGATACAATACAGGTTAGCCGTGACCAAACTTTTCTAAATGTATATTTTTCATGTGGGCAATAGTATATCCCTTTACCACATGATTTTTAAACAAAGACTTTCTAGAAGTAATGTGGTTTCACAGCCTAGACAACACATCACAGCTTTGTTTGGAGGCCTGTTCTTGTACTGATCTTTGGCCTTAAACAGTAGAGCTATATAAGTAAGAGATTCAAATAGACTTTCTAACAAAATACATGTTAATAAAATTCACAGTAACTGAATCAAAGTCATAGTGGCTAGGTGAATTCAGATGCAAAATATCTCTATACCAGTATTATCTTCCTAGGCAACCACATGAGTGTGTTTCAAAATATGTCCTACTGGAAAATGATATCCTTGAGTGTTGTTAATATTCTGGTGACAGAAGAGAAAAATGTAAAAATGTGCAACATATTACAAAAAATTGAAAGAATGTACTTTAAGAATTCTAGAATTGAGAAATATCATAGAAACAGTAATGAAATAAAGGTATAAATAGAAGTTGTGCTAAATTGTAACTATATATTAATCTCTTTTTTTTTTTTAATTAAATAAAACCAGAAATTATTTCTGTAATTGTTTTTTAGTTCTTAATTAGGACAATCATTAATACATCTCAAGGCAATTTATCTATTTATTCTGATAGTATCTCATTTAAATATTTCCAGAGTTTGTTTTCAGACTTCTGTTAGAATTACAGAATCTAAATTTAACTTCTCTATTTTTAGTCTTTCAGATTTTATTTGGCAATGCATCTTTAAAGTTTCCAGGCTGAACTCTTCCATGCCTGTATGTAAAATCATGGACACTTCAGGACACGGCTTTATGTTTGGACTTTGCCGCTTTAGCTTCATGGTTAAGTAGAAGAACTCTCATCACCTATCCCTTCCTAATAATATCATAAGGATATTTTCCTTAGAGAGCAAGAGCTCTCCATTCCCATAAGTAATAAAACAAGCAGGGAAGGTAGAAAACCAGCATGGCTGAACAAGGACCTGCTGAGCAAAATTAAGCAAAAGAAGGAAATGTACAGACAGCAGAAACAGAACCTGTTCCAGTGTCCTCTCAGTGAAGAACCTTTCCCTATCATCCAGACTGCCCCTCACCTGTCCCAGCTCCATGCCAATCCCTCGGGTCCTGTCCCTGTCCCCAGAGAGCAGAGCTCAGCACCTGCCCCTCCGCTCCCCTCGTGAGGGACCTGCAGGTCACCATGAGGCCTCCTCTCAGCCTCTTCTGCTATGAGCTCAACAAACCAAGGGACCTCAGCTGCTCCTCACACGTGTTCCCCTCCAGACACTTCACCATATTTGTTGCCTTCCTTTGGACATATAATACTCATATACACATAATTCATATAATAATTCAGTTTCACCTTTTGGCTCACATACAATGTTTTTATTTTAATTTTTAATATATCTGGTAAGTAGGATATTCTTTCCTGGCACTCCAGCCCAGTGTTTAAGATTTATACCTCAGTCAGTACAGCAGAAAAGCATACTAACTTAGTCCCACTTATGAAAGTGGATCTCTCTCCAATTAAGGGAGCAACCTCCCTTGGGAAAAAAATAAATAAATAAATAAATAAATAATAATTATTTATTTTTTTTATTTTTAATTATTATATAAGCAAAAAATAATAATAAAAAATGTGTTTTGGTGGAATGAATGCTCACAAGCAGTTACAATATTTTACATGTATTCCTGGAGTGCATTTTTCAATGTAGTTTAATTATAAATTAATTGCTTTGTAGTCCCCAAGATGGCTTTGCAACAAGACAAATTGTAGTACACAAGGACAATTAGAAAGTTCACTAAAATATATTTCTGATCCAAATATAGTCACTAACAAATATATAACTGTATACACTGACACAGCAGTGTAAAATATGTTGATTTTCTGTTCCTTTCTCACACACTTATTCAGGTTCATTTCTCAGTCGTTCCAAAGCTCCATGAGGTTTAGGGACAGTGCTTGTACTTGGTCTCCATGATATTTTTTTATTTTTATTTTTTTCCCTGCTAATAGCCCCCCTACTATAAATGTGGAGAATGTTAGCTTTACCTTGCCATCTGATTCATTTTGTCAAAATGTTAGTCATACAAGTCAAATAGTCAAGTGTGTTTCTCAAATGGAACACACCATGCAGAATCTTTAGAATGTGTGTCTGAACCTGCTGGTTTGCAGAATAAATTTATTGAAATTTCATTTCATGGAATGGAATGAAAATTCATTAGGTATACAAATACAGATTCTGTTATAGAACTATTCCACCTGAAAAAAAAAAAGTGGTGGATTCTGTTTTATTTCCAAAACAACCAAAGCAGATGTTATTCAGTTCATCAAGTGCTTGAACAGAAAAAGAGTAAGACGTAGAGAATGGAATTAATAGACAAGAATAACAAGAGTTATCTGTGTCCTCACTTGACACTCGACCATGTAGTGATATGAGTGTAGTGTGAAGAGACAGATTACAAGAATATAACATCAGGGAAGACAGCTAGAGATGCTAAAGTAATGGCAGCAAGTGCTTGACACTAAGACAGACAGGGAAACATTCTTCGACAGGTAAGAATCAAATGAATTTCCTAAGGCACTACGAAATTATTTCACACAAAGCTAGCAAGCAAGTGTAATGTGTCTAACAACACTCAATCATTACAGCTGATAGATAGTTTTCTTTATACAAACAATCTGCATGTTTATACTTTTATGAGAATGGGATTCTGGATATGATGGTTTATGATATGCCTATGCATTGTGAGGAATTATGTCATTGCCAGTTTAATGGACTTATTGGATTATTCTCTGTACAACTTTGTATGTTTAACTTGTGTATTTTTTCTTCCCATATATATGTCCTCATAGGAGATGTAGATATTTGAATTTCTATCCTAGAATCAACACAAGCTTTAAATATTAAAGAATAATTCCCCAAGTAGCACAGATATTATAGGTCTTTGCTGGATCAGACAGCTTGATATAATAGCCCCTGATTCTAGTTGGTTAAGCAGATAAACAAATATAAATATGTAATGCTGACCTGAAAACACAGAAGAAAATAAAACCATATAATTTCATCTGAAAATCAGAGAAAAATTTCTTTTTATTTCACCATGATCTGCTGTATACTCTACTACTAAATATTCAGCACCAAAATTTGCTCAGTGAATTTAATTAAGAATACTAATTTAATGAAAGATTTTGACAAATGTTGTCTATTCAGCTAATTTGACAACAGAGAATTTGGGATGTCATGAACAAAGTGTATTTTTTGTCATTCACAATTTATTTAGTTGTCCCTGCATAAAGCTTTTCCCATGCAATATGTGAGAAAAATTTACTTCATCATCATAGATCAACTTGACACCATCCTAGAGAGGTAACTGTTGATTTGATTGAATGTAGAAGTTAACAAGAAGATGGCAACCCAGTGTAGAAGATGCTCTAAGATGAGGAAGTCTAGAAATCTTGCAGAGAAAACAAAAACAAAATTAGATCTAATACTTAGATCAAATAAGAGCATTTCTTAAGTTCTTTCTATGTCTTTTAAAGTTCCTATACATAGAAGACTGTAAAATGTAAATCATACAGTTCAATAGTTTTTATATTTTTATGTGTTTCATTCTATGTACATGACACTGGCCCTGTTTTAGCTGTAAATCCAAATTCCATTCCATGTTTCTTAAGTCTATGCATTTTTCAAGATGACTAAAATTTTATGTGCCATTATACGCACTATACAGTCTAGATTTGGCAACATTCAAGAAAAGAGTTCCCAATGAGCCATGTGCATTATGATGAGAGGAAGGAAGAGAAACACTGCATTTTATCTTAGGTTACCAAAGATAGGTTTATCTTAGGTTATTGTTTTCGTACTTCAGCATATAAATACATCTAGCCATTCCTCAAACTGTCTAAAATTGCTGCTGAAAGGCACATACCAACATAGATTCCAGAAGGAATTTGCATCTTGTTAAATGTCTATGGAAGAGGAGAAACCTGACACCAATTTCTAAGACACAAGTTTCAAAAGTCACATAAAGACTGTTGTCTACAAGATTAAAAATAATAATAATAATTTAAAGGCATTTAATTTTGCTTTCCATCTGTCCACTGACATTACACAATAACAACAAATGTCATAGTGAAAAGATTTTAAAAAAAAATAAAAAAAAATTCAGAGCACTTGCATGACCTCATGATCACCCTAGAGGCATATGAGAATATTTTTAAAATAACAGGCAAGGCAGTAAAGAAGGCAATTTTCAAAGAAACTGTGCAGGTATATGAAAAATTAAACCCTAATCAAATAACACACCCAACAGATGCAACAGAGAGAAGGTCCGTTACCAGCTTTAAGAGAAGAGACAACATGGAATGGTTTGCCTAAAGCTTTTTCAAGGACGTTGAAAAACAGATTCTATGTCTTCTGAAAATTATAAATAGCAAGAAAATTGTAATGTTAGCCATCTTTTACAGAAGTTTCACAAAATTAGGACATGATTTAACATCCCTTATTCACATTCCTATTATTATACATAACATACAGTACTGTATTTTTAATATCTTGGAGTATCCCACAACAATTTTTATTTCCTTCTCACTTTTTCTCTATGTCGTAAAAGCTATTTTTATTTTTAATTTTCAGAAACTTTGTTCAAAGTCATACATTTCTAAGATCAAATTTTCAGTGTATATAAATATGTGATCCATATTTAGTAACACGTAGTAACTCCATATATTGCCCTCACTCCCTTCTCTCCCTCCTTCTTCCCTCCGAATTTTGGTCTCTTACTTTTCTTTCTGCTTAAGTTATTCAAGAAGTTTGCATAATAAAGCACCTTCATCTTGTACTGTTCTAGTTGTAGCCCCTTAAATAAGATGATACCAGGATATTTGTTTTAATACATTTTTTATTTGTTTTCATCATTTGTGTTTGTAATACACTGGCTTTCATTTTAGGATCATAGCTCCTTTTATACATATATAAATAATGAACATATATATATATCTCAGCAGAGAATACTCATGGAAGGGTCTTTGAAACTATTAATTGAGAATACAAGATACCAATAAGCAAATAGCTGTGTAGACTGTCTCTGTCTTGAAGTTCCTTTGGATGGGTTTCATCTGACAAAACATAGCTGTTTATTACACTCTAGAGGAGTCACTCTAAAGGATCATTTCAAGAGAAAGTGGTGGACATTTCTACGTTGATGGTCTTCTCATCCTGAAGTAGGCATCTGAAACTGAACAGCTCTCTTTAAAAGAGACTGCTTTTTTCCATTACTTCTAAGAAAGGCTTCAGTGGGATCCCACCCATGAACCCTGAAAAATCATATAACAATTATGATTCATGAAAAACTCAACACATAGCAAGACTGCACAGAAGGTTGTAATCCTGTTATCTAGAGCTGCTTGCCAGAAAACTCAGTATATTTTCTACGGAAAACTGTAACTTTAATCTTTTTTTTTTTTTTTTTCCTAGGTGTTGGCTTGGATGGTAGTTTTGGAGAGAATGAGAGAGGCAGCTTCCTTAATCTCTAGTTCAAGAAAACACCAATTACAAAACTACTAGAAGTAGGAAGTTAACTTTCATTAACCAATAATAATAATAAATCCAATGTGCTCCATGCTCTTTTCAAAGTGACATTTTGAACAGTGCCTTTGGTTGCTACCAACTGCAAGCAAAAACTGCAAGTAAACTCAGTGTGTCCATTTTCATTCTCCCCCTACAGAAAATTGTATTTTTCAAAATAACAATTAAAATGAGGTAGTTAAAATGCAACTTTTTCAATTTCTTTTTGATGAATTGTAGTATTAATATAATCAAGAAACAAGGTGCAAGAATCATAATTTGGATTCTGAGTTGCTGTTAGTATTAACAGAATTCCTTTTTAGTCTTTAATCTTTTTTTGCTTTGGGTGTCACAAATGTAAACCATCTGGTATGCCAGCTGCCTGAGTTTCTTTTTACACATACTGCAAGAGTGGGTCGAAAGGCTCCAAAATTGCAGACATTATCCTTTTTCTGCTTATCATCATCATCGTTATAATCCTCTTAGCATTTTAATATATGGCTTTGCATCATTGTGGCCTCAGAGATTTGTCAATATGCTATAGAATGGAGTTTTGTTTTGCTTTCAGTGAGTACTCAGTGTGTATAAGGGGGTTGGAAATCTGGAATATAGTTTATTTTGGATTTGCTGTTCACCAGTTGCAATAATTTTATCCAACATATTTAGTTAAATTTGATTACTATATTTATCTGCTTGTCTCTTTTAGGCAAAGTTAATTTCTCAATACAATACAATTTAAATACAGCTGAAGAATACAAGTCAAACCTGAAGTTTAATTTTCTCCTCTGTGTTTCATTTCATTTACAAAGTTTTTCCAGGTCTTCTCAAAGTTGTGTCTTATGCTGAAGTTCTAACAGAGCAACGATTTGACTATGCCTTAGCTCCAAAATATTGCCTTTCTGCCTGAGAAAAGCAGAAAATAAAACCAGGAGTCAAAGGTGAATCTCTTGCTCATATCAGCAAGCTGTTGCTTCCATGCAGAATTCTTTCAGTTTAAAGGAACTCCAAGGATTCTGGGCTAGCGCAAAACCCTTTGTCCTTTTTGAGCATCTGAGTAGTATCTTGCCTTGCTGTAGATGCTGGATCCTACTGATAGGTTTCTAGCAAATGCTAGAAATTGCACAGAACAATTCACTACGAGTAACGATTTAAACCACTGCTTTCAAGGAGGCAAGGCATAGTTAACTATTTCATTAATGAAGATAACATACTCCCAGTACCTTCTGGAAGCTGGGTGGTAATAATTTACCCAATTAGGCATTCATGTCTATCAGTTCCTGAGAGTCAGCAGTACATGAAGGTATTCAAAAATAACGCATCCTTGTAGAAGCCAGTGACTCCTGTGGTCAGAGAACTCAGCAAATTTCTGTACATAACAAAGATGCAAAATACAATAGAAGCCAATTGTATTGCCTAGCTTCTCCCTAAGAAAGGAGATTGTGATGTTTGAACTACCAGTATAAGATACTGAGTGTTGATATCTCTGGGGAAAATAAATAATAAATAAATAAAATAAAATTTAAATAAACTTTCCCCATCATTACTCTTACTTTTTTTTACAATACTACCAGTGTCTTATCATCAGCCCAAAATGTTTACTATATTCTCTCTTAAGAAGGAACAGGGAGGGGGCAGGTGCTGCCTGGGATCTAGCTGAGCATTGATCAGTGGGTGGTGAGCAATTTCATTGTGCATTACTTGTTTTGTATATATTTTTTTTATCATCATAGAATCATAGAATCTCCCAGGTAGGAAGGGGCCCACAAGGATCACCAAGTCCAAATTCTGGGTCCCCAAAGGACCACTCAAAAAATTAAAAAACAGACCGTGTGTCTGAGAGCATTGTCCAAACACTTCTTGAACTCTAGCAGGCTCAGTGCCATGACTACTTCCCTGAGGAGCCTGTCCCAGTGCCCAGCCAGCCTCTTGGTGAAGAACCTTTTCCTGATATCCAGTCTGAGCCTCATCTGTTGCAGCTTCAAGCCGTTCCCTCGGGTCCTATTGCTGGTCACCAGAAAGAAGAGATCAGAGCCTGCCTCTCTACTCTCCTTTGTGAGGAAGCTGTACACCTCGATGATTTGTGCCCCCACCCCCCCCCCACCCCCATATTTTCCAACTCTCTCCGCCATCCATCCTACTGAGGGAACTGAGAGGAATGAGCAAACAGCTGTGTGGTGTTTAGCTGCTTGCTGGGTTAAACCCCAACAGGCTGATTGACTGATGACACTCACTGAAAGTCACAGGTAAGACATTCTGAAATATAATGAAGAATTGCAAATTTAAGAAAAAGAGCAAAAATAAAAAGCAGAATTTGTAACATGTAATACATAAAAAAATACAGATTTAATGACATCATTTTGCAATGACCATCTGTAATCTTTAAATTTTTCAATTCAATTGCACATTACAAAGTAATCTGAGCTCTCTATGTCTACCTCCATAAACACCAAATTCTTAAGTAATTCTGTTGGTAGTGGAATAATGGAATCAAAATTATTAGAAATCAGAAAAAAAATAACTTTTTTTTTCATAAACTTTATGCAGCCATATATGTTTTATGACAGCATATATGTTTAATGACATATACTTTAATGACAACAACCACAAGTTATTTTGGGGGGGGAGGTTAAATCCATGATTTTTTTTTTTTTTTTTTTCCTTCAGTGAATAAAATAGCATTTGCAAGAGTCTAGTTAGATAAAATAAACTCTTGCAAGTGAGAGGTAAAAGGGAGGGATGCAGATGATGACAACATTTGAACACTTCTAGCTTAATCACTCACTGCTGGATATTGCTGACATCTTGTTATTAATGTAGACATTTGGGACCTAGATTATGAAGTTGATAACTTGTTACTCCTTGTAGAGGAGTGTTCTACAGAGATAATTAATAGCGATAAAGTGTTAGTTAGCAGTAGTGACTAAGGGAGAAAAAGTTTGTGGCCAGCTCATGAATCATGAATTATTTTATACTATATCCACAAGTCACCTTGCCTTGGGAGACCCTGTAAGTTGTTTGTTTTGTTTTAAGAGTGAATTTGTTTAATAATTAACTACAGCAATCTTTACAATGGCTGTGGAACCCCTGAGGACAACAGCTAAAATGCAGCAATGACTGGGGAAAAAAATTGAAAGGTTTGCTAAAATAAGAACTCTCTCCTCATTTATACTGACAGGAATATAGAGTTTGGTTTCAAGAACTTTTCATCTGTCACGTTAATATAAAGTTGTATAGTATATTAAAATAAGAGAGCTATGACATAATAGATTTCTATTTTCTTTAGATAGATGCCCAAAAGCTTTTAAAGTTTCAAATCAATATATTATTAGAACAAGAAGATACTACACATCATCTGTGCCCAAGAAAAAGGGGGCAAGTTTTTGTTTTAAGTCTGATAAGCAAACAGCCTTAGAGAACCACGCAGCTGATCTTGATGGAAATCTTGACAAATCAACATTACAAATGTTAAATCATTTCGTAATTCTACAGTACTCAGTGCTTACATGTGTGAGGAGACATTGCTTCTTGTAGTCATTTACTACAGGCAGAGCTGAGTGTAGCATCTATTCACTTTTTTAACACCTCAACATCCTGTCATTAAACATTTATTTAAATTGCTTATAGCTTCTATAAGAATTTAAGTAATTTTCTTGATGAAATTAGATAAAAGTAATTTAACTATGCTAATGATTCTGACAGTCTGCTTCCCAGTATCAGTAGAAATGTAGAAATATTTTTATTTCTTTTGGGGGGGGGAGATGTCATAATTAGAGACTTTGCTCACTAGTGGTAAATATAAATAGCATAGATAAATTGCTTCAGCAAATACTGCCATTTCTTCAATTCTGAGAGCTCAGTCTTGTACTGTCAATAATAGTATCTTTTTTTTTTTTTTTAATTTTTATATTATTTGTCCATTTGTAGAATTTTGTGGCATTTTTTCCATGTCAATCCCAGGATATAAAGACTTCATGAATGCACTGCGTTCTAAACCATGTTAAGTGGGTAGAAAATTATTCTGAAGTTTCTAACAGAGAAACCAGGAAAAAAAAAAAAAAAAAAAAAAAAAAAAAAAAAAAAATGAAGTGAGGACTAATAGTCTTTCACTGACAAATCTAAACAGCATAATAAACCCTTCCTTTCATTAGATGTAATCTCCTTTACTGACTTAAGGTACCAGGAGCTGTAGGAGGGAAGTAAGCAGGAATGATGAAGTAAAATTTCACCCATAGAAGATTTGGGTATATAATTAGGGTAGATATTTACATTTATTTCATATCATATTCATAAATATTCGGGCCACAACATGAAGGTGATCCAGGAAAACTTCAGAGAATAATAAGGCGTAATTGGCATATAAGAATAAAAAAACTGTGAGAAGCAAAGCCAGCAATGGAAGCTGAAGCAAACTGGACTACGATTGTACAACTGTTTAAGTCTGAGAAAGGAGAAGAGTGGTTCTGCTTCACTTATATGTTCCACCAGCTTCCTTTTTGGTGGCACTGACACTTGTCTGCTGCTAACTGAGCTGGGTCAGAGCAGAGGACTCATTCAACAAAAAACAAAAGCAGTTTTATACTGTCTTAGCACCTGAACAAGACCACTGATGAAGGTCCGATAAATGGCAAGTGCTGACACAAGGAAAGAAAGTAAAGGTGACAAACATACACCTTTGATAAATACGATGAAATTAGCTGTATCATCGAGTCACACTTATAAATTCTGTCTCTGTATCAATCTCTGATGGATTTTTTTCTCTGTTTCCCCCCTCTTCCTCTCTTCTAGCTAAATCATAATGACTCGTAGGAAATGAACCTCCTGATTTAAGTAACTGTAGGCCTAAAATTAGGCATTGTAAACACAGACATACAAACACACTTCTATTGTGTATTTATACATTTAAGACACAGTTTGTGCAGTGATTAATTTGCCATCCTGTACTTAGCTGCCATTGTCCCATGTCAGCCCATTTCAATTCACCTGATAAGTTCAATCATCCATTAACCAAAAAAGCCTTGTAAGAGACATGTGTGCACAAATCATATTATCTATTAACAATGTATTTCAGCAAAATGTCTATGGGGACTGAAGACCTCCTGCACACCACTTTAAAAATAAGTTCCCTGGAGCCCAACACATAGAAATTGTTTGAGTGAACTAATGTATTCTCATGCATTCCTCTTGATGCTGAATTTGTCTCATGCATGAAAGACTTTGCAGGGCATTACACGTTCTTTATTCCTTGCTCGTGAAGGTGTTAAACTAACAGTTTCCAAGTGTACCTAAGCATGTGCAAAAAGCAATTCTTTGCCAATATTTCTGAAAAAATAACACGCACAGTGCCAGAAGTGAAATTTTGCCGTTATTCCATATTTGCTTGAATAAGCCAGAACTACTGAGTTTCTTTTTAAAAGAGCTTATCACACCTTTGCACACACAGTAACTGAAGTGAAGGTGAAAGTGAGTACAATACATGGCTACCAGCAAGATATTTTATCTCATTACACTTTAACACACCTCCCAGTCTAGTGTGTCATTTTGATCTCATATCTATTCAATGTGTCTTCCCTGGATTTTCTTCATTTCTTTCTGGATCTTGTTGTTTTCTCAGTTTTAACCAGTTCTTTACAGTTTCCATAGTATCCTCCCCTTTTTGTCTTTTGTAACAAGGAAATAACAGATGCAAAGTCTGGAATCTATTTAGGAACATAATATTCCAAATTAAACTTGAATAAACACTCAGTAACTAGTAGCCTCATTTAATCAAATAATAGGCTTTTAAGAATGCTGTATCTTTATGATATATTTTTCCGTAATGTATGTTTACATAAGAATAAATATAGCCTGGTACTGTGCCATTGGATTGGGTAGGTATAGACAGCAATGCCTACAGGAAAACATTGAGGCAAGTGTATTGATTAGGCAGCTTCTGAACTGTTCAGCCTTGCCAAATATTTTGAGTGAATTTCAGAAGGCAAGACATGGTAAATTACATTATGTCTTTGATATTATAAAAAAAGTGAATTAATTTTCATGTAAACTTATTCAGACAATTTCTTTATATTATTTACATATGTATTTTGTATTAAACTAGTTACCCTAAAGAAAATACTGTGTAACATATTCTGTTCTATTAACAAGGCAAAATCAAAGTTAATCAAACTTACCAGTTTCTTGTTCATATCAGAATGCCCCTACAGAATTTCTTTTAGACACTAGTTAATATGCTGTTTATACCACAAAATTTTGTGATGATGGATTTTTCAACTTTATGATGTAATTTGTAGTATTAAGAGAAATAAATGGCAACTTGTAGTTAAACACTCTTCGGTTTTAGTATACAAGTACCTATGAAAATCCTTGTTTATTCCCATGCAGTGAATATTTTTATATATTTGCCACTACATTTAAAAGATCAATATTGATAAGACAGCTCAATGAAACAGTAATGAATCTGAGGTACTTACAGAGAAATATTCATTGAAAGGGACTGTTCCCTGTGCTAGGTCCAGTCTTTAAATTTATTTTTTAACATGTTAAAATATTATGATATTTGGAAATGGATTTCATGAGGCCAGACTCTACGATCTTTTCATGGGATGAGTTGAAGATTATCATCCTTAGTCAAGTGGAAGAATGTAAGGAATATGACTAAATGTAGGTAACAGGAATCTCATAGCTAAATCACCTTTAAGTGACATGAGCTCAAACAAACAACAACAACAACAAAAACATGTCAGATAAACATCATTTCAAAATTCTTATACCCTTTTTATTGTAAATAATCTCAGGCTACAGCCAACAGTTAAATTTTCCAAGAATATATATATATTATTGTTTCTGTCAAGCAGCATTTAAAACCTTTTACATCCAGCCCTTTCATCCTCAGTGAAATCCTGTCATTAACCTTAATGAGAACAGAATTAATGTTAAAAATAAAGATTTCAGTCCTCGTAACAGCTGTTACAGAACAAAAAGCATATCTAAATACATCTTATTATCAGAAAAATAATACAAATATTACCTGAAACTGTCCCATGCATATTTAAACTTTGAATCATCTAATTTTCACATAATGTTTTAAAAATTCATAGCTGTTGAATGTATCGACTAAAGTTAATAGATGCATTTTATTACAGACCTTCCAACATAGATGAAAGTTATTCTGTAGTTTTAATGGGCTCTACTATGCAAAGAAGATTACAAAATGAGGTTCAAAGATCATCATATGTGCATCAACATTAAGCCAGAATACAACATGGTAATCAAAAGGATTTCTTAAGATTCTCTGAGAAACAAATACTTTCTGTTTTAGAATCACAGAATCATAGGAGCTCCTGTGATTCTGTTCCAAGGTGTCTGCCCCATCCCCTTCATACAGGCTCTGCATATGGCTTGTAGACGAGCTTCTTAAGAAGTCTGTAGGACTTTGGGATGTCCCCAAAGATGTGCACTAAAGGAAGGGAGGAAAGCCAGCGACAGAGACAGGCCCACTCCACTGAGTGCCACACACAAAACCCGCAAGTATTTTGCATCTGCCTTCTGCCAGCAGCTGCAATGCCTGCTAGCAATAGCCACTCCAGCAGTATGCAGGAATGCATGGCCTTGATGGCACTTTGTACTGAAATCTCTGATTTGCTAAATAATATTCAATTTCCTTCAACAATGTTCTTCTTCAGCAAATTTCTTCAGAAATATTCACCTCACATTTCCAATTAGAGGCAACCCCTCCTCACAATGCAAAGCAAATAATTTTATCCTTGTAAGTTTCCTCATAAAAATCCCTTTCAAATCTCATGGCTCCCAATCCACCACTTCCCTCTATTTCTTCTGTCTTTCTCTTCCCTCTTCTCCATGACCTCTTCTCCAGTCATTTGCTTTCCTCTGGGTTGACATTTTGTCTTGTCTGCCACTGCAGAGCTGGAGGAGGCAGCAGCAGGAACAGAAAAAACAACAGGTCTCCAGATGGAGGGATGGAGGGATGTTCACAAGCACATTCGTATGTGCTTGTGAACAGGCAAGTGTGAAGGGAGATCTGCATCAGACCAGGATAAGGTTTACGGCATCTAAATCCCACCTCAGGCCTGACACCTAACATTTGCTGTTGGGTATCTGTTCCTACATAAACCCAACAACAAGAAAAACAAAACAAAACAAAACAAACAAAACAAAAAAAAAACAGTAGGTTAGGGCTGTTTGACTAATAAAAAGCAAACTTTTTCTTAGTCTGACTAAAAAAACTGACTAAAAAAAAATAACAAAAAGAAATCAGCTACATTATTATATATATATACACACATACATATATATACACAAAAACTCACATGTATACACATATACACAAGTTTTATATACAATAATCATGTATTCTGGTTTCACATATGTCCTAAAAAAGAAAAACAAACAACAAAACATTCCTCAACTTCTGGCAAAACAGTTTTTTAGCAACAAAGAATCAAACATTTAAATGAGAACTAAATCTTAAAGAACACTTCAAGTAGTCCAGTCCTGTCAATTGTTTGCAAAAGAGCCATGATTCTGGAAAAAGAAAACATCTTCAACTTACCAATATCAGCAAAAAAAAATGCCATGGCATTTTCTAGCACCCCATCTGATAAATCAACTCCTTTTTACAGGTATTATAACCAC
This sequence comes from Nettapus auritus, assembly GCA_011076525.1. Taxonomy (NCBI): domain Eukaryota; kingdom Metazoa; phylum Chordata; class Aves; order Anseriformes; family Anatidae; genus Nettapus; species Nettapus auritus. The sequence continues at coordinate 73,729,304 of CM021767.1, read as the reverse complement.
TGAAAATTCTCCCCTTAGGCAATCTTACTAAGACAAACAGTAATTCTGAGGTACAGTAGTATTAATCTTCTATTCAAACAGAATTTTCTTTTTTTTTTTTTTTTCTTAAGAAATTATTTTTCTATCTGTAATTTGGTTGAATCGTGAGTTATTTTCTATTTCTTTTCTGATTCAGAATGAAAAAGAGGATATGTGAAGCCGTTGACTTGAGTAGGCTCAATTATAATTAAACAAAATTGTAAGATAAAAAATGCATTTAGAATGGTTGATTTAGTACTGTTTCAAGCTCATAAGGCCTGTTCTCTTAAGTTAATTCTTTTCAAATATGACAATGAAATAAATATTTATGAAAATCTGTTGTTTTTAGGAAAATTACAAGAGAATTGTTTCCTGACAACATCAAATATTGATTATTTTAGGGAAAATATTAGCTTAATCCTAAACCAATCATCATTTGCTTGATTTATGATATGATAGAATAATTACATTCAGAAGAATAATCATGTTTTCAGATTATTTTGGTTTTTACTTTTACACCAGTTAAAACAGATTTATTCTGCAAAACAGCAATGAACAATGATCTGCCTGTCAATACTTTTTTAAAACATGTATGCTATTTGTTTCCTGAAATGAAATGAGAATTGGAGGTCTTAGTGCTTTGCACTTCATTATTTTGGAAGTTTTTTTTTTACATTTGACTCTCTGAATCAGGAAGAAAAACAGGAGTATTTAGTGGTCAGATGAAAAAACTTTCTTGTTGAGATGGCTTACCTTAAATTCCAGTAAATGAGCATCCTGGAAATATAATAATACAGATACATAAACTCTTGAGTACTTATGGTATCTTTTGACCTTTATCCCTCTCTGGGACAGTGGACAAGTGCACCATTCCACAGAGTTGGTAGTTTTCAAGAAAATGTTATTTTCTCTACATTAGCTACCAGTTCAAAAGCTTTATTAGCCTCATGTTAAACAGTGCTTGTTTAACACAGATTTATTTGGGAATATGATAATGTAAACTTATTTAGTCATTTGTTTAGATTAATTTATTTATACTGCCCAGACAGCTTCATAAAATTTAGCACAATATGCAGAATATTTTCTGTATATTGTTCCATACTGTTTCATGATGCTCACAAAAAAAACAGCTCATTATGTTTTGACTTAGTTCTAGAATTTGTGCTTATGATATTTTGGGATGGAGAGATTTAGTTTTTTAACTGTCTAGGTATTATTAATGTTATTAAATGTGCTCTTTCAGCAGAATTTTCATTGTTAACCACTTCTGACTCTTGTATTGCCATTTATTTATTTATTTTCCTCACTTTGACTCTCATTTCAGCACTGAAAGAAAACTACATGTTTTTTCAAGCAGATTCAGGCTGTAGGACAGATGAATAGATATATTCGGTACAGTAAGCACATAGTAAGTGCTCTCAACAGTACACAACGATGCAAAATATTTCCACTCTGAGTAGTAATATAAATTTTAAATATTCATCATTTTGATGGTTTTCCTCGGGTGGGCAGCCAAGTCCCACCACAACCGCTCTCTCACTCCCCCTCCTAAAGAGGAGCGAGGAGAAAATACGATGAAAGGGGCTCAAGGGTTGAGATAAGGACTAGGAGATCACGCAATAATTATCGTGACGGGCAAAACAGACTCAGCATAGGGAGATAGTACGATTTATTGCTTATTACTAACAAGCTAGAGAAGTAAGAAACAAAGGAAAGAAACCAAAAGAACCTTCCTCCCCATCCACCCTCTTCCTCCCCACCGAGCGGTGCAGGGGAACGGGGGAATGGGGGTTATGGTCAGTCTGTAGCACTTCTTCTCTGCCGCTCCTTCTCGGTCACTCTTGTCCCCTGTGCTGTGGGGTCCCACCCACGGGATGCAGTCCTTGCCGAACTGATCCGGCGTGGGCTGTCCACAGGCAGCAGCTCTTCAAGAACTGCTCCATATATGGGTCCGTACCACGGGGTCCATCCCTCGGGAGCAAACTGCTCCAACCTGGGTCCCCCACGGGCAGCAGCTCCTGCCGGGTCACCTGCTCCTGTGTGGTCTCCTCTCCACGACCTACAGGTCCAGCCTGGAATCTGCTCCGGCAGGGGTCTTCCACAGGCCGCAGTCTCTGTCGGTGCAGGTCCACCTGCTCCACCATGGTCTCCTCCACGGGCTGCAGCGTGGATCCATGCTCCACCATGGTACTCCATGGGCTGCAGGGGGACATCCTGCTTCACCATGGTCCTGACCCTCCTAGCTGCTGTGTGGCGCAGCTTTTTTTTCCCGGTCTTAAATATGTTCTCACAGAGGCGCAAAACAACATCGCTTATTGGCTCAGCTCTGGTCAGCAGTGGGGCCCTTACCAAACATGGGGCAGCTTCTAGATCCTTCTCATAGAAGCCACCCCTATGGCCCCCCTGCTACCTAAACCTTGCCACGTAAACCCAGTACATTCCACCCCTCGCCTCTGTGAAAAGCATATTTAAGACAGGGAAAAAAACGCTGCGCCACTCCCGGCAGGAGCTGCTGCCCGTGGGGGACCCAGGTTGGAGCAGTTTGCTCCCGAGGGATGGACCCCGTGGTATGGACCCATATATGGAGCAGTTCTTGAAGAGCTGCTGCCTGTGGACAGCCCACGCCAGATCAGTTCGGCAAGGACTGCATCCCGTGGGTGGGACCCCACAGCACAGGGGACAAGAGTGACTGAGAAGGAGCGGCAGAGAAGAAGTGCTACAGACTGACCATAACCCCCATTCCCCCACACCGCTTGGGGGGAGGAGGTGGAAGAGGGTGAATGGGGGGGAAGGTTTTTTTGGTTTCTTTCCTTTGTTTCTCACTTCTCTAGCTTGTTAGTAATAAGCAATAAATCGTACTATCTCCCTATGCTGAGTCTGTTTTGCCCGTCACGATAATTATTGCGTGATCTCCTAGTCCTTATCTCAACCCTTGAGCCCCTTTCATCGTATTTTCTCCTCGCTCCTCTTTAGGAGGGGGAGTGAGAGAGCGGTTGTGGTGGGACTTGGCTGCCCACCCGAGGAAAACCATCACAATCATCTGTCACCATCACGCTACAAAAATAATAGAGAGATTTGTAGTCTTTATTGTCAGATAACTGCTTTATTTTGAATATTTTTTTCCTATGTTATTTGCATTAGACAGTTTTTTGTTTTTGTTTTTTGTTTGTTTGTTTTTGCATACAACTTATTTTTATATTAAAACAACCCTTCTGTTGTAAGCACTAGCTTCTTTTATTTTGTTTGGGCTGTTCTGAGTAAGATGGACGCGTTGAACTCATTGGGAAATCAATGGTTAACATTAATGCTGTGATCTCCTTAGGTTTAAAGGCCTAAAGATGTTGGCTGAGCGCTAAATGTTCTTCATGCTCAATGATGGAAAGTTCTTCTCATATTTTCACTTATGACTATATCGGTACTAACACACTAAATAGTATCAGGGCTTGTTTATCTCTGCAGTCAACTGACAGCATCTAGTCACATCCATGTTAGTGAACTCCATTAGTTGCTCAAATAGTCAGGCCACATACATTGTAACTCACTGGAAAAATCCTTGCTGTTCCTAACTATGTCCAGGAAATGTTTTATAAAAAGACATCAAGCCAAAGGGATCATAACTGTATCCTGACATTGTTTAGTTTGTTTGTATTATCTTCTATTTTTTGTATGAGAGCAGCTCAATAAGCTAAAGTAACTGTTTGTGAGAAAATACAGAATTATAGATACTTTTCTGTGATTTGGTCTTCTGCATTTGAAAGTAACTGTATAAAACCTTAATTAGTGGTTATCTATGAAACTTCTTGAGAGCTTCCCTGTCTAATTCTCCTGTAAGAGTACTTTTTTCAGCCCTTACCTGTAATTTGTTTGTACACACTAAAGTTATTTCACTCTGTCTTACAATGTCTTAATGGTTCCAGCTGTTAGTGTTAGCCTTTAATGAGAAAATATACCACTCTCTTGTTAAAATTTGTTGTTTGTGGTGGGTTTGGTTTTTAAATATAGCTATAATTGTTTTTTTCTGTTTCTGAAACATTCATTTTATTACTATGAATAACATATCACGTAAGAAATTAAAACTATTTACATAAAGACATATATAGAGAGATGGAGATGTTGACTAGACAATAACACTGTGAACAGCTATGCTGACATCTTGCAGAGGGGACTTCTGATAGAATGGAGCATGGCAAATGATTTGAAAACTTGCTTCTTTGTACATATGGATTGCAAATCATTATAGGCATGTATAAATAAATAATAATATTTTACAACATCAGGTGTGTATATAGTGTAAAGCAAGCACAAAAATATTTCTGAAAATATCCTAAACTACACATCAGGTTATTTGAAGTACGTAGTGGCTGAAAATTCTTGAAGAGAAGGAAAGATATTGCACTTGCAGGACTTATTGACAGCCATGAGCTTCTAAAGAGGAGTGGGTGTGAAGCTGTGAAGAAAAGCAATTCCATTCTCAGTAGGCTATCACAGTACATTTTCAGAAGTTTCTAATTGAAGATATGCTTCATTTGCCTTGGCTATAAAAGAAGTCACATTTACTCATGATTATGTCTGTAAATGAACTCATAAAAAGTACTTGAGAAAAAAAAAAAAAAGAAAAAAGAAAGAAAACAAAAATTTGGAAAGCATTTTTAATTATGTGAAGTACATTTGGCTTTTGAATTTTCTAGCAAATATTATGAGAGCCAAACTCCATTAAGATCAATAATTTCAAACTATTTATTTGCAGGTATATTAGCTGTATTAACAATATGTTTCATTCTAAGGAAAGTTAAATATTAAGGCTGTCAAATTCAATATATGAAAATGATACTCAATGATACGTTATTTATAATCCATTAGTACAGTGGATCTTTCAGAATGTTGTAATGAAAAGTTTTGAGTAAGTTTAAATAACAAAGTTATCATGAAGGATGCAAGCAAAATCAGATTTTTGACACAAACAAAATATTGATTTCATTATGAATTAATTCTACTTGTATATGATGACATGACAGCTTTTCCATTTTCCAATTCCATAATCTAAGTTTCCCTAATTTCCTATTTAAGACTGTCAGCCAAACGTGGCCACACATCACAGTTTTATGTTTCATTTAGGTACATAGAGTTATAGTCCTTTGGATTTTTATTTTTTTTTTTTGCTTTTTCTTTAAGTAGACTAGGAGAAAATAGTTGTCAATACATTTAAAAACAAAAACAACAAAACAATACTAGGAAAAAAAAAATGAAAAAAAAGTTCAAAAATCCTGTATACATAATTTAACTGCTGGGAAAACATGGAAAAAGTACTGGTATACTGGTAAAGTAATCTATACAGCTTTGTTTTCTTTTTTTTTTTTTTT
>CM021767.1:73707651-73723826 GCA_011076525.1 Nettapus auritus | reverse complement strand
CAGAACTCTAGTCCAGCTACTCTGAGAGTAAGACTTTCTTACTTTTAATCTTTCTTAATTTTATTTTATAACAATCTTAGCTAAACAGGAAAGCTCATTCAGTGGTCAAAGGTGTAAAATATTTGTCCAGATGTTGTCCAGGATATTTAAAGATAGATATAAAGAAACATACTAGCATGTAATTTCCTAAAATGTGCATTTATTTCTACTGATTATAAAGCCTGTTTTGAAGCCAACCTGCTAAGTAGTATGGGAAGCAGAATATTCTGTTATTTGCAAATTGTTAGATTTTTATGCTTTGACAAAGCACAGCTGGAATAAGCCATCAGTGGAGTCATTAGTTCATCTAGAACACCACACCTTTCAGGGAAGGATTTTCCCTTCTACATAGGGTTGTCAGTCAATCCATCCAGGAAAAATAATAATAATAATAATAATAATAATAAAAAATGCAAAGCCTATGCAGAGGCTTGGCTTTCTTAAAACTACAGAATCAAGAAAAGTGGTTGTCGTAGCCCTCCCCCCTTCCCTCCACCCATATCATTAGTCTATTCATTAGTCTATTTAACTTTACTTCAGCAAAGACTATATATATTTCAGCTGTAATGAATACCTCACCATTATGAGATAGAGGTCCCATTAAGGCTCTTTCTCTGAGCTCAGAAAAGGAAGGAAAATACACAGAGGTTACAATATTTTCTGTTCTTGCTAGAATGAAAGAAAACATGCTATGTCATATAATGTATCAGAAGTTATTCACACTGTAACATCACTCCAGGAGCTTTTTCCTGGAGAGGTTGAATTTGTGTTGTTTCCTTTTGAAATCCATCTAAACAAACCAAACATTTCACGAACTAAACTGTCAGAAAAAAATACATGAATAAATGCATAAATTACCAACTTACATTTATATTGTTCGGTCACTTTTTTTCTTCTAAGGAAATTTACTTTCTCTCTTTTCAACAAGTAATTTAAACTTCTCTGTTTCTAACTCATGTATTTGAACAAGAAATGTTACTGAGACAAAGGAATAGTATATATGTAGTATACTCATATGTCACTATATAATTATCATCATATTTTGTACTTCTATAGTTTTCCAGGGTTTCAGGACAAATTCAAAAAGTTAAAGATGGGAAGTACTGTTATCTGTTGGTTTATTTTACGGCAGTTTTAGTAAGTTAGTCAGTTCATGAAGTTTATGGATGCTTTTCCTTATTTATTTAATTATGGATACCCAACAGGCCAACATACGCAATTTAATGATTCAATTTGCAAAAGTTACAAAAAGCAGGATCCCTGCTGAAAATTTAAAGAGGGAGCGTACCTATTTTCTGCTTCTATTACTTCATATAATGGCTTCCCAGATGAGACAACATAGCAAGCAAACAAAATGCTGATGATGCTTGACTTACGCCAACTGCCTGTGAATTGAAAGCAGATGTGGACAGTGGGAGGTTGTCCCTCTCTAAATACAACTAAATTGAAACAAAATAAAACAAAAGACAAGTTTACAAGAAATATTCAAGATAGTGTCTCATTAACAGTTAAAATCTCTCTCCTTTTAAATATGCAGTCATAAAGACAATCATCATAACAAGAAGGGAATTGTATCAAATATGTAACATAATGAAATATATATATATTATACTGTAAGTAAATAAGGGACAGTGACATCAGTGTGATCACGTATATTGATAGTTATCTATCAAATTTGTTAGGATTTAGCTTTACAAAACAAATATTAGTATTCAAAAGTTAACACCTTTAAGTATCGCTGTCTTTGGACTATAATAAATCCATTGTTTTGCAAAAAAAAAAAAAAAAAAAAAAAAAAGAACTTTGTTAAAGAAAGTGAGCATGATACAAACACATACTTCTTGTAATCATACTCTTAAGAGCTTACATGCTGAAAAAGGAAGATCAAACATGTTTGACTCCAGTAGCACAAGTTCCTGAATCTGTCCACTATTCATTGCCTATAGCTTCATTATGCCTTTTTTCCACTTTCAGCTACTCCTTATCATAGCATTCTGATTAATTGTAATTTCTTTGTGTGTCCCACGTGGCACTGCATTTCTCTCTTATTGACCCTTCCAGAAACCAGTTTTATTTACTGGTCATTAGCATTGTGCCATAGCAAAACACTGTAAGTGGATATATATACACTTGCCAAAGCAATCGGCTCTGGGGCAGATGCATTCTACAGCCAAGTGGGGGGATCGAGGCAGGCAGGGCTTTTTTTTTTTTTTTTTTTTTTTTCCAGCATCAAAGCCACTTGAAGTAGCCAAGGCAGCCACCAGAGCCCAACCAACCTTGTTACACTAATGAGACACAGGTAAAGGAAGGGGTGGCAGCAGCGGGCCGTTTAAATAGGCATCACAGCCACTTTGCAGCCACACCGTGATGGTATAAAAGCAGCCCCTAGGGTGCACTGCAAAAAGGCTGTAGTAGTAGGTGAGGCTTGGCAGTTTTCCTGAGGCAGTTTAAGGGGTGCAAGGAGGTGTGCAGGGAAGATCCTCACCTTCCTTTCTCTTCCTCTTTTTACCTTTGGAAATTCTGCCTCTTACAATTTATAACTTCAGCGATTATCATGTGTGGCTTGGCTACCATGAGGGACCTGGTGGAAAGGTGAGTAAAGAATGAGGCTTCCCTTGCTGTGTGAGTGTTGTTTGGGCAGTGCAGTGACCCTAGCTCCTCCTTTCCTGAGGTGGTGGGAGTGATACTTCTGGGTCTGCTGGTGCTGATGGGGTGTGGGTGGGTGACAGCAGAGGCTCCAACAAGCCCCCTAGGGGTGTTATTGTTGCTATTTTAGTGAGGTGTGGGTGTTGCTACATCAGTAGTGACCACACTCATACCCTTAGAAAAGCCTTAGGGAGGGCAGCCACATGTCACTGCCCAGCAGGCCCAGGGAGGAGAAGCAGAGCACCCCATTAAAGCTATTGTAGAGAGTAGTAGCTGAGCCTACTGGTTTGCCATGGCTGTAGTCCAGCAGAAAGCTATTGCTAAGAAAAGCATAGAGACCCAGAGAAAGCAAAGTTACATTAAGAAATAACTGTGGAGAGAAAATGCAATAAAAGCTTAAATCCTGAAAAGCTCTTAAAACCTGCAAGGAGAGATGTGTTTGAGAGGCAGATTGTCCTTCATTATTCCTTGTAATATATTTAGGCTTAATGGAGGATAAAAGTCTTGAGAATGTTGTGACTTCTGTGTAGAATGACAATTCCTTATTTACAGTACAGAAGCAAATAACTATACACCTTCTTGAACAGGTGACTTATGTGTGAGTACAGTCCAAGCTGTATTCAAGTGCATGCCCAAACTCACCACATATGAGACAGCATTGAATTTTGAAGCATAAGAGATACCATTACAATAATAACTCTTACAAAAGACAGTATGGTTGTAGGATGCCCAGTCAAGCATTACACTGGTACAAATCCTTCTTCCTGGTCCAGTCTACAGTATAAGTGTATCCAACATGAGCTTCTTCATCAGTTTAGTGATCTAGAAAAGCAGCACTTAATTCTAGTCTACTTAGATTTATGACTATCTCATTCATACTGTATGGGTGAGATAGATCAGATATTGAAGCAGATCAGTTTGTTCACTTCTCCCTACCTATCACAATCATGGTTCAACTGGGGCAAGAATTAATAGATGTTAACTAATTTCCTAAAAACTCTTTGAAACAACAACAAAAATTGGGATGTTTTATTTTTCTGTGTAGCCACTGTAGCAAAGGTGGAGTTAATTCCATAGTTGAAGCTTTGCACAATGGCATTTATCCATCCTGTGCTCTTGGTTTAAAGACATAGTTAAATGGTGTAGTTGTTTTACTCAAGTGGGTAGCTCACCTCCACCACAACTGCTCTTTCACTGCCCCTCCTCAAAGGGAAAGAGGGAGAAAGTAGAAGGAAAAGGGCTCAAGGGTTGAGATAAGGACAGAGATCACTCATCATTATCATGATGGGCAAAACAGACTCAGAGTAGGGAGACTAGTAGGATTTATTGCCCATTGCTAACAAGCTAGAGAAATGAGAAACAAAGGAAAGAAACCAAAAGAACCTTCCTCCCATCCACTTTCTGCTTCCTCCTCTCCCTGAGTGGTGCAGGGGCACTGAGGAATGGGAGTTGCAGAAAGTCTATAGCACTCTGTCTCCGCTACTCCTTCATGGTCACTCTCTTCCCCTATTCCATGTGGGGTCCCTCCCACAGGGTGCAGTCCTTGCTGAACTGATCCTGTGTGGGCTTCCCACAGGCAGCAGCTCTTCAAGAGTTGCTCCAAATATGGGTCCATACCACAGAGTCCATTAATTGGGAACAAACTGCTCCAACCTGGGTCCCCACTGGCATCAGCTCCTGCCAGGTCACCTGCTTCAGCTTGGTCCCCTTTCTACGGGATACAGGTCTGCCCCAGAGTCTGCTCCGGCAACGGTTTACCACAGCCTTCTTCACTGAAGGCCCACCTGCTCCACTGTGGTCTCCTCCATGGGCAGCAGCATGGACATCTGCTCCACTGTGGGACCCACAGGCTGCAGGGGAACAACCTGTTTCACCATGGTCCTCTCCACACACTGCAAGGGAACTTTGCCTCCAGCACCTGGAGTACCTCCTACCTGTCCTTCACTGACCTTGGCTTTTGTAGGGTGGTTTCTCATTCCTCACTCTCCAAGCTGCTGTTGCCCAGCATTTTTTTTTTTTATTTTTTTTTTCCCCCCCATTTCTTATATGTGCTCTCACAAAGGTGCAAACAACATTGCTCAGGTCTGGCCAGAGGTTGGTCCCTTTGAAGCCAGCTGAAACATTTAACATGGGGCAGCTTCTGGATGGCAGGTCCCCACCACCAAAACCTTGCCAAGAAAACACAGTACAGATGGTACATACACAAGAATAGTATCATGCAGACTCATCCCTTCTATCCATTCCACTTCTATATATGCTCTTAGTTCTGTTCATATGCTGGGCAGTTCAGTGTGGAAGAATGGCCTGGTCCAATGATTCCTCCATTGAATCAGTGGAGGTAAGGTCAGAAATCCAGGAAGATTTTGTTTTTCTTTGCACACCCTCCAGGTGAGCTGACATGAGGAAATATGTTGCTTCTACAGTGTGCAGGATATTTTAGTATCCACCAATAAAACTGGAACATGCTTCAAGAAGGGAAGAGGAAGAGTCAGAACTGTGTGTCAGAAAACAGCTATATTTTCATAGGTAATACCAAATCCTATTGAAGAATGTCAAGTAGGAGGGTTAGGTAACAGCAGTTGGAACAAACAATGAGTTTCAAATGTCTGATGCAGGAAAGATAGAACCTAGCCATCAGGGTCAGCAAGAATAGCAGAAAATTCAATTTCCCTAAAAAAAAAATAATAATAATAATAATAATCCGGGAATCAGTCACACTGACCCACACTGACGGGTTTCAAGAACTCATTGACCACAAGCAATCATACAAAGAGGGATGGGGCTGAACAATACTCTCCACATCAAGGGCATCTATGGTCAAAATATTAGATTAGAAATATTAGAAATTAGAAATATTAGATCAAATATCAAAGCTACTGAACACAGGATGACTCACAGTATAACTGTAGCCAGTTTTCTTACCTTTATCTTTATTCATGTTTGATGTATTTACTTGACTAAAAATCACAAGGAGGAACATTAAGATGGAGTTTACAATAATATTGTATATAATTTGTATTCCTACTGCACATGCAGAACTATAAATGGTAATAGATTTAACACAGGGATATGAGGAACAAAGTTCAAGGTCTTTTGGTCAGATAGAGAGATATTTTTTTGGTTTATTATACCTCTCTATAGCTATTTTGATGGTTCAGTTCACACTGGATCTGTTAGCTGTGTCAGACCATAGCCTGAAAAAAAAAAAAATAAAAAAAAAAATCTTGTATTTAGAGAACTGGAATTAAACAAACCCAATGACAGTTTAAAATAAAACTTTAATAAATGTCCAGAATAAGGGAAATTATTTACCAGAACATGTTTTACATGTAGGAGTTCTATCTCGAAAATAAATATTGTATATAGTTGGCAAACTGACTTAATCCTTCTGGTTACTTCATCATTTAAAACTCTAGAACCAGTATATATAATTATTGTGCATTTGGTCTGTATGCATAGCCTACCAATTGCTTTTCTTCTCCGTCGCTCCCATTTGGGTTCTCATGTTTGAGCAAACTAGTCACTGAATTCATCTATTTAGATAACATAGAATAAATAAAATGTTCTTTCTGCACCTGCAGAAGGAGCAGGTGCTATCGTAAGTGGTTTAGCACTTTAGCAGACTGCTTCTGTCTGCATACCAAGAGACTTTTGCTAGTTCAGTGGTTTGATTTCTTTAAAGATCTGGCAGCAAATATGTTATACTTCAGAGTTTTGTCTTTTAAATGAAATTTAATACACTACAACAAGCTTAGTCCTGACTGCCACTCATTATCTTAAAGATATTTGCTTTTAATGCATTAAATAAGGATAACCACTGATTTAAATAACTAACTATGGATCCATATTTGTATATGCACTTAAATACCATTCAAAATTGCTCTGTGGCTTGTTTGAAATGTCTTAGGAGTGTTGCTTTCAAATAATGAGCGATGTGCGATACAGTGGATCTTCCCCTGATGATCAAGGTTTTCCTAGACTTTTCTTGCCTTTCAAGTATTACTGTTAATCCCTTCTCAGTAAGACAGGTTGTCTTTATATCCTAGAATACTTGAGGGATTAATAATAAGATGAGCAGTTGACTTTTACTCCTTTCTTCAAAGAGGCAGGGCTCTTTAACCTTCCAGAATACATCACTCCACACTTCTATGTTGACTTTATCTTTTCAAATTTTGGCTGTCTTTATCTTACAGAGCTCAGGAAGAGCTTGGTAACTTTTAGTCATTGCCTTGATAGTTTAGCTAGATTAATGGACCACTCAGTGTACAATGAATTGGCTGGATGGTCGCATTCAAAGAGTTGTAGTCAATTGTTCAATGTCCATGTGAAGACCAGTAACAAAAGATTTCTCTCAAGGGTCTGTATTATTCAAGATCTTTTTTGACGACATGGACAGTGGGAGTCAGTGCACCTTCATCCAGTTTCTGGATGACATCAAGTGTGGTCAACATGCTAGAGGAAAGAGATGTCTTCATGATGGACCTTGACAGGCTTGTGAGGTGGGCCTGCATGCACCTCATGAAGTTCAGCAAGGTCAGGTGCAAGGTCGTTTACCTGGGTCAGGGCAATCCTAAACATCAGTACAGGCTGAACAATGAGTGGATTGGATACAGCCCTGAGGAGAAGGACTTGAGGATACTGTTGGATAAAAAAATGAATATGAGCCAGCAGTGCACACCTGCAGCCCAGCAAGGCAATCATATCCTGATCTATATCAAAAGAACTGTAGCTAGCAAGTTAAAGGAGTTGGTTTTCTCTTTCTACTTTGCTCCTGTGAAGCACACCTGACTTTCAGCTATGGGGCTTTCAACATGAGAAGGACATGAACTGGTTTAAGCTAGTCCAGAGAAGGGCCACAAGCACCTCTCCTATGAGGAAAGGCTGAAAGAGTTGAGGTTGTTCAACCTGGAGAAGACAAGGGTCCAGCGAGACTTCCTAGAGTCCTTTCAGTACTAAAAGGGGTCTTACAGAGAGTGACTTTTTGTCAGGAAGTATAGTGATAGGACAGGGAGTAATAATCTTAAACTAAAAGACTGTAGATTTAGATTAGATGTAAGGAAGAAATTCTTTACTTGGAGGATGGTGAAGCACTGGAACAGATTGCATAGAGAAGTTGTGGACACCTGCTCACCAGAAGTGATCAAGATCAGGTTGGATGGGGCTTTGAGCAACCTGGTTTGGTGCAAGGTGTAGGAGTTGGAACTAGATAATTTTTAAAGGTCTCTTCCAATTCAAGCTGTTATTTGATTCTGTGAGCCAACAAATGCACATTGTACTCTGCCTAGTAAATAAAGCTTTTGTACCATAATACTTCTCTCAGTACAGATCTGCATACCTAGACCTCGTGACAGAAGGTACTTAGATACCTAATCCTCAATAATCGATCTGAGATTCATGGCTGAGGTCATAAGCTGATTGCAAACATTTCCTGTCCCTGATTCTGCAGCAACAAGATTAAGTTATTCATCAGCAAGTTAAGCATTAAATCAGTTAAGCAAGTTAAGATTAAATCAGATACAAAATATGACTGTAATTGGTAATAATAAAAAATCTTATTACAGGCTTAACTTAATATTGTTATGCAAGGTGTCAGAAAATGGAATAATAACCAGACTAATTTTTCAACACTTGTTTGTTGGTTGTGGTGTAAAATGAGTGTTAATTATCTTATAAATTTAGTGTAATCAATATTCCTGATTTTTGCTCATATTATAAGTGTTTCTCAAAATGGTTTTGTTTAGATAAGGGGGAATATTGTTCAGTAAAGAACTGCTCATTATTTGTGAAATGAGATCATCTATTTGAAAAGTTATTCAGAATTTCTTTAAGTTACAAATTGCATCAAGCTTGCAGTTATTTTTCTAGTATTTCATTTAATTATGCTTTATTTTCCAGCAAATTTATTCTCAATCCCTTTTTTAATATACTTAAAGATAGCCCTCCAGAAATCAAACAAGCTTATCTCCATCACTGTGGCTTATTCACTTATCTTCATCTTACAGAAATGTGTGATGTGCTTGCTGTTCCATTGGTGCTTTTAGGAATGACAACTGGATGCTTATATTTCTAGTGCAGAATAAATGAATTAAATGTAAATAAAATCTGTTGTCTCTGATATTTGAGTTGTGTTTATTAATACGTGTGACCATGCTATCTCATATAAATCTTAATTACTGACATAGTTAAACTCTACCCATTTCTAAGTATCGGTCACGTTTACCAGCTTCGTTTCTTATTGTCTTTCAACTACAGGGCTTAAAAATGCAGCAAATATTCTTTGAATACTTATACTTCATCTAATGAAGTCAATATATTCTGTGAAAATTTATCCCTTTTAAGATTTTTTCACATACTCTTTTATGAAGTCAACCTTAAATATGTATAATGTTGACTTACAACTGGATTATGCATGTGGTCAGACTGACATTATTCTATCATATGATGTGTAAAGCCTGCTTTTGAAGTATCCATCTTGGGGAAAAAAAAAAATGTATTTCTACATTTCATGAGGTTTTATAGGAGTTTGTGTATTATTAAAAATGAATAAATAAAATCATTTAAACCTAATCCCATCCAGTGGACTATGATATATCTACCTAAATCTGAATTTCAGATACAGCAAAAATTCCTGTTGTTGCTTAGCTTTCACAGATGAAATTATGGTAAAGACAACCAGATTTCAGCTACTAATCTTCATGGATGTTGGATTTTACACTTTTTTTGTTGTTGTTTACAATTTGAACAAAAGACTGTGAGGAAGCACTTACTTGTTGCTATTATATTCACAGGAGGATATTCCTATTGCCAAGTATAACTACTGAGAAGCCATATATAGTATCAATATTTAATAGTGCATTTTGCATTCCAGGTATAAATGGAATGGAAAAACAGTGCATTCTGCAATTCAGGGAGGATGTTTCATGTAAATTTCATAATGTAATAATGGAAATGCATGAATATTGCACTTTTAAAGGAGAGTGGACTTTGAATAGTATAGGTCTTGCAGATAGTGTGTGTCCATGTGCAATGCATTACAAACAGGTTGTAAAAGTTTCTTAAGTAATGTTTTCAAAAACACATTTTCAATGCATTTTTTTTCTGCATTCTACTACTAAGATGGTAGGCTGAGTTTAGTTGAAGGATTTCTCAAACACAGTATATTCATTTGGCCAAGAGAAACTATATAAAGCATTACATTTACTTGCAGCTCATACTACTGTTGTCTTAGAGACCTGAATCAGATGACTCTCTGAGAAGCAATTTATAAGACAGAAGACCCTTCCCCTTCCCCCCTCTCTATATCGTGGCCACCTACAAACAGAAAAAAAAAAAAAAAAATGAAAATAGAAGTGTATTAAGGAACTGTTTGATATGTCCTTATACAGATAGATCATGAATGATTAGGGAGGAATAACCAAAAGCACCACTACAAGCTGGGGGTTGACTTGCTGGAGAGCATCTCTGCAGAAAGTGATCTGGGATTTCTGGTGAACAGCAGGCTGACTCTGAGTAAGCAATGTGCCCTTGTGGACAAGGAGTCAAGGGATCCTGGGGTGCATTTGTGTGATGGTTTTACTCGGGTGGGCTGCCAAGTCCCACCACAACTTCTCTCTCACTCCCCTGCTTCAAAGAGGAATGGGGAGAAAATATGATGAAAAGGGCTCAAGGGTTGAGATAAGGACAGGGAGATCACACAGTAATTATCGTGACAGGCAAAACAGACTCAGCATAGAGAGAAAGTAAGATTTATTGCCTATTACTTACAAGCTAGAGAAGTGAGAAACAAAGGAAAGAAACCAGAAGCACTGTCCCCCCATCCACCCTCTTCCACCTCTTCCTCTGGTGCAGGGGAACAGGGAATGGAAGTTATGGCCAGTCTATAGCGCGTCTTCCCTGCTGCTCCTTCTCGGTCACTCTTGTCCCCTGTGCTGTGGGGTCCCACCCACGGGATGCAGTCCTTGCTGAACTGATCTGGCATGGGCTGTCCACAGGCAGCAGCTCTTCAAGAACTGCTCCATATATGGGTCCGTACTATGGGGTCCATCCCTTTGGAGCAAACTGCTCCAACCTGGGTCCCACACAGGCAGCAACTCCTGCCAGGTCACCTGCTCCTGCATGGTCTCATCTCCACAGCCTACAGGTCCAGCCTGGAATCTTCTCCAGCAGGGGTCTTCCACAGGCCGTAGTCTCCGTCGGTGCAGGTCCACCTGCTCCACTCTGGTATCCTCCATATGCTGCAGTGTGGAACCCTGCTCCACCGCGGTATTCCATGGACTGCAGGGGGACATCCTGCTTTACCATGGTCCTCACCACAGGCCGCAGGGGACTTCTGCTCCGGTGCCTGGAGTGCCTCTCCCCCTCCTTCTTCCCTGACCTTGGCACCTACAAGGCTGTTTCTCACTTCTATCACTCTCCCAGCTGCTGTGCGGTACAGTGTTTTTTCCTGTCTTAAATATGCTTTCGCTGAGGTGCAAAAGAACATCACTTATTGGCTCAGCTCTGGTCAGCAGTGGGGCCCTTAACCAAACATGGGGCAGCTTCTAGTCCTTCTGACAGCAGCCGCCCCTGTGCCCCCCTGCTACCAAAACCTTGCCACGTAAACCCAGAACAATTTGGAGGACTGTTGGAAGCAGGTCAAGGGAGTTGATCCTCCCCCTGGTAAGGCCACACCTGGAGTATTGTGTCCAATTCTGTGCTCCTCAGTACAAGAGGGACATAGAACTACTATAATGATTCCAGAGATGGGCTACGAAGATGATGAGAGGACTGGAGCACCTGTTGTGTGAGGACAGGCTGAGAGAGCTGGGCCTGTTTAGTCTGGAAAAAAGAAGACTGAGGGGACACCTCATTAATGTGTATAAATATCTGAGGGGAGGGTGTTGAGGGGAT
The DNA here is from genome assembly GCA_011076525.1 of Nettapus auritus. NCBI lineage: Eukaryota > Metazoa > Chordata > Aves > Anseriformes > Anatidae > Nettapus > Nettapus auritus. The sequence goes on along the minus strand of CM021767.1, from coordinate 73,712,252 downwards.
GGAGCCGGTCTCTTTTCAACTGTGCCCAGTGAGAGGATGAGAGGCAATTGGCACAAACTGAAGCGCAGGAAGTTTGGGTTGAATATGAGAGGGCACTTCTTTACTGTGAGAGTGACAAAGCACTGAGAACAGGTTTCCCAGAGAGGTTGTGGAGTCTTCTTCTCTGAAGATATTCAAAACCTACCTGGATGCTATCCTGTGCAACTTGCTCGAGCTGATCCTGCTTGGCAGGGGGTTTGGACTAGATGATCTTCAGAGGTCCCTTCCAACCTCAGCCATTCTGTGATTATGTGATTTAAATTGTATCAGAAGACATTTCTGTTTTCTATTTCAGGCTTGTAAAAAGTTGTAGTTCCATTGCAGTGAGTCCATAGGTAATAATGAATGAGTCGTTTCGCAGCATTACATTAATAAGAACAGGTTGGTCGTTGTGGGTTTCCTGAAAATCAAGAAAACATATTTATTTGTTTTAATGTGATCTTGGATTCTCTAGGATTTGAGAAGTTCTCTCTCCCTCCCCCTCTCTCCTAATTTATGGTTTAGTGGTGTATTATGTTGTTGTTTGTTTGTTTGTTTTACAGTGGACATGCATGATACAACTGATAACAACGGTATAATGCACATGACTATTCCTAGCATAGTAATACTTTGAAATGAAGTACTCCAATTAATATTGCCTTAATCATTATGGTAACAACTCAGGAACATCTAGATGTTTTCCAGACACCCCTGTGTGAATATATATATATAGTTTATTTAGAATGTTAATTGCTATGCACATTCCTGTAATTCAATTATTTTACATGCTTTCTTTTAAAGATCTGATGTGGTTTTGTTGTTGTTTTTGATGTTGGGGGGGGAGGGGGAAGGATATCCATAAAAATGCTATTAGATATTTTAGTATAACTTGCTGTGAAAAATTATTTTTTGATCAAAACTGCAGAGGAAATTAAGTTATACCTTTCAGGAAGATTTGTTACTTTCTTTTTCACTGCAGAAACCCTCATACATATGGGAAATGACTGCAACCATATTCTTATAATAAGATTGACTCTGTACATGAATTTGTATCAGACTGAACATTTTGAACTCAACAAGTTCAAAAAGAATAACAGATACTGCACTTCAAGATAGCATTGTGAATTATTAAAAGTAGAGACGTTGACAATTTTATTGATACTGTCAAAAAATTAATATTGGATATTTGGTATAATTTCTTGTGGAGAAGGTACACAAAATATTCCAGATTTTTTAATCTTAGTTTCAGATAATTATTCTAAGATTTCTTTGCCTTTGTTGTTAAAATGTCATGTTCAGCTAGATACACATACACAAAACAATAGCATCAGAGGTGTTTTGACTCTTAAGACAGTTTTGTAGGAGACTGCTGCTCATCCAGAACAAATCAAAGGGAAGGAACTATTGCTTTAGAAAGCAAAATTAAGCACGGGGTACCGCACACTGAAAAGGGAAGACATTTGAAATAAATTAATATACATTAAAAATCCAAATTCTGAGTACTGAGATAATCCTGAAAAGATCTAAAGCTTGTACATCATTACCTTTATTGCCATACCTGCTAGAAATCTTAATGCACTAAGAACAGAGAAAGTATACAGTTCCTGCCTCTTTCCCTTAATGAATACTGTGTCACGAGTTGGATGAGGCAATAGTCAGATTTAAAACCTACATAAAACGTTACTCCTGACACATCTTCAATATATTTGGTGCCTTTCCAGGTAATAAATTGTACTTTTTATATACTTTGAGTCAGTAGAGGAACCAATTCCAATACAGAATTACATTATCTCTATACTCCAAGTTTCTTTTTAGCTGAAAAACTTCCAGAGGCACTACCTTTTCCTCTGCTTAGTAAGAGCTCCATGCCTCATACATTAATGGTATGGGAAAGTAAATACCAGATTCAGAGCTTCTGTAACTCTTTGCCATCTGTACAGTAAAGGGACAAATTGTATTTTTCCACTTAAAAGACTCTAACTTGCTCTGTTTCATCTGCAATCAACATCTGTATTGCCCACCCCAAATTTTTCAAAGCCATTGCATCACATACTTTGAGTGATATACAGGTGCTTTCTGTTAAAGTGCTAACCAATCGGTATGTTCCTAAATTTTCTCTGAAGGCAAGCTGGGTCTTTCTCAAAGATAGAAATAATTCATTGCTTACACTAATTGTGGCAAGGCCAGTCAAACTACTCCAAAATGCTGATTACAGTACAGCAATAGTGGCTCCCCACACGGCCATGAGCTGAGGTGGAGGAAGCTTAATGCTGTAAAGTAGCAGCTTTCTGTTAGAATAATTGTGACAATGTACCTTCCTTGGAGAAATTATTTTCACTTTCATATGGACATTTTATTTTAAAAGGTTTCTGCACATCCACACAAGCTAGCAGGACAAACCATTTTAGTGCAAGCAAAGAGTTTGATTTTTACTTCAGCTTAAGTGGGAAATGGTTTTCAAGACACATTAAACTGTTTTCCTCATTTTATTTTTCAGATGTTTATATGGGAAGAGTTTTAAAACATCTAAATATCCAACTGCCATTCACACATGCCATTGTTAGTATTCAAGCAGAGAGGTAGAGAATAGCATATATGCAGTTTTGGGTTAATGAGTAAAAGACACTTAAAGTTCCTCAAATCAGCAAGGAGTGCTATTTCTCTAACATGAATACATCGCACAATATACCATGTGAAAAAAGGTATAATCACTGTCACTTTTCAACAAGATGACCAGACAGTATATTTTTCACTTATCACACTTCTCCCAGAAAGAAAAATCTTCAGTGTTCTGTACACCAGTAGTCTTTATAAAGGGAAACAAATGCACAATTATTTTCAACATCAAGTTAACTGTTACATTAGTATTGCAATGTTTCTGACCAACTTGTTGGATTGCTATAAATTCATCATGTTATTATAAATGAGATACAGTATTTTTATGGGCTTGCAGTCATCAGTGGACTAGGTCTTGATGATTACACTGAGTGACAGAACACCATAGAAATACCAGCATAACCCATCTCTGTAATTCATCTGACCTATCTCAATGTGTTCTGATAATCTACCATTTCTTGTTATTGTCTTGCACTATTTGTTGTCTGCCACTCTTTGTGTTCTCAGAAAAAAAAAATAATAATAATAAAAAAAAATAATAATAATAATAATAGAAGCTAAGACTGAATATCTAGTAGTGTTATGATGGTTGTTTAAAAGAAATAAAAATGAGCAATAATACAGAAGGTATCCATACTGATTTTGCATTTAATGTCTATCCAATAAGGTCTGTTTTTATCACATTTCTTTATCTGAAATATTTACATTAATGACCATAATATAAAGTCATTATGTGCCCTGAAGAAATCAGTACTTGGAGGTAGAAAACTTTTAACTACTTTAAGAAATTCACATCTTATATTTTATTTAATTAAGAAAGACATTAAAAATAACAATTATTTTCCAGTAAATAATTTCAAAATTAATATTGCAACCTTCTTTCAAGTGTCCATTTTGCTTAGAGTACATCAGCACTTCTAAAACCAAGCATATGAATCGCATTTTTTCCCCAAATACATCGATATTAACTTCTCAGTACAGGTACTGAAGGATCCAGATAGGGAGAATGCCCTCCTAGATTTGTTGCTTGCAAAGAATGAGTATTTCATGTTTGAAGTGGCACTTGGTGTCCATCTTGGCCACAGTGACCATGAAGTAGTTTAGTTTAAAATCTTTGGTAATGTGTCAAATTTCAGTTTTTTTTGTTTTTTTTTTTTTTTTTTTTTTCTTCCACTTCATATTTTATTACCATGTTTTCAGTTTTGTATTTTCTCTTGCTAGTTTTTTAAGAGCAAATAGTTCCAGTTATCTTAAAGCCCACTTTTTGTGCCCCACAATGCTGAGGGGCAGATGGATATGCTACTGCATTTTGGGAGGGAGGGTTCTGCAGTCTGAATGACCATCTTCTGTTGGAGAATATTACACATGGTCCTGGAGCGCATCTTTTGATTCAGTTATACACATACACACAGACATGCATATATTTATACATGTAAGAGGTACTGTTAAATAGTCTTTACAATCACCTTTTGTCTTTACAAAGACTGCTCCTCTTTCAGTGTTCAATATTCATTTTACTTTTTTGTGCTGCAGTTTATTTCACTGATGGTTAATTACATTTTTCTATGATTATGTTTGTATAACAAGGGTTACCAATTCTTAGGTGCCCAAGAATGACAAGAATATGCCAACTTCCTTGTTGTTTATATAGACTAAGGTAGAAAAAATGTCTGTTTTTTTCCTAAAATGAAAATTTCTCCTTCAAACCCTTTTCAAAACAGCTACATCAGTGATAATGAAAATTAAAAGATAGGTAAACCAGACTGATTAAGTCTTGGAGTAAAGGAAGTATATATTATAGTCTATCTATAGTCTACACTCCAAACTGATACAGGAGCATTCAGGAAGAGTATGGTATTTTAGAAGTGCTCATTGCCCTTCATAACTTTAGAGTATTGGTGTGGTGGTTAGTTTTTTTTATTGTTAGTTGGTGGAGACATAACCGTTATTTTGTTCATCACATCCGT
>CM021767.1:73680288-73707641 GCA_011076525.1 Nettapus auritus | reverse complement strand
TGTGGTGGTTTTACTCAGATGGGCAGCCGAGCTCCACCACAACCGCTCTCTCACTCCCCACCTCCTCAAAGAGGAGGGGGAGAGAAAAAAAAGTCAACACAAAGAGCTCGAGGTTTGAGATGAGAATGATTTAATTAAAGGGAAAGGGAATGGGGAGAGAATGTAACAAAAGAAACAACAAGGCCGCGCGGAAGCACAGAGAGAAAGGAAAAAAAAAAATTCTCTACTTCCCATCAACAAGCGATGTTCGGCCACGTCCTGGGAAGCAGGGCCTCAAAACGTGTACCGGTTGTTCAGGAGAGAGCCAGAGAGAGAGAGAGATCCCTCCCCCACAAGAGCCCCCTTTATTGCTGAGTGTGACATCAAGTGTTATGGAATATCCCTTTGGTCGGTTTAGGTCAGCTGCCCTGGTGATGTCCCCTCCCCATCAATTGCCCAGCCCCAGCCTCCTGGCTCCTTGGGCTTGGAGAGAGTCCTGATTCTGTGTCAGCACTATGCAGCAATAGACACAACACTGGAGTGATACCAGTGCTGTTCCAGCTACGAGTGCAGCACTGTGTGGGCTGCAGCAGGGAGAAGTGACTCCATCCCAAACAGACCCAACACAATTGGAAAGCTTATAACAGCCTTCTTTACCCATAGATCATCACATCCATTCCAAAAAGGTCTTGGCATCAGCAGTCCAGCATCTTCTGAAAAGAGTAAACATGACCTCAGGAGTACAATTAACATTTAAATGTGAGCATACAACAGCTTCATGTAGAAAAATTCTTCAAAAGATTTGGTCTCAGGAAGACTCCAGAGGCTTCACTCGATCCTGAAAATGAGTAAGTGGGAAAGAAAATTCTAACTTACGGTAGTGATTACTTGGGTGTGTATTTAGCAAAAATAATAATAATAATAAATTGCTTTATCTGCCATGCCCACTTATGTAGTGACACTTATTTTGTGTGTTAAAATCCAACATACAACAATTATGTCTTCTAGAATTTTCTGCCTTGATATAGCCCCTACACTGAAAGTAGTTTCTTTCTTTATTTGCTGCAATGGAATAATTGTTTTTAATATTTACTTTATTGTTAGTATTACTATTATTATTACTATTATTATTATTATCTAGGAATAAAGGCTGGTTTAGTTTCTTTCAACTACATTCCCATACTGAAAAGAAGCTATTCATTTTTGGTGGATATTCATGGACATGTTTTTTTTTTCCCTGGGACTTTTACTTATTGTCATTATAATATGACTGCTTTTATGGGAATTGTTCTAAGGCAGTAGCACCCTGTCAAATGTCTAAAATTGGTCACTGGGTTCTTGATTCAATACTTTAAACTGTAAGAGTTAAATTCTGTTTCCAAATTTACAAGTGTTAAAGCATTCAAAGAACTGGAACTGGGTTTGCACAAGTCTCCATGAGTGCAAAATGTAACCTCATCTATCTTCTAGAAGTATGATGTTATGACCAAAAATTTAATCATGATTAAACCCTAGTGAGAGCAGACTGAATGTGACCCAGACCTGTCTGGCTGTCTTTGTGGTCTTTGATCTATATTTCTTCATTTCAACTAGGGCAGAGACTGAACTTCTCCTTCAAAAGTAGTCTGGCTTGTAGCTGGCCTTATATATATATCTGTGTGTGTGTTTATATATATTTATATATATAATTACTATTATATTAGATATATATCTCCTTCTATGACCAGGTGACCCACCTGGTAGATGAGGGGAAAGGCTGTTATGTAGTTTACCTAGATTTCAGCAAGACCTTTGACACAGTCTGAAGTCCCATAGTATTCTCCTGGAGAAACTGGCAGCCCATGGCTTGGATAGGTACACTCCTTGCTGGATTAAAAACAGGCTGGACATCTGGGCCCAGAGAGTAGTGGTGAATGGAGTGAAATCCAGCTGGTGATGGGTCACCAGTGGTGTTCTCCAGGGATCGGTACTGGGGCCCATCCTCTTGAATATCATTATTGATGACTTGGATGAGGGAGTTGAGTGCACCTTCAGTAACTTTGCAGATGACACCAAGTTGGGTGGGAAGTGTTGATCTGCCAGAAGGTAGGAAGGCCCTGCAGAGGCACCTGGACACGATGGGTAGATGGGCAGAGGCCAATGGGATGAGGTTCCACATAGCTAATTGTCAGGTCCCATACTTTGGCCACAAAAACCAATCAATGTTAAACATTGCACTATAGTTTTATTCCTGAATAGCTTTGATTATAAGCTTTCTCCATGTTTCCTTATAGCTTCAAGTGTCCCAAACATTACATAGCTATTATGTTTCTATTTTGTGTAATAGATGTTACATCTCAGGTTTGAGTGGAGCCATCATGCTTTATAATTCTACTCTTTGTTGAGTATGTTATAGTTCTGTTTTTACAAAATTATTATTTCATCAGTCAGATTGACATATAATAATTCAGATTGATATATAATCAATCAATGGCAATACTCATATTTCCTTGAAGTTTTTTGAAAACATTATCAATTAAGATTGCATTGCATTATTTTCTATCTCCAAAAGAAGTACTGTTCTGCTTTTATTTTGCCAAAATGTGTCTCTTTGTATCCACACATTTGTTCCTGTCATAACTTCCCATCCAATTTAATGACAGTAGTAACCACAAATTTGAGTAGATCTAAGGCAGAACTTTTTCTATTATCTATCTGTGATGAATTCCCCCTATAGTAAGCTCTTCAATGTATTTATGTTATCCATGAGGTTCTGAAGATTATTTTACTTTAAAAAAAAATAATTAGAATTAATAGTTGGGCTGTATCAGAGGCAGCATTATGAATCACAGTAGTGCTATGGCAAAAGACTACACAAGGTTATTTCACATTCTGTTCACAGAAGTATGGATGAGAATAGTACCTATTCATCTTATATTCTGTGGTCAACAATAAGGCCTAATTCACAAAGAATCCCCTCAAAATAATTTCTTATTCTTATTCCACATCAGTCTCTTCTTACATACTCCAAATGTGTTTCTATTCATGTGGCTTCATATTCAGTATGTTATACTACAGTCTGGGAACTTGTTATCTCAGATCATGAATTGTTTTTAAAACATTTCATTCACAAATTACAAATATTATATAATGCTTTATATATATATATATTATTACTAACATTCTAATCTTCAAACATACATGTTAAGATAGTGATTTGCAGTTCCTGGTGATTTTTAAATTGTCACTGATGCTTTCTACTCAACTATATTAGAAAATGCATCCTTTTTTAAAAACAAACAAACAAACAAACAAAAAACTGCTGTATATTTTTGTAATTCAGAAACAGCTATTTTTTGAATACCATGTCCTAAAAAACGACTGAATTTTAACCTTAAAATACTATCTTTTTTTACACATCATGAAAATTTTAACAGAATAAGCTTTATCATTTTACTTACGACCAGACCAACCTTGGTGGAAAACAGAAACCTATCCTTAAGCTTTTAGAAGATCACCAGTATAAACTTCAAACCACAGGCTTCATTTTTTCCTAATGTATATTTGATATGTGACATCACTGATAATGAAATGTCACCAATGAAGATTTTTTCTGATTTACAGTATTATAAAGTTCAGAGTCTATAAAGCCATTCATCATTAAAGGCATATTAGTTATCTATCAGAATTCTGTGCTTTGTGTCTTTTCCTCTCTACATTTTCAATAGTTTTGAAAGATTGGAGAGCACTAAGCCAGTAATGCTGAAGGAGACTAATTTTCTTTATCATCCTAACAACAACAAAAAAAATAAATATATCTATCCTTCCCTCAAAGCATATATGGAGGAGAGAAAGGTGAAAATAAACAATGTGAAGTTCATACTACATAACTCACGTTCTTTGACAGATCCAGTTTCTCTCTTTGATGGCCAAAATAATGTTGTGAAGAGTGTGATCAGTAAAGTTTGCAGTAAATAGATTTTGAAGAAACTGTGAAAAATTTAAACCCAAACAGAGTTCTGAAAAGATAAATTATCTCCCAAAATAAAAGTGGGTACATTATTCAGTTTTGGAAAGCTGTTTCCCTTTTGCTCTTTTGTTTTTCAGTTTAGCTTCTTGACTAACTTGTGGTGGAAAATAAAACGTATCTAAGATCAGCAAAGATAAAAGATTTTGGAGTATAATATGTTAGAGTCCAATTCTGGGAAAAGGGTATGGATTCATTAGTAGTAAAATTAAAACTTAGTTAGATACCCTGGGTTACTATAAATCTGTGTGTTGGGGCAGGAAGCTCTCCTAACATACAATGTGCAATGACTGATTAAACTTTTTTCTGTAGTTCAGGAATCAATAATAATGCTCATCTATGAAGATTTTCCAGTGTCCAATGTGGTCTGACATTGTTTAGCTTTTATTTCTGTGAACATGGTAAAAAACTCTCTATAGCCTATTTAGAAAACAATTTCATATTATAAGATAAAACACATTTTTAATATCTATGTTTCTGTCAAATTAGATCAAAATTCACGTTTAACATTTACTTTAAGATATTAAGATATAAAATATATTTTATTTTCTTACAAAAAGACCCAAAAAATCAAAGCAGTAACAAATAAAAAGAAACTGAGGGTGGAGGTAATGGGAAACAAAGAGATTTTACTTAGATCATGTGGAATAATAAGAAAGAAACATGGATTAATTGATAAGTGAACGTTCATCTGTTAATATTAAATATATATATATATATTAAAAAAAAATCATCATTGCATTTTTCTGATTTAGTTCCTTTTTCCTGGACATTTTGGAACTTTTAACATGTAAGGACCTTGGATTCAACTGATCAGTCTGCATAAGGATGAAATACAGTATTTTAAATAAAGTCTTACTTCACAAGAATATAAAAAAAATGTTTTCCTGTTGTTCAAGAAAGAGCTGCTTCTATCTCCTTCCTTCTCCTCTTCAAGGAGTAACTAATCAAAATGTTAAAACAGAATACTGTATTAGAAACACAGTCATCTTAATGCATATATTTTACTCTGTTAAAGTGCAGTTTCAAGATTTTTATCAAGGCTGATATATTGTCAAGAGTGTAACAATATGGCACAATATTAAATATTTTGTAGACTCATTTTTAAAATTCCTATAAGCTTCAATTTAAAGCAGAATACAGCTTTATTATTAATTATATTCGCTTTTTTTGTCATTCAGTGCTGCAAGTTTAAGCATTCCTTAGTCAATCTTAGCAATTTATCTTTGTTTGAAACACAGCTTATCATAAAATCACAACATGGTTGAGGCTGGAAAGGACTTCTGGAAGGCATCTTGCCCAACACCCCTGATCAAGCAGGGCCATCTACAGCAGGTTGCCCAGAACCGTGCCCAGATGGCTTTTGAATATCTCCAGGGAGGGAGAATCTCTGGGCAACCTATTCCAGTGCTGTCATCCCCAAAGTAAAGTGCTTCCTGATGTTCAAAGGGAAACTCCTGTGTTTCAGTATGTGCCTGCTGCTTCTTGTCACTGGACACCATTGAAAAGAGCCTAGATCCCCGCTTTTTACACACTACCTCCTTCAGATGATTATACATGATTATAGATTATAAGACTTCCTCTGAATCGTCTCTTCTCTAGGCTAAACAATCCCAGTTCTCTCAACGTGAGGAGCCCAGAAAGGGACACACTATTCCAGGTGCAGTTTTGCCACAGCTTAGCAGAGGGGAAAGATCGCCTTCCCTGACATGCTGGCAACACTCCTAATGAAGCCCAGGACCCCACTGGCCTGCTTTTTTGCAAGGGCTCAGTGGTGGCTCATGTTCAACTTCGTGTCCACCAGGACCCTGAGGTCCTTTTCTGGAAAGGTGCTTTCCAGCTGGTTAGCCAGTTTTCCTCACTGCTCATCCAGTCCATGCATAGTAATATATTTGAGAGTGTGTCAAAACCTCTATTGAAGCCAAGGTCTGCTTTCCGTTCATCTACCAAACTAGGCCATAGAAGAAGACCATCTACCAAGCCATATCATAGGTGATTATCAGTTTGGTCAAGCATGACTTCTCCTTGGTGAATCTATTTGACTACTGCTTATGACTTTCTTGTTCTTTCATGAAGCCATGGAAATGGTCCATGGAAATGGTTTCCAGGAATAGCTGCTGCTCACTTTCTCAAGGACAGAGGTGAGACTGGTAAGTCTCATCTTGGCCCACTTTCTTGAAGACAGGAGTGACATTTGCTTACCTTGTATTTTTAGTCACTTCTCACAATTGCCATATTTTTTTTCACAGATAATTGAAAGCAGAGTTTTCTTCAGCTTTAACTTTCCAAAGAGAAAAGAGTAAAGAGAATGTGATACCTTGTCATTTATGATCTATGTTTCATACTTTGCAGATGATATAAAAAACTCTAACAACTCAAGTTAAAAACTTTCTTATAGAGTTAGCAAATTAATTCTACATCATCCATTTTCATTCAAGCAAATGACAAAAATGTTTATCACAATATTTTGTTTTAAAGTTTCCTAAAGAATTCCCAAACTACTTACTACCATGGGGGTGGGGAAAGCAAAATCATTTTTTGGTGTTTTCATTATATACTACATGAATCAGACCACCTCCATAAATTATATTTCTTTAGGCAGTCTTTATTTGTCCAGTACTTATTTTGCTCATATAACTGCAGTTAAAAGATGAGTATTTCATAGCATCAGATTAGTATCACATTTGATAATCAATGCAGTTTTAGTTTTCAGTCATTTACAACAAACTATGTCCACAGACGTGTATGTATGCATATATAAATGATATGCATAAGCATACTTGTGCATATATATATTTCTGTATGCATATATATATGCGCACACGTTAAGGAAAAGAAAGTAAGCTACTTATAATTGTTACTTTTTTTCAGTGGCAGGTCACTGCACAGTCACATTGAGTACTGTGTTTAGTTTTGGGCCCCTCGCTACAAGAAGGACATCGAGGCCCTGGAATGTGTCCAGAGAAGGGCTATGAAGCTGCTGAAGGGCCTGGAACACAAGTCCTATTGAAAAGCAGCTGAGGGAACTGGGGTTGTTTAGTCTGGGGAAGAGGAGGCTCAGGGGAGACATTATTGCTCTCTACAGTTAACTGAAAGAAAGCTGTGGGGAGCTGGGGGTCAGCCTCTTCTTGCAGGTAACTAGTGAAAGGACTAGAGGGAATAGCCTCAAGTTGCACCAGGGGAAGTGTAGATTGCACATTAGGAGATATTTCTTCTCAGGAAGAGTAGTCAAGCATTGAAACAGGTTGCCCAGGGATGTGGTGGAGTCACTGTCCCTGGGGGTGTTGAAGGAAAGGTTGGATGTGGTACTTATGGACATGGTTTAGTGGGTGACATCAGTGGTAGGGTGATGGTTGGACCAGATGATCTTGAAGGCCTTTTCCAACCTTAATGATTCTATGAGTCTGTGACTGATGATTGGATAGACGAGTTGGTAGTCCAAAAGTGGGCAGGTTAGTGAATAACCTAAAGTTACTGACTTCATCAGAATCCTTTCTCATCAAGAACTAGCTATCTGCTAAGTTCCAGTATTTAACTCTTGTGCAATGCCCTTCATACTAAAGGAAACATCAAGGAAATATCTCCCTGTCACACTGGGCTACATGAACACTACTTTTGACAGTAGATCTTCAGGACCTGAACCATAGTCTGCCTGTAATCAGCTGGCTGTAATGGTTATACCTTTAATATCATCAGCCTAATTAACTTTTCAGAGGTAATGTGAAGAAACATAAATTCATATAGAAGTGTCACTATACCTAATTTTAATCCAAGAAATCAAGATTTTTTTCATCATCTTTTAACAAAAAAGCCAATCCCTCTGCAATTTCATGAACTAGGCAGTACTTGTATATATAAGATTTTAAAGTCAGTAAGTACAATGCAATAATCTTGCATCTATTAAAACCAAACAGAGATCTGATAAGAGATTTTCATTTAAGACTAGGGATGTAAAGGTAGCTGCTTTATAGAGCTGATATCATTGTTTTATCTTATTTGCTTTCTAATTATTGTAAAAGTGGACAAAATTCATTCCTGAAAAAAAAAAAAAAAAAAAAAAAGAACAACAACAATGAAATCATAAAACAACCAAGTAAACAAACAAAAATGGCAAACCAAAGCCATTAACTGCATAACAGAAAGATTAAATTACTTTTTTTTTATAGGAGAAGCAAAGTATGTAATGCTTCCTTTTTTTACTCCCCTTTGGGAAGGTCAGGAATGTACTGAGTAAGAAAATTAGTCTTTGTGGTGGAATCTAAATACATCCCACTGTCCTAGAAGAATATCCTCAATAAAGCTAATGTATTTTCATCAGAATAAATAGATGGAATTTTAGGTACATAGGATCTTTTTCACTTTTGAAGTAGTACGAGCAGACTCCAAAACAAATTTAATAAATACAGTACTTCACGATTTTTCTTTTCTCTTTCCCTATTGATACTGTATTTCTCAAGTATCACTTATGTTTTCTTTCAGAGATGACCCAATGCATAACTAAGATGCTCCAAAAATTTTGTTCTGGACTCATAATGCTTTGAAATATGATGTTTCTATCTTGATACGAAGAGGTTTTTGGTGTGGCTAGTATTTTCATACACAACAGCTAGTCTAATTGAAAATGATTACCTCTAGCTACAAATCCTGTTCCTTCAGAAACTTTAGGCCATCAAAACTAACATTGTTTCACAATGAAAAACATTCCCTACCACCCACAACACAAAAATCTCTTGATGTTTAAAGGTTTGTATGAAATACTGATTTGCACTAAGACAAGAGGAAGTAGCTTCACATTTAAAATGTAACTAAATGCAACTATTAAGAATGGTGCCCTTACTCAATGTTTCACCTTTCCCTACTTTATTTTTCCATCTCCAAAACTTTTTTTTTTTTTTTTTTTTTTTTCAGGGGAGATTGGGGAAGATGAGATTTTAAATAATTTGTATAATGCTAATAAAACTACACAATAGAAAAATAAGGTGTTAGTACGCGGTCTAAAAAATCAAGGAAAATGAGCTTCAAATTCATAGTGAAGTCAAACCACCTGTTCCATCTGCACTGGACATTCATATCAAATTACAGCAAATTACAACATTTTTTTTTTCTCTTCAAATATGCTGAAAAGATTTTGACCTTTTTCATTGTGTGAAATATCACATTACCCACTTTCAAAGTAAGTTTAAAATTGTAATGTTTACCATCTTCACAGAATAAAAAGCAAGGTATCATATGGTAAAGGAAGGTTCTTATATGGTATTATATAAATGATTGCATTTCTATTGTGCACTTCTTTAGGAAATGGTGTTGATACAATGATATTGGATGGATTAATATACCCTCATGTGTTTGAAATAAAAATGGTTGGGTTGCCAGCCAATATACCAGAGTTTATAAAACAACTGAAATTAATGGAAAAAAAAAAAAAAAAAAAAAAAAAAAAAAAAAAGACTTATGTGATCAGCTACCATAGTTTGTTCTCTGACTGAGTTGAGCTCTGTATAACCTCATATCAGGTTGATGATCATGGTATTTTTCCCTTGGATTGCTTTTTTACAATTCAATAAATATAATTACTTGGAATATTTGTATGAGTATTTCACGGACAAGTTTGGTGTTCTTATTGTTTTTAAGAAATTTTATTGTACTTCTAGTTAGAAATTACTATATTTTTAAGTGCATACTCTCAATATTTGGTTTAGATTTTTTTTTATGGTCCATTTTGCTGCTTCTAGACATATTTTTTTCTGAATATATCATCCTGGTCTGGGGTGGAGGGGTGGGGGGTTGGGAAGTATGCCTTTAGTTTATTTCAATGTAGGGTTAAATTTTCAAATGCAAAACTTCTCACAATATAGAACATTGATCACCTGAAATACATACTCATATGCTATGATTCAATCATTCCTTTGGCTTCAAAATTAATTGAAGTACCTATAGGCTGATTTGTAACTTGTTTTCCATACCCTGAGGTTCAACCAAGAATCTCATAGTTTTGATGCGCGTTTTTTTTAATTACTTTTTAATTCTCACAGACAGCTTTTCATGAACCTATTAACACTTTGAAAAAATGGACCCACAGTGCTTTAAATGATTTATTTAGAAAGCAGCTTAAGTGATCTTATCACAAGTAATCAGTTTTCACTATTTTCCTAACAGCATTCTCTTTATCAATATTTTTGAGAAACTTTATTCAATAATCGGAGAGAGAGAGAGAGAGAAGGATATAAAGATTTGAAGCTTGCTAAATTATTCTGCTGTATTCTATGCTGGATTTCAAAAAGTACTCAGACTTGGATAGTGGCCTTACAGACAGAGTTTAAGAAACATCTCCCTTTTTTTTTTACTTACAGTTCTTTATGGTCTCATAAGATAATTCTTCGTTCTTCCACTTCTGTGCAACTTGCATCAGGTTAAATCTAAATATATTTCAGATTAAAGCCAAGTCTGCTCAGATCTAAAATCTGCAATCCTGAAATCTCTAATCCAGAAATCTTGCTTTGAGAAGAAAAGAGCGTTTCATAAGGAAACTTTCTTACCAAAAGAGATTGTATGGACTCTGAAGAAGTAAATATATATTACCTGTTCCAGAAAGAAGGAATACAGTTTTATTAGGATATAAAGTTCATGAGAGGTAGCCTGGTGGTATCTTGGCAATAAAAAAATTCACACATAAGGAAAAAATTCAGTATTCTATACTTTCCTCAGGACCTTATATGAACCGTCGTTGAATAAAAGTTGAATTAATTCTTTGAGCATGGAGCTGTGTTTACAACGCACTACTGAAGGCATTAGACTGGAACAGAGAGATGCACAACTGTGATAACATAGCCATGCTGTTTGCATAGAGCATAACCCACATCATTTTGGTTGTACTTATATACATTACTGCATTGCACTACAGCTGTTTCAGAGAAGATTCTGTAATAACAAATTTCCTTGGTCCCAGCCTCTTTTCACTTCTTCACCACGTGGAAATATAAGATAAAATTTTCATTTTGTCATTAATTATAAAAAAAAAAAAAAAAAAAAAAAAAAAATAGAACAGAAAAGTATAGTGTTGAATTGTAGAATTTGTGGTGTTCATATATGAAAATACAGCTAGTATTGCTAGTGGTGAATGTTGCTAGTGGTGAATACAGCTAGTGGAGTTCATATATGAAAATACAGTTAGTGCTAATAAAATCAGCAAAAGCAAATTAACAGAAGATCATGGAATGGCCAAGGTTAGAAGGGACCTCTGAAGATCACAGAATTGTAGAATCATAGAATCAAATCATAGAGTCATAGAATGGCTTGGGTTGGAATGGACCTCAAAGATCATCTATTTCCAACCCCCCTGCCAGAGGCAGGGACACCACCCACTAGATCAGGTTTCTCAGGACCTCATCTGACTTGGCCTTGAACACCTCCAGGGACAGGGCATCCACAGCCTCTCTGGGCAACCTGTTCCAGTGCCTCATCAACCTCTGAGTGAAGAATTTCCTCCTAACCTCTAATCTAAGCCTCACCTCTTTTAGTTTAAAACAATTTCCCCTCATACTCTTAATGTCTGATTGAGCAAAGAGCTGCTCTCCATCATTTTTACAGGTCACCTTCAAGTATTGAAAGGTTACAATGAGGTCCCACTGGAACCTTCTTTTCTGTAGGCTGAACAGCCCCATCTCAGTCTTTCTACGTAGGAGAGGTGTTTCATCCCCTTGATCATCTCTGTGGCCCTTCTCTGGACCCGATCTAACAGATCAACATCCTTCTTGTGCTGACATTGCTGAGCACCATTTTTCTTTGTGCCCTTATTTGCTGCTTTCTTGTATTTTTTTTCTTTTTTTTTTTTCCTTGCACTTTTTGTTAGTGGCAGTGTTTGTTTTTGAGTTTGTCTGTTTGTTCTGTGAGAACAACAGTTTCTGCAGATATACTCAAATGATGAACAACTAGGGGATCAGCACCCAGCAGTGTACTGCATCTTGCATCTGTGCCAGAATTAAAACATGTTCCAGGAGTGAATGTTCCTTGAATGAAGATATTGGAGTACAGAGGCTACCATACTCTGTATGTTTGCATAGGTAGATCCATCATGAACTTTTTTCTACCCAGTCACTTTCCTAGCACTGACCACACACAACTGCTTTCACCAGAATTATATGAGGTCATGATCAGCAGGATCAACCGGTCACTAGTGGAGTCCCCCAGGGCTCGGTACTGGGGCCAGTCCTCTTTATCATCTTCATCGATGATCTGGATGAGGGGATCGAGTGCACCCTCTGTAAGTTTGCAGACAACACCAAGTTAGGTGCATGTGTTGATCTGCTCAAGGGTAGGAAGGCTCTGCACGAAGATCTGGATAGGCTGGACCGATGGGCCGAGGCCAACGGTAGGAAGTTCAACGAGGCCAAGTGCCAGTCCTGCACCTGGGGCACAACAACCCCAAACAGAGCTACAGGCTGGGAGATGAGTGGTTAGAAAGCTGCCTGTCAGAGAAGGACCCGGGAGTTTTGGTTGAAAGTTGGCTGAATATGAGCCAGCAGTGTGGTCAGGCAGCCAAGAAGGCTAACAGCATCCTGGCTTGTATAAGAAACAGCGTGGCCAGCAGGTCCAGGGATGTGATTGTCCCCCTTTACTCGGCTCTGGTGAGGCCGCACCTCAAGTACTGTGTTCAGTTTTGGGCCCCTCACTACCAGAAGGACATGGAGGTTCTTGAGCGAGTCCAGAGAAGGGCAAGGAAGCTGGTGAAGGGTCTGGAGAACAAGTCTTATGGGGAGTGGCTGAGGGAGCTGGGACTATTTAGCTTGGAGAATAGAAGGCTCAGGGGCGACCTTATCGCACTCTGCAGGTACCTGAAAGGAGGCTGTAGCGAGGTGGCGGTTGGTCTATTCTCCCACATGCCTGGTGACAGGACGAGGGGGAATGGGCTTAAGTTGTGCCAGGGGAATTTTAGGTTGGATATTAGGAAGAACTTCTTTACTGAAAGGGTTGTTAGTCACTGGAATAGGCTGCCCAGGGAAGTGGTTGTCACCATCCTTGGAGGTCTTTAAAAGACATTTAGATGTAGAGCTTAGGGATATGGTTTAGTGGAGGACTTGTAAGCATTAGGTCAAAGGTTGGACTCGATGATCTTGGAGGTCCCTTCCAACCTAGACTATTCTGTGATTCTGTGATTCTGAAAAATGTAGTTGTGCTTCTTTTTGCTAAGAAAGCTACAAAGCAGAGCTTGGAATGCAGACAACAGAGTTATGACTGCCTTTTACTGGAGTCAAGAGTTTTATTTCAATTTCAGCACTCAGATCCTGCTGTGTGAATAAATTCTGGAAGAGTCATTTTGCCACAACTGCTGTGCCAGGATAAGCCCAACATAGACCTGAAGACTCCTGTAAAACATGGGTAATGTGTATCCCTCTGTCTTTCCCTATTAAGGCAATGATTTTGCTTTTCCCATGAGTATGCCACTGAGGGCAACTATCTTTTTCACTTTGTTGTTTTGCATAGACAGAAAGGATTATTTATATTATACCATATTACATTATATACCTTACTATTATATATATGATTGTTATTATATACATCATTATTATTAAATACAGTGTAAGTCAGTGCATGGAAAGGCTTGAATTGCTTGAGCTTTTTTTTTTGTTTTTATCTTGAATTAATTTTTTGACAGAAATATTCAGTGGGAGGTCTCTGCCCAAAAATATATACATAGCGTTTCCATATACAGTTGAATTAGTCATCACAGGCTCTTTTTAAAATTAGTGGAAAGAAATAGGCAATTCTAACATATGAATCACTGCATGTAACTGTCTAAAATAGATCAGATGAATCATGTCCTAAAAATGCCTATTCATTGTCTGTAAAAACTTCCTAGTATTTCTAGTTCAGAAGTAGATGATTAAGTTAAATTAGATCAATGTTCTCCAATGAATCTTTGAAATAAAAAGCTTTAAGTATATGTGAATACATGCTTCTATGCCCATCTGTTATCCATTATCTGAGATGAAGATATTAGTTCCCAAAAAATCAGAAGTCCCTGTCCCAAAACATTGACTAATCTGCAAAGTGACACATCATCCTTCATTACCTATTGTGAACTTCATTATCTATTGTGAACTTTAAAAAGGTAAATTATTTGGAAGTAGAGACAAGTAAACAGGTGTTTAATACTTAGTTAAGCATATACACAGTTCATATATTTAAGTATTTGTGGTGGTTTTACGTTGCTAGGCCACTGAACTCCACCACAACTGTACTCTCACCCCCCCCCCCCCCCCCCCCCGCAGAGGGGGGGAAGAAGAAAGGAAAAAAAATAACAAAACAACTCGTGGGTTGAGAGGAAGATAAAATAATTAAAGGAAAAATAATTATTAAGGGAAAATTATTATTAATTAATTAACTAAAGCTAAAAAAAAAAAAAGTAGCATTATGTTCTATGCAGGTACAAAAATAAATATTTTTTTGTGTGGAAGCACGGAGGAAAGAAATTGCTCTCTACTCGGCACCAGCGAGAGATGCTTGACCATGTCCTTGAAGCAGGGCTTCAATGCGCGTATCCATTGTTCATGAGGACACATATTTTCACAAAGAGAGCCCACCCTTTCATTCTCCTTCCTTTTTCCACCTTTTATTGCTGACTGTGACACCACATGGTACAGAATATCCCTTTGGTTGGTTTAGGTCAGCAGTTCTGGTGATGTTCTCTACCCACTTCTTGCCCACCCCCAGCCTGCTGCCTCTTGGGATGTTAAGAGGGAGTCCTGATGCTGTGTCAGTATTGCTCAGCAGCAAACGCAACACTGGTATGATAACAATGCTGTTCCAGCTACACTTGCAGAGCACAGACAGCACTGTATGCGTTGCTGCAGGGAAAGTTAACTACATCCCAGACAGAACAGTACAGTATTATAATGTACTTTTTACTACATTTAGGTATATTACAGTGAGTGCTTTCCCCACCATTGTTTGAGGAAAAAAAAAAAAAAAAAAAAAAAAAAAAAAAAGTATTATGTTCTATGCAGGTACAAAAATAAATATTTACAAAAATGAAGTAAAATGTGCATCCAAAGAGTGTTCCTGAAATTATTCATCATAAAAAGTGCATATTTTAAAAACACAGGTAAATTATTAATCACTTCTTTCTACAATCTTGCATGTTTTCCTACTGCCATCTCTTATGTCATATAAGAAGTTCCCACTCTCAGTCACTCCTACAAATATTCTGTATTCTGTATATGCACAGCTGAGAATGAATAATTGGAATGTTATGTATTTATTTTTTTCTCTTTTTTTTTCCCCAAAGTATCGAAGTTATGCATATAATTGTGATGTATAACAGATAGGACTGGACTGAATGCCTGCAAAGAGGTGAACTTCCTTCCTATAGATTTAGAGAAAATGTCTTCAAAAGGAGCTTCTAGCAGAGAGCACTGTGCTGCCAGTCATTAAAAATAAACTTCAAGGGACTCATAGGTGCTTTATAGAAATGAATATTGCTCTACAGAACTATTTGATCCATTTTCCACAGAGGCAGAATATAGGACATGAATAAATAATTGCCAATCCTAACATTTCACTTCACTGCATTCATAGCTCTAATCCACCTGCTTCTTATCTGCTTAGGCATCATTTATGTATTATTTATTTCAGTCACTTTGGGAAGTTACAGCTTTATTACTGCATTCTTATGCTACCTCTAAGAAATAAAATGTGCTTTAATTTCAGAAAAAGCCTATTAGAATAGAGTTTTTATTTTGTGCTCCATGCCTTTGTTAGTCACAGTAAAGAATTATCTACTGAAGCTGAAAACTAAAGCAATCTGGATTTGTTTTATAATAAATTGTATCAGATTATGCCCTGAGGCCTGAGTAAAAAGACTTTGTTCAATAATAAGGTCAGTTCATTAAACATTAGAGTATTGTGTTCTTTCCCAGAGTTTCATGTTGATTTCATATTGAGTAGTAGTGTTTGCTTCTGTAAGTACATGTTCCTATACGGCATAGAATTAACATTTATATACCACAAATAACGCTCAACTCAGGAAAGAATACTGCTTGGCTACAAAAACAAACAATCAAACAAACAAACAAAAAACCTGTCCAACTGTAAGTACCTGTGAATTATTGAGTGACATATTCTCAATTTCTGAGGAACAGAGGAGAGAAAGACTGTTGTTGAATGATCTGTCTAGCATCAGCTAATACACATAATTTTAAGAACCTAAACCATCATTTTTACCCCCTGTTCAGTTTGCATAGCTTAAAATCATGATGGTAGCATGACTGTTCACCAAATGTGGAACCAGGTTTCAGTTGGACATCTTTATGCCCCTTTATTATTTGAAGTTCATAATTTTTCATGTACATTTGTACAAATTATAGTGATTGAATATGCACAGGTAAACAGCAGCACATTCAGCTCTTTCCTTCCTGGAACCAATCTGAACCATTTAAGAGTTATTTTCACCTGTGTCTGAGAAGTGCCAGGCTTGATATATGGCTGCACATAGAAGGTGTTGAAATCCAGTATTCTGTTCTCAGTTCACTACTGATTAACTCTAAAAATCAAATATTCTTCTCAACCTTCATCGAACAGCATTTCACACAAATAGTTTCAACTTCTCCTGATGGTCTGACACTTTTTTTTTTCTAAGAGCTGTTTTCATGACACTCTGCAAAGTGCTTTGAAAGAAGCACACAGTATATTTTAAAATTAAATTTTCTGCATAGTAGTTGCCAGATATGTCTCGACAACTTTTCAAAGTGCCTGTACTAACTAGAATTAGTTAGTTATGCTAGTTATACTATTAAAAAAGTAGCTAAAATATTTACTTGGTGCTGACCAAGGATAGTCAAAGTTCTAAAGCAATGCAAAAGAAACACAGTCTATATGCTGTTTAATATATAGAGGTAGATAAAGAAGGATGTCCTTATTTCATGTATGGAAATTGGATAGTTAAGTTTTCTAGACACAGTGTAGCAGAAACAAAAGCAAAGTTTCATGACTTTCACTATTCCGAATGGCACACAATCAAGACTTTCTTCAACATCCAGACTGTGGCAGTAAATAAGGACAGAGACTGCCAGAACATGTGTGAACATGCTGTGATAGTGGCATACATAGAATCTAACAAAACAAGTATAAATCAGCTACATGACCAGACACAGAGAAGTGAGAGATGGGTTAGGTTGCTGTCTGAAAAGAACAGTTTACAAGTTTGTTCTGCACTCAAACCTAACTGAGCTTAAAAAGAATAAACAAAAGTTTAATGTAGAATTCTTTTCCTGCTTTATCAACAGGTGTGTACGAAATCTTACCTTTACACATTGTGGAATAAACTGGTTCACTTTACTACGAACATTAGACTGGACTGAATTTTTCTCATTCAACTCTATTTAAAATTTAGTTTTTTGCCTAGTCTCTTGTTAATTGTTTGGTTAGGCTCTTTCTGCAATTGTATAGGAATGCTCTATAGAGGTCCATTTATCTGAGATTGATATGAAAATTATGTGTGGTAAACTGTACTCCTGAATCATTTCTTTTTTTCTTTAATTGTAAAGAAAACCTAGACAAGATAATGCTCAGTGAGATGACTTTAGACCTGTACTGATCAAGTAAACAGGAAACATGGGAAAATGGAAGTAGAGAAATATATCTCACTAGTAGGAACCAAGCTGTTCTAGTTACCAATGCTTTTGATACGGACTTAGAAAATTGGTTTTGTAAAACTTGAAGATTATCTGTAGATTGACAATGACACTAATACCAAACAGATGAAATATATAGGGATGTAATTTCAAGAACTTTGCAGAAGCAGAATATGCAGAAGAGTTTGTGAATTGCCTTGTCTCAGAGAAGATTGACCTTGGCTGCGGGAATGTAAGTATTTTGCTCTGATAGGAAACACTGGAGGTTTCTATAATAAACAAACAAACAAATAAATAAATAAATAAAACAGTGGATAACCAAATGTATTTTGTGATTCACTTGATGATGACAGCAGGAATATATTTAGATTTTGATTTTTCTTTGGTTTGGGTTTATTTTGGTTTGGCGTGGTTTGCTTTAGTTTGGCTTGGTTTTATTAATTTATTAATTAATTGGTGAGGATCACGAATAAAATATTTGGAGATCAAAGAGGGGAAGGGATGAGGAAGAGAGCCCAGTGCCATAGTTAGGATGATTCAAGCAGTTGTCAGAAGATTCTTAGAACACATCCTTCATAATGGAGGAAGGAAAAGATGGAACTGAGATATTAAATCTAAATTTAAATTCAAATCTAAATTTGAAGAGATCTAAAATGAGAAGCAAAAGGTCATAAAAATTACTCAAAATTAATAGCAAGATTTTAACGCAGATAATTTCTGGAAAGAATAAGGATGTATCATCAAGTATTAGGCAAAAACTTAAACTGTAAACCACTTTTGAAGTTCTAATGAACACCTTTGGAATGTGCAGTGCTGGAAAATTACCCCAAAACAAAAGAATATCTTAATGAAAGTTCTGAGAATTGAATTAGTATTGTTCACCAAATTAAATAACCAATTGGTATTGTTTGCACAAAGCACCAGTAATACATATACAATGTGTTTTGCCACAATATAAGAAGACGGTAGATACAGCCTCCAAGAAACACTGACATACCTAAAAATGTGTGGCTGAAACTCTAGCAAGATATCATGTAGCATGTGAATAATTGTCTGCTGTAGATATGTTTCACTAAGAATAAAAACTGCCTTAGGATTTCAAAGTATGTAACACATAGAATTCAATTTGACTTTATTAGAATCATAGAATGCTTTGGGTTGAAAGGGACCATAAAGATTATCTAATTCCACTTCTACTGCCATGGGCAGGGACACCTTCAAGGGAAGATGAAAACATGAGAAAAGGAAAGTAGAAATTCTTAAGGGCAACATAGTCTAGGTGGAAAATGTTTTATTTTTCAAAGAAAGCATTACCTAAAACAGGTTTTCCAGAATGTACCCTATGTAGTTATCTCTAGGATTATGCTAAATAGGAAGGAGAATTGGAAAGAAGAATGTAGTACAGCAAATAAGCATCATATTATTCTATGTTAGTTCTATTGTCTGTTGATTCCTCTATCATCATTTTCAATTTAAAACTTAGTGTAGAATTATAAGGATATTCATAAAATGAAGACTTTGGGAATCGGTGAGTTTCTATACCAAATTGTTTATTTATTTTGTGGCTTTTTTTATTTAATTGCAAATAATGAGCAAAATGCAACCAGAATGTTTGACGTTCATATCATGAATGTGTTTAATCACTGAAGTGGAACTTGTGGTGAAAGGTACTTTCCTCACTGGAAAATTCCAACTAGCTATTGAAAGTGGAGATAATTTTGCAACTCTTTGAGCTTGTTTGTAAATGAATCAAGTGTAATGGATGACTCCTAGACATTTATAGGTTAAGTGGGAAAAAATACTTTTATTCTAATTAGGAGTGGGTAAGACTGCATCCTACTTCAGGAGAAAACTGAATGAACTCCAGGGTGAAAAAGCAAATTGATTTGCCCTCTCTAAAATACTTCAAAGAAGTAACTATCACTTATAAATCCTGACTGTATAAAAAGACAAATTTGTTTTGTGGCTATATACAATTAACTCCTGTGGATAGTATGTCATATCAGTTTTATAGGTAGTTGAAAATAGCAGCCAGATGCAATAAAAATATGAAAATAAAAAGAGAGGTGAAAAACTGGAAGTGAGTTAGTAAAAACTCCACAGAGACACTCATTACAGCCTCTGATGTCAATCCACGTTGCTTTCCCAACTTCCCTTGTTCCTTCTTCATCTCCTGGCTGACATTGGAGAGCTGAATCCATTAACTGTTTTTAACACTATTCTATTGCATTCTGTAATATCCACAAGGAAATTTAACAGCAAAGGTGTATGAAACAATGATTTGATGATCATAATTCTAATTGTAATTACTCGGATCATGAGGAGTAACAGTAACAAGAGTAGGAGCTAGTGAGAATGTTTTTGTTACTGTTGCTGTATCCTCGAGTACAAGTATCACAGAAGTCCAGGCCATTCTAGCAGCAAAGCAGGATTATGACCCTCACTTTTGCCTTCTTTTCTTCTTTCAAAATCATGAATTCCTCCAAGCCAAGGCTGCCTGCAACCTTCACATACCAGACTACTGCTTAGTTAAAAGGAAGCTTAGCCATGTCCTTCAAAAGTAGAAAAATATTTAAGGCCATTGTGACTCTAACTAGATGATAACACAGAATAGATCAAATAAAGCTGTTATTCTGTAGCTTTAAAATAAATAAATAAATCATGTACAATGCCTACATGTAAATAAATATACAATTGTAGTGTCTAAGCCCAAAAGACATTTTTATAAGAAAAGCATTCAATTTGCCTTTATTGCTCCAATGAATCAGGGCATCAGTGTTAAGAAACATACATAAATTAATTTAAAGAAGAAGAAGTAGACGAAGGAGAAGAAGGAGAAATAGTATTGATAGATTGAGGTATTGGTATTTTCTGTCTTTAATACACTTTTGATATGTGCTGTTTTTAAACTTGAGCCAAAACTTTTGAAAAGTTATTACAAAAAATGTTGCACATGAACACAAAGGTAGTTTTAAACTGAAGGAATGTGAATTATGCATTATTAATATAAAATAGACATTTACATTTCTTACAAATTTCTGGCCAAAACTTTCTGACTCTTTTCATGTAATGGGACTACTTCGCTGGGACTGGGCCATTGATTTATATTTCAGACATTTAATACTATATATCAGAATAATCACACTGTTCTCTCTCCCTTCATGTCCTAGATCAAAGCATACATTTATTTTGATTGAATCTGCTTTCTTTGGATAACGTGTGCTACCCCTGTAGAACCTATCATCAGAATTTAGTATAATCTTTAATACAAATCTAGAATAATCAAAGAGACAGTCATATACTACTGCATTAAAATAAAATCTAATAAAGCCACAGCAGTTGCATTATTATAATGACTAACTGCTTGAGAAATAGGAGAAGACTGCTGGGTTTTTGTTTTTGGTTTTGCTCTGTTGTTGTTATTATTGTTGCTTTTTGAACACTGCTAACAGTATTTTCCTTTAGTTTCTAGAACTAAAGAAGTCACAGCCTTTGTACAACATAAAATGTCCAGTTTGATTTTTTTTTTTAATGAAAATAAACAGACTACAATAGCAAGAATCTGCTACTCGTATTTTCTAGAAATAATTTTTCAGTGCTTCTTTAAATACTTAACTTTGTAAAAGGAAATATTTTTGTCCACTAAGAGATACTATTGTTTACTTCTGAGATATCTTTATTAATAAGCACTTATTCTCATTCAATAAGTACACTAGCATAGTGATCAAATCCTTCTTAAGGATGATGGTGTCAAAAAGAACATTCCAGCAGATGCTCTTTTCACTTAAGTCAATTCAAGAGGTTTTTCATCCGTTTTGTCTGTCATAACTTAAATTTCCCTTGCCCATAGCAGAAATAAGGTTGTCAAACTGAATTTTCAAATTTATCAGTTTAGCATATCAGTCAGCATAGCATTCCTAGAGAAAAAGAGACTTTTTCCCCTTTTCTTCTACTCTGTGCTTGAATGTAAAGCTACCACCTGCTTTTCAACTGACCATTAACTCTGGTAAGGAAAAAAAAAAAAAAAAAGATCAAATATTTAAAGCCAGTTAAAATGCAGTTTTGATTTGAAAAGACATTCTTTATCAGGAAAATAAGAAAGAATGCCTTTCACACCACTCCAGATTCACTAGATTTGAGTAACACAAATCAAAGTCTAAAATCTTTTATTTTTACATAAATTAAGGTCTACTTTGTGAACAATGTATTTTGATATTGCAGTTTCACTGTAATAGGTCCATGGAATTTAGAGACTGTTAACTCCCACTTCGTATTTAAGTCCATCAAGAAATTCAGTCATTCACCGTCAGTGGGGATCAGTTCGCTTGAAGACACTGTCTCTGTAACAAGCTGTCAAAGGTAGCTCTTAAAATTAACATTATGGAATTTCACACTTCACCGGCCAAATGCAATGAGAGTCTAGTGATAACATGACAGAGGACTTGGCATTTTCCCTGTAGATATTTCAACTTTCATTAATTAGTTTTCTTGCTCTTTATTGGTGCTCATGCACCACACCACTGCCGAATAATCAAAAGTTATCACAGACAGATAGAATGTCTGAAAAGATTCACAATTCATCCTTCTAGGAGACTGAATACAACTACCACAAGTGGAAAAATTTTCTGTCCTCTGCTTTAATTTCTGATGTATGGCATCAGAAAGTAAGATAACATCAGGAAAAAAAGGTGAAAGGAATAATTTCATATCCAGTTCCTATTTTCATTCCTGTCCTGGTCTTGGGACTGCACACATTTTGTCCCCAGTTCTGGTCTCATTATAATATAGTCTTACAATTGTCATAAGAATAGATTAATTCTCTGTCATTTTTTCTCTAATTTTAGAGGGTGATCAGTTATTAAAGAAATGAAATAAAACACCAGGAAGTAAATCATTTGTTAATATTGCCCAAGGAAAATAAATAAATAAATAAGACATATTAAAACTGAAACTAAACAAACTAATTAACTAACAAACATAAGGAAAAATGGATCCATATAACACATAAATCTTTAGACTGCCAAAACTTCAAGATCACTTAGTAATCTTGATCCCTTAGGAATGAAGGTGAAAAGTGAAATTGTGCTGTGGCAGCACCTTGGCCACCAGCTGCTCTTGCACTTTCCATCTGCACAGCAAGACAGATGGAAGAAAAAAAAAAAAAAAAAAAAAAAAAAAAGGACAGAGAGGTTTGGTTGGTAGAGATAAAGGCATGGATACTGTCAGTTATCACCATGGGTAAAAGAGACTCAACTTGGGGAAAATTAATTTAATTTATTACTAATTAAAATAATAGTATGGCATGAGAAGAATTAAAATACCTTTCCACCCTCCTTCCCCGTCCTCCTCACTCCTTTCCCATATGGTCTTCCTGCCCCATCCTCAGGCAATGCAGGGTGATGGGGACTGAGGGGTTGTGGTCATTCCATAACAGCTCCTCTGTTTTGCTCCTTCTTCCACATACTTTTATCCTGGTCCAGCATGGGTCCTCTCCACAACCTGCAGTTCTTTCAGGAATTATCCATCTTCTCCATGGATGCTGGGAAATACCTGCTCCAACATGGTCACTCCCCAAACTTCCACAGGCTGCAGGGGATCCTCTGCTCTGGCACCTCCTCCCACTCCCTCACTGACCTCATTGTTCCCTCTACTGTTTCTCCTTTTCTTCCACTCCTTCTTTCTCTGCCTGGTATTTTTACCCTTTCTGAAAAACGCTTTTCCCCAAGGCACCACCCAGCCCTGCCCTGTGATGGGGCTGTTGGAAATGTTTGGAACCAGCTGCGTTCAGCACAGGGCAGCCCTGGCTAATCCCCACAAAGGAGCCCTCCAGCTCACTTTCTGCTTTGTCCCCTGCACCTTGTGAAGATGCAAAAAATTTTGAGTTCTTTGACCACTGTTACAGTCTTTCTGGGTACTATTCTTAGGACTTGTGATTTCATGCTAGCATCCTCCTTTTTTCAGCATTCCCAGTGTACACCCATGGATAAACACTTGGGTGCTGTGAATTAGAATGAGCGTGTTGTAAGTGAATAGAAAGGGAAAAAAAAAGGAAAGGGTAATTTCTGAAGTATTCATGAAAATATTTGACGGTTGGATATGCTTAAACTAAGCCAAAATACTTTTAAAATATATATATATATATATATTCTGATAAATGTTAGTTTGAACTTCTACGTGAGCTTTTACATGTAGGAAAGATTCCTATATAAAAAGGTCTCATTATATATAATAGATAGATAGACAGATAGACAGATAGACAGATAGATAGATAGATAGATAGATATGGCACCAAAATTAAATGGCAAGCATTCAACCATGGGCTTCATCAGCATTTTGCCAAGTTTTGCAGAGGTTGCTACTAATGAAGAATCTCAAAAGAATTTATAGTATCTCAATATTTTTAAACTGTTCCCTTGACAGTAAGATTTATGCCTTCAAGATAATAAATTAAAAAGTTATTTGACATAGGAATTATGTAAATGCTTTCTAATGGCAATTGATAATGAATGCCAATGGGCTCACATACAGTGGATATGCATATAATTTTTTTTCCTTTTAAACTTAATTTGGATAGTAAAAATTGAATGTAAAATTTAAAGTGAAGTTAAGCATGCCAACTGTAAATACACACTTTTATAAGCTCAAAGAATTTGTTAATTCCTTACAAACATTAAGTTAAAATTTCTTTGTACAAATTTGAATGTCTAAATTATTTAAAATGTCTAATGTTAAAAATGATGTGGCGTAGTCTTGTCTTGATATGGCTGGTCTTGTTTTCATGCTTTTGAATAATCTACACGTGGTTAAATTTCAGATTTATTAATTAGAATGAATAATAATGAGTAACTTGATTTTTCATTTTCAGCAGTAAGAAGTTGCCAAAGAAATTAAGAAGAAGAAAAAAAAAAAAAAAAAAAAAAAAAAAAAAAAATAAAGAGTTGAAAGGGACCTTGAGGTCTATCTTGTTCACCAAGACAAAACCTAAAATATTTTTGCCATTTCTAATAAATACTTGTCCATCTTCTCTTTAATAACCAATTAGTGTGTGACATTCTAACACTTCTTGAGCTAGTCTTACTCAGTATATAACTGTATTGAGAAAATACAGCTGAAAAGCATTATTTTTTCCAAAATCTAAATTTAATGCCTCTTTTCTCTAGACATTGGGAAGAATCAATGCGTTCTCTTTTACAACCCTCTTATAACTGTGTGAAGGCTATGACCATATCTGATCTCTGGATCAGACATCTTTAGGTCTTTCATTATTTCTGCATGGGTGATGTTTGTTGGCCCTCTGACAAGTTTAAGTCCTCTTCTCTGGACAGTGTCATTGGTTCAAATGCTCAAATTATGTCAGCCAAAACTCTGTAAGGATTTACCAGTACCTAATAGGGCAGAATGATTTCACACATTACAGACCTAATGATACATTCCAGCTTGATGTCTAGCCTTCTCATAACTGTGACATTCTCAGTCAATGTTTGTATTTATGTCCATTTTAATCATAAACATTTTCTGTAGGATTGAACCTACACAGCTATTTCTTATCATTTGTATAGCTGATTATTTGCACTTAAATAGATTGATATTTTTTTTTCTTCATTTTGGACTATGGCTTGCCTTCTCTGTCCATGTTTTCATTTGTCAAGATCATTTATCTTTTTATTTCTGACATCCAACATATTTAAAGTCCCTCCCATATGAGATTGTCTACAAATTAACAAGCATACTTTCAGTTCTTTCATTCAAGTTATTAATGAAAATATCTAATAGTACCAGACCCAGGACAAACCTCTGGATCTTTCTCAATGTAACCTTTTTGATTCGACAACAACTACAGCACAAGAACAAATTTTCAGATTTTTTTTTTTCTCCCATGTGATATAGTTTAATCTCCCTATGCTACTTACTGTGACATTTGCAGCTTCAGGTATATCAACAAAGCTTTATAAATTTTGGTACTAATTATTTTAAAATGAAAACAATAAATAGGATATTGTTTTGACCCTATTTATTCCTGGAAATTCCATACTGGCTTTTATCTCATTTCAAGTGCTTACAAATTATTTCTTTGAATTATAACAACTTCCTGTCTTCCTTCCAAACTTCCTTCTAATGTGAGTACAATGCTTTTTTTTTTTTTTTTTTTTTTTTTTTTTTTTTTTTTTTTCCTAGTCTTCTAGAAACCTTTTCCTATCCTCCACACTTCCCCATAGAAAATGGTTTTATTTTCTAGGTAACTGTGTGAATTTCACCAGACACAACTGATTTCAAAATATCTAATTTGTGTAAGCACTCTCTAAACTGCTATTTCCCTGTTTCATCACTCTGTCCTTGATACTGCGAGCCAGCTAATCACAGCTGACTCATTTTATGAAGACTGCATTAAAAGGACATTAAACATGCTGCCTTCTCAGCACCAGCTTTCCATTTCTACTGAACAGCAGACCAACTTGTCTGCCATTTCACTATTTCCAAACTAAAAAAAATAAAAAATAAAAAATAAATAAATATATTTTCCTCATCATAACTCATTATATTACTTGAAATTTATTTATATCTTTTACACTTGATCATCTAAACAGCTTTAATTTTCAGTATTTTTACTTTTTACATTTGAGGACACTGGAGATGATCTGTCCAGATGAGCTGTTGTGACCATCCTAGCTTTATGCTGCTTGAAATAGTTTATGCTTGTGACCTTTGATACAGTTTATAGAATTCCCAGCTGTCCTGAACTCTTTTCTCCATGTGTTTTCAACCCAAACATCTCTGGTTCTAATACTTAATTAATTTTTCTCCTACTTAATGAATTTTAATCTTTTGATTTTTTTTCCTGTTCTCCACTATTATACTGCAAGAAATGTGGACTATATATGGTTGTTGTCATCTCTGTTTTGTTCTGCGTTCACTTTAACAATAGAATAATGCTGAAAAAGAAACATTTCCACAAATGGATGTATACATTGACTTCAGAGGAACTCTCCTCAATGAAAATTGCTCTCAGAGCAAGGATTCAAAGTCTCCTACTATAGCAAGAATGCCAATCTAGAGTGACCCTTCTGTCTTCTGTCTATAGGTTTTAGTTACAGAAGCATACTGCCTGTACTTCCATTAAGGAAAATGATTTGGAATTTCAAGTTTACCTGCAGCTTTTTTTTCCTTTCTTTACATGGAAATAGACCAAGTGGTTACTTACCGTTGAAAGTTGTGTTTCCATGAAAATTACAGGACAAACGGTTCTCCATCATTTAATATTCCTAACTGTAGCATTAAAAGTAATCAGTAGAGACAAATACTATAAACGTAAATCATAAAGAAAATCTCTGTATATGAGGAAAACAATAAATTCTAATACATATCCTCCCACTCTGACTGAAGAGATTTTTTCCCCTGTTTATCTCCCACTCCTTTCCTAAAAAATAATTAATAACTAGGGATTTTTTTTTTTTTTTTTTTTTTTTCCACAACTCAATCACACAAAACACAGTATTTACAGTATTATCAGAAACACACTGAGTCTTTATCTAAGGGGGTGGAAAGAGTCATCCCAGTTAAAGCACTGGAAATTTCTGTCAACCATGTCCAAATTCAGAAGATGATCACAAGCTAGACACTGACAGTAAAGATCACCCTTGAGGATATTTAGAAGAAAATCCATCATCTGTAAAACTGAAATGATAACAGCCGTTAGCTAAAAAAAAAAAAAAAAAAAAAAAAAAAAAAAAAAAAAAAAAAAA
>CM021767.1:73638807-73679888 GCA_011076525.1 Nettapus auritus | reverse complement strand
TAAAAAAAAAAAAAAAAAAAAAAAAAAAAAAAAAAAGAGAGAGAGAGAGAGAGAGAGACCCTTTTTTGAATAAAAACACTGGAGATGAGAATAAGAATTACTTTCCTTATAAGAGTTACTCCTTTAAGGAGGGGGAAAAATAGTTTTCTCTCAGTTTTCTAACTGAAGCGAAACATTTCTTAATGTCATTTTTTGGCTAGGCAAGTGTAAAGTGAAGACCTCAACAGAGTAAATAAGTAAAATACGCAGTAAAACAACCATGGTAAGACTGCATTGCTTCAAAAGATTTTCACAAGCATGAGGAGATACAGGAATACTTCATGTAAATGAAGCAATAAATATGCTTCAGGAAACAGAATCAGGATAACTAAAACCAAAAATAAATGGGTGTCATAGTTGGTGACTGTTTTTTCTGTTTTTTGTTTGTTTGTTTGTTTGTTTTTGTTGTTGTTTCTTTTGTTTGTTTGTTTGTTTGTTGTTGTTGTTGTTGTTTGGTGGCGGTGGTTGTTTTTGTTGTTTTGTGTGGCTGGATCCTACTGTCCACTAGGTAAGAGGCACCTCTGAATGCGGGGATTGAAAAAGCTTTTATTGCTCGAAAAAGAACTACCACTGATTCAAATTTCCTCAGCCTCAGAGAAAAATTAGCTGCAGCAAGGAATAAATTGGCTGAAATGCTAACAGTTAGTCTGGCAATCAGTTGTAGTTTTAACTTTTGGCTGTACCAAACTGTCTCAGCCTATTGCCAACTTAACTCAACTTGCTATTATAAAAGCAGTGTAGAACAGAAATCTGTTTCATAGGAGGAAAAGAAATCCAGACTAAAGAGGAAACTCAAATTACTAAACTACTGTGCATGTGTTAAAAAAATAAAAAAAGTATATCACATTTCACTCTCGATGAAGAAGTGAAGAAGTTCTGTCAGAGGATATAGTCCAAATGGCATGTCTACATGAACACTCCAAGGTGCTTGAAATAACAAAGAAAAGCACAATAACTGTACTGTTAATATTTTGATGACACTGACACAGATAAAACAGAATAGACACAGTTTATAAGGAACGTCTATTAGCCCTTCAAAAACTGAAATGTCATTTTACATGCATTGATAATCAGGCAAAACAGTCCATGATGAAATATATATTTATAACCCTTGCTGATACCAAAGAATTTATACGTGCTACTGTTTTGCTGGAGCTTGTCTACTCAACTCAAACCCTTCAGAGTCATGGAATTTCTAGGCTCCATTAGAGCAATACTCAGTTCCAGTAAGACACTGTACTGTGTTTTAATAAATTATACATTGAGGTGTTTTTTTTTCCACACCTGTTTGGCTGAAGAGTTCAGTAAGAAATTCTGTCTATAGGAAGTACTTTTTAATTTTTTTTTTTCTTTTATAAATTGTGAATCCAATATGTTACTAGAAAGCCATGCAGATAATATTTCAAATATTTGTTATCTGTATATGCTGAGTCTTTTTAGAATTGCATGCCACAGAATGTTTTGAAACACACAGGAAATTAAGCCAGACTCTGCTTGTTTTCAATACAGAATTCAAATACTTGAGAATGCATTTTATTGTTCGTTTCCACTCTCTCTGAATACTATAGTCTTGTATGTAGTTTATAGGTTTCAGTCACAACCCCAATGTATGTATCACATAGAGTATGAAACACACACATATATATACGCATGTATAAACATACACACATATACATAAATAAGAGGCACATGTAGTAATACAAACTGTTATACAAACAAGCTTGCAGGAACCAAACAAGTCAGTCTGCATATCCTCAGGGTATTTCGCTTAAAAAAACAAACAAAAAAACAACAACAACAACAACAAAAAACATTTAATACTGTGCTACCCTGAATTCAAAAGGACAAAAATATTTAATGTATCACTGCCTCCAGACATCCCCATATACATGGCAAATTAGTGTTCTTCAAAATAGCATTTTTTCTCAGTGAGAAAGTACATGAAGGATTATAACACCATTCTTTCCAGCTGGAATTAGCAAACTTCAAATAAGATATGTTAAAATTCAAGCTTGACTGCTGATATTGAACGTGATATAAGTTCTGCTTATCTAAAGACCACAATCTAATGTAATAAGCACAGGTAAAATGACAATCACTACTCACTTTCTTCTTCAAAACAAATTATAACATACCTAGGGTTGTTCAAAAACTCCCATAAATTCTCCACCAATACTGGTTTAATATAATTTTAGCACCAATTACTAATTTGAAGTCAAAGTCAATATATATTATGTAAATTAAAGAATTACATTCATTCACTTGAATATATAAATGAAATGAAATTCTAGTCCGTTATATGCCAGTTAGTTAATATGCCACAGTTTTTAATATGCCACAGTTTGCTTGTGCTACTTAGACCTGCGTATAATATGGCAAAAAATATACACTATCTGCTGCCAAAACTTATCCTTCATTAATCTGAATCACTTGATTTTTAATGTGGAAGAAAATTTAAGAAATCAAAATACAGCCTTTTTTAGTTTGAATTCTGGATTCAGCTAGACTAAAAAAGTTCATAGCTCAAATCTGAAGCTAAGCAATTTGTTTAATTCAATGGCATTTCAGCTTTTTGTAATCACATATAAAAACTGTCATTTGCATAGTTTTATTGAAAATGCAAGTGTAAAATCAACTTTTAACATGTATTGAAAGTATTGACAGATTAATGCAGAAATTTCAGCCAGAAAAGGAACATAACTTTCTCTATACATGCAGAGAGATGGAAGAAACAGTTTAAAATGATCGGAAAGCAAACAAGCATTAATTAATTAATTAATTAATTAAATGTGCTTTAAATCATCATTACCAACTTCAAGAACCAGCAAGGTACTGAGTTACAATAAGATGAATTCCTAGTCATGTCAAATCAGATGCAGGAAGAACATCACAAAGTAAATAGTAAGGTTCTCCTGCCTCTTTAGATCTCGGCCTGTGTTATTGACCCCTCAACAATGGTATACATCTTTATTATTTTGTTGATCTTTATATTCTTCTTTCTGATTAATCATGTAATAATAATTGGAATATATTATTGCAACAACAGGAGGTACTTTAGAAAATTCTATTACCACAGCTTCATCTATCACACAACTTCATCAAAATGTGCATTTCCCTAGAAAGCACCTGTCACAATTTGAACTTCACTTGATCTCCCTTGAAACCCAGTGGCCTGACACAATATAGTAAAGCTAATTTTATTTAGCAAATTTAACAGTTTAAGTACATTTCCTGCTTGATGTTAAATAATAAAAATAGAACATGAGAGGTTAAATGATATTTCTTGCAACACACAAGAAAATAAGTTTAACAAGTGTTTAGAATAGATTTTGTCAGAAAGTTTAGCTCAGGATATAGCAATATAAAAGTCATAGAATATGCTATGGGAAAAGGTCTTACATGTATGGAAACCTACAGTTTTGTTGTTGTTGTTGTTGTTGTTGTTGTTGTTGTTTTTCCCCAAGGATATAACCTTAACACAGAATTATATTTTTTGCATTATTTTAAAAATCTGTAGACCTATAGATTATGAGAATGTTATAATTTCATCTTGGCATTTCATTTGCATTTCATTCTTAATAAAATTTCTTATGCAAGGATAAAATACCTTCTGGGACTTGAGGACACTTTTTATAGTGCTTCAAAGTCTTCGTATTACTACACCTGAAGGTTAAAATGATCAAATTACCTGCCTAAAACTTTATACTGAAATTTTCATGCTGAATGTTATCATGTCAGTTATAATTATCGCTTGCAAAGGAAAAAAAAAAAAAAAAAAAAAAAAAAAAAATCCCATTTATTTATTGACAATAAGGTGCATACGGAAACTTGAAGAAATTAGTTCTCCCTTATATATATACATGTATATATATATATATTCTATTTAATACCTAACTATGCTCTTTTTTTTTTCCAATAACATTTCAGAAAATATATTCATAAGTCTTACAGTTCTTAGAATCTCCTTATATTTCAGACTTTATTATCATTGGAAAGATGTTTTCCTTTCAGTTTTGAAGCAGAAGGGAACTTTTAAAAGTAAAATCTATAAGATAAGGGTTGACATGGTCATCTATGTAGCTATCTGCTTAAGGAGTTTTTATTTTTTCTTAAATGTGCTTGAACGAAAGGCATAGTGCTAAAAATTGCTAATTAATCTTGCTGATCTGTCAGTTTTAGCATGCAGCAAAAGGTGAGGGAAAAAAAAAAAAAAAGAGAAAAAGAAAAAAATGGTTAAAATTGGAGAAAAGAAAGCAATAGTAAAGTTAAAAAAATAATAGAAAACAAGTATCAGTGCGCATCTTGTTTGATGACTTAACTGAGACAAAACAGGAAAAAATTCTAAGGCATGTTTCCTGCATCTGCTGATTTCAGACAGCTGAAAAGCAAGTAGGATGGCACCCTGCCAAAGTCCATTAAGCCTTGTGATTCATCCTCTCACAACAATCTGCTTTAAGCTACAAATCCCTTTCACTTTTTTTTTTTTTTTTTTTTTTTTTTTAC
Organism: Nettapus auritus; assembly: GCA_011076525.1. Taxonomy (NCBI): domain Eukaryota; kingdom Metazoa; phylum Chordata; class Aves; order Anseriformes; family Anatidae; genus Nettapus; species Nettapus auritus. The sequence continues at coordinate 73,675,346 of CM021767.1, read as the reverse complement.
TTTTTTTTCTTTTTTTTTCACATGGTGCAACTTTATCTGTTTGGGTGAATACCTGTGGCTACATCTAGAGTAGTGCTGTAAGAGGTGCTGTGGTCTGGGTAACACTGCTCATCTGGCTGTACTATTAAGCTGTTTTTACAGCAACAAAGTAAGGTGGAGACCTGGCATGTCTTAGTTTATTGTCTGCTGGCACACTCCCAGACAAATCATGGGCAAGTTTTAGTAGTTAAGGAAAGGCAGGAATAATTCCTAAACAGTTGAATTCAGGTGTTTTATTTCAGTGGCTGGGATAGTTTAATCCTACATTCAAGCAGACTCTACCAGCAGTATTAGCACCAGGCAAGAGGCTTTCTTCTGTATAGTTTATTGATATAAATATAATAAAGTTTCCCTGTATGCAGCATGGAAAGCTCTGCAGGACTAACTTCATTTGGTTTGTTTGTAAATATTTCCACTAATGAGATCTTGATTTATAAACATACATTATCAAGATCACCCTGAGTTTTTACTGTGCTTAGGGGAAAAGTAACTGTCACAAAGAGTACCGTGAACATGATATATAATTCATGTAGATTACATGTTTCCTTTAAGAACTGAGTTAACTGGGAATGTATTACTATTTTCAGCATCTCTTCTCCAAAATCAAAATCATAATTTAGCTACAGGGAAATCATTGTTCAAGCAGCTAAAATTTAAACTGATGAGGCACTACCATCTTTTCTGTCATTGGTAATCAAAAAAGGCTGGTGGCTCAAGGGGGTGGGGGTGGGGGTGGGGGAGTGGAGAATTTCGGCATTTCCATATTAGCAGTTAATTATTCCAAACAATGTGCAAATGAAGAATTATTCTCTAAAGGCTTCTATGAAAAATTTAAAACAGTAAATAATTCCCAGCCCTTTGTCATTTGAAAAGTGACAGGTCATGATAAAAAGAGAGTTATTAGTTAGTAATTCCAGGTATAATTTAACAAAGAAAGTAGAGTTCTAACTTACCAATATTTAAAAGAATATTAGAACAAGAGAGATACAACATCTATAGAGTTGTATTACTTAATGAAGAATGACTTTTAAATTTATTTTTAATTGCCTCCTGGTTTACTTGAGAAAACATCATAAATTGCTCCAGCTGCTGTAGACCAACATTTACAGGAGAGTCCTTATTCTATGATTTTACAGGACTTCTAACAAATCAGTATGAACCTGGGACAAGGAGATCTTAAAGCTACAGAAAAGGTCATGGACATCCAATGAAAATGAGTTTCTTTCTTCACATTTTAACTTACACTTAAAACACATTTTTATTCATTTTCAAATATTTTAGTAAGCTTCCATGCAATTTGTCCTAATTTTATTTCCCAGTTTATTATATTCGAATCATGGAATGGTTTGTGCTGAAAGCGACCATAAAAATAATCTAATTCCCCACACACAGACCACCACCAGCTCCTTCCATATTATCCTTGCATATTTTTGTTTATGTTTGCACATATATATATACTCCCAAACACAGTAAAAATAAGAAGTCTATAAAAAAAGTGAAATATATATATATATTTTACTGTAATATTATATTTGAGGTGTTAACACATGTTGTGGTTTAACCTGGCTGGCAGCTAAACACCACACAGCCACTCACTCCCCCTCCCCCTCCCTCTCTGGGATGGGGGAGAGAATCAGAAAGAAATGAAAGCCTGTGGGTTTAGGTAAAGACAGTTTATCTGGACAGAAAAGAAAGGAAAATAATGATAACAGTACTACAAATAATAATGTGTACAAAACAAGTGATGAACAATGCAATTGCTCACCAGCCGCTGACCGATGCCTAGCATCTCTCCGAGGAGCCGATCCCCCCACGCCGGCCAACCACCCAATAGTTCAGCGTGACACCAGAGAATACCCCTTTGGCCAGTTTGGGTCAGCTGTCCTGGGTCTGTCCCCTGAAAAGTCCTTGGCTTAGTGTAAGCACTGCTCTTCAACAATTAAAACATCAGTGTGATATCAACATTATTGTCATCCTAAATCCCAAACACAGCACCCCACCAGCTACTAGGAGAAAAATTAACTCTATCCTAGCCAAAACCAGGACAGCACAAAACTTTGGAATTTACTTATAAATGCAGCTACTATTTTATGGCAATATATATAACGAATGTGTCATAGCCAGATTTGTCTTAAAAAAATGTTAATCTGAATTTGATGAAGTTCAGAGGAAAACAAACAACAAAAGATAATAAAGCTTTGTTGAGATAACACATGCTGTTCACAGACATGTAACAGTTTTTATCAACAACAAAAATACATATTGTCAAGGTGATGAGTTCTGTTGTGGGTGCGTTCCGCAGTAGAGTACAGTGAATGTTCCTGAGCCAGGGAATTCCCAGGGGAGCAGCCAGACCTGCCATGGGCAGGCAGGTCGTGCAAGAGTAGCTGATGGGGCATAGGCAGGACCAGCAGTAATGGTGAGCACGTGCACCCACCAAAGGCAGCCCTAGGGACCTCTAGTGACTAGGGTGTGGGGCTGCAGTTTCTGTGGGAGCATGTGCAGAGTAGGCCCCTTCCTGGAGGAGGGCCATTATACTAGCTGAGTGGTTCACCTGAAGTATTCATAACCCAGCAACATGGCTCCATTGTGTGACCATCTGTACTAGGTCTGGCTGGGATGTTAACTTTCCCTGCAGCAGCCCATACAGTGCCATGCTTTGCACTTGTAGCTAGAACAGCAGCGTTATCACACCAGTGTTGTGTCTGCTGCTGAGAAGTGCTGGCACAGTATCAGGATTTTCTCTAACCCTCCTGGGGGGTGGGCAAAAAGTGAGAAAGAAACATCACCAGGGCAGCTGACCTAAACTAACCAAAGAGATATTCCATAACACACTCAGCAATAAAAGGTGGAAGAAGGAGGAAGAGGGGAGGGGTGAGCTTTCGTTGCGAAAACGTCTGTCCTCCTCGCGAACACCAGCTACGTGCGTTGAGGCCCTGCTTCAAGGACGTGGTCAGGCATCGCTCATTTGTGGGAAGTAGAGAATAATTTCTTTCCTCTGCACTTCCACATAGCCTTTACTTGTTTTGTTTTTGCTGTTCCCTTTCCCCCTCCCTTTCCCCTTTTCCTTTTTCCCTTTTTCCCTTTAGTTGAATTGTTAATTAACAATATTTCCTTAATATATATATATATATATTCTCTTTAATTAAATTATCCTTATCTCAACCCGTGAGTTGTTCTTTCCTTTACTTCTTCCCCTCCTCATCTGAGGAGGGGGAGCGAGAGAGTGGTTGTGGTGTTCAGCTGCCTAGCACGGTAAAACCACCACACCATCTGAGTACAGATAACAAGGACAGTGAATAGATGTCTCCCAGGGATCAGTGCTGGGTCTGGTATTCTTTAACTTACACATTAATGACCCGGATAAAAGGACAGAGTGCACCCCCAGCAAGTTTGCAGATAACCCAAAACTGGGAGGAGTGGCTGATAGCCCAGAGTGCTATGCTGCCATTCAGAAGGATCTTAACAGTCTGGAGAGATGTGCAGAGAGGAACCTCTTGAAATTCAGCAAAGGCAAGTGCAGGGTCCTCCAAGTGCAGGGAAGGAATAACCCCAGTACAGGCTCGGGGCTGACCTGGTGGAAATTAGCTCTGCAGTTAAAGACCTGGGAGTCCTGGTGGACAATGCATTGACCATGAGCCAGGAATGTGCCCTGAAGTCCAATGTGTCCTGGGTGCATTTGGAAGAGTACTGCTAGCATGTTGAGGGAGGTAATCCTCCACTATGCAGCTCTGGTGAGGTCTCAGCTGGAGTGCTGTATCCAGTTCTGGGCTCCCCATTTACAAAAGAGACATGGAGCTCCTACGTGAGAGTCCAGCAAAGGACAATTAAAAAGATTAAGGGACTAAAGCATCTCTCATATGAGGAAAGGTTCAGGGAACTTGGCCTTTTTAGCTTGGAGAAGAGAAGGCTATAAGATCTGGTCAATGTTTATAACTATTTGAAGGGAGGGTGTCAAGAAGATGGGGCCAACGTTTTCTTACAGGTGCCCAACAAGAAGTATATGTAACACAGGAAGTTCCATTTGAACATGAGGATAAACTTCTCTACTGTGAGGGTGACTGAGCACTGGAACAGGTCGCCCAGAGAGGTGGTAGAGTGTCTTTCCCTGGAGATACTCAAAAGCTGTCTGGTCACAGTCCTGTGTAATGTACTTGAGGATACCCTGCTTGAGCAGGAGGTCTGAACTAGATGGTCTCCAGAGGTCCCTTCCAACCTAAACCATTCTGTGATTCTGTTGTTATTATTAATTTTATTTTTATTAGGTGATTATTTTTATTTGAACTTTATCTAATTTTGTTACAACAGAAAAAGTCTGATCCATTGAGAATATTCTATCCAAATGACCAACTTTTATCAGTGTTCAAATGTGGTGATATTCAGAGTCAATAAGTTGATAAACCACACTGTTTGTCTTTATTTGAATAAATATACACATTATTCCAATGAGAGGAGACTTTGCCCAAGGAATGAGAATTCAAAGCCCCTCAAAAGACAATATATTTTACAGAGCATGGAAAACCATTTACCTTTCTTAAAGATTTTCTCCATTATTTCAGGTCCACTTGAGTTTAGTGGACCGCTTTATTTTTATTCCTGCTAATGGAGTAAAGAAATGGAAAGGCAAATGGATCAGGCAAAAAGAAAAGGGAACAAAGAGTCATAACTGTTGTATTTCATACTACTTAATTTTTAACTGAAACAGATAACAAGCCTTTGTATAAGGTAGAAAAACAACCTCTAAGAATTTTTTTAAGTATACTGAACTGAAGTATAAGTAAATGCTCAGTGACACAAACCTGCATATTAAGCAATGTGTGTGCAGGGGCTGTTTATAGTTTTGTATTTTTAATCTAAAGGAAAATATCTTCTTTATAGACCCATGTTTTTCTGAAAGTGTTTGTCTATGATTAAGCTGAATTATTCAGTTAATCATTGAGCCCTTCAGCCTTTTTAAAAAAAAATAAAAAATAAACAAAAGTAATTCTGATGTTCAATACAATGGATGCACCCAAGAAAGACAGAGGTTGGAATTGAGATATTCAGAATCCCACTGCCAAGTAGGAGGTTATGAACACTAATCAGTCTATTATTCATAGAAACATAGAATCATTAAGAAGGAAAAGGCCTTCAAGATCATCTGGTCCAACCATCCCCCTACCACCAATGTCACCCACCAAACTATGTCCCTAAGCACTAAGTCCAACCTTTCCTTAAACTCTCCCAGGGACAGTGACTCCACCACTTCCCTGGGCAACCCATTCCAATGCCTGACTAGGCTTTCTGAGAAGAAATTTCTCCTAATTTCTAACCTAAACCTCCTGAGACACAGGAGGCACAACCTGAAATCATTCCCTCTAGTCCTGTCACTGGTTATCTGCGAGAAGAGGCAGCCCCCCAACTCCCAACAAATTCCTTTCAGGTAGTTGTAGAGAGTAATAAGGTCTCCCCTGAGCCTTCTCTTCCCCAGACTAAACAACCCCAGTTCCCTCAGCTGCTTTTCAATAGGACTTGTGTTCCCGGCCCTTCAGCAGCTTCATAGCCCTTCTCTGAACATGTTCCAGGGCCTTGATGTCCTTCTTGTAGTGAGGAGCCCAAAGCTGAATACAGTACTCGAGGTGAGGCTTCACCAGAACAGAGTACAGGGGAACGATCACCTCCCTGGTCCTGCTGGCTACATTATTCCTGATACAAGTCAGGATGCCGTTAGCCTTCTTGGCCACCTGGGCACACTGCCAGCTCATGTTCAGGCGAGCATCGATCAACACCTTTTGATCCATTTCCTCTGCTCAGCTTTCAAGTTACTCTGCCCCAAGCCTTTAGCACTGCATGGGGTTGTTGTGGCTGAACTGCTGGACCCGGCACTTAGCCATGTTGAACCTCATCCCATTGGCCTCTGCCCATCTATCTATCCTGTCCAAGTCCCTCTGCATGTCCTTCCTACCCTCCAGCAGATTGACACTTCCCCCCAGCTTGGTGGGAAAATTCCTGCGATTCCTTTCTTCTTTCTCTTTAGTATAAATCTTTGTTATTGCAACTGTAGTACAGCAAGCCTGTTTCCAAGAGACTACAGCTCTCATTGTTCCCTGGTTTTCATATCAGGAAAGTCAATTTATGGGTTAGATGGCAGAGACTGAGCCCAACTTCCACATTTCTCATAGAAATACCCAATTTGAATAAAATTTTTAGTTTTAAGCTAGCGACTGTGGAGACAACAGCCATAGGTACTATGTTTGCAAAGACTGGAGGGCTTCTGAAGATGAATTTTCTTGCAAGGGGAACTTTCATAGCAAAGACAATACTAAACATATGAAATGAGAAGCAGTGGGTAGTAGTTGCAATATTAGGAATGGAATTTACAAAACAAGGATACATGACAGACTATGTCTGGAAGCAAAGTACCTTTAACTGAGACTGTAGCAGTGTTCTTTTTTTAGTGTAAATATGGTTTTCCAAGTAAGATGGAATGCAATATTTTATCAGGATATTAATATTTATAACATAAGTCATCTGAAAAGCACCTTAGATAGATGGCTACAAGTGACTGCTCATTTGGATGGAGTTCCATTCGATGTTTTGCTTGAGCTACTTACACAACAAACAGATGTCTTGAGATCTTTAAGTAGCTTTGTGGTGTTTGAGAAGGTTATGGTTGAGCAACATGAGTACAGAAGGAGAAGTTATGTACCATGAACTTGTTCAGAAAAAGGGTATGTGGTTGCTTTATATGTGGTTTGAATAAATTAATATTCAGTTGCCTTAGAAAACAATACACGACTGCAAATATATATATATATGTTAGACTTTATACCAGCATAAATTTAGTTTGCAAGGGTTGTATAATTAAGTTATGCTTAAAGAAACATAATACAGAAGACTGATTTTGTATTTTTATAAATAATTTATTTCTGGAGGGAAAAAGAAAATAAAAAATAAAAAACTGTTACTGGGGTGAGAGCCTTAATACAATAGGCTTTCTATTTGTATGCTCTCCTCTCATTTCTGGAGTAGGAGTGACCTGTTCTGAACCCAAAGTCTGACCTCAGAAAGAAATGTGTCCTCTCCACAGAAGAATATGCCCTATTTCAAAATTGTAAGAATCTCATATCTGAAGTGCTGAACTTTTCAATAGCTTGGGATGTCACTAGGAAGTTCTCTCACAAAATCTTTTTTTTTTGTTTGTTTGTTTTTTTTTAAGCCATCCAAGTAATGAAAGGTAATTTTATTTACAAGTTAACTATCTTCCAGATTTCAGTCTTGTTTTTTTTTTTTGTTTGTTTGTTTGTTTGTTTTTTCAAAGATGGGGTGATTAGATTTGATAGGAATCTTCTTTCCAACTGTTTTTAAACTAAAACTTCTCTAAATAAATGACTTCACAAAAGTACTTTCTGATATCAGTTCAGTATGACCTGGGTAATTCTCAGAGTTCCTTGTCCAAGGTTTCTTGGTACAGTTTTGGATGTAGGACATTTCTCACTAGGTTGAAGTTAGATTTAAGGTCTCTATGCCACAGACTTAATTGCCATAGGCAATTTTGTGGCAATTTTATTAACTATAGAAAAAAGTTGAAGAGTTAAAGAGTTCATTAATTCCAACAGGACAAAGTGATTCTGTATATGCAAACTGTGTTTCAAAAATGTTAAAATGTTGAAGGAAAAGCATATTGATTATTTTAGGTACACAAAAATTTATGCTGACAGCTTTATGATGCAATATGTAATATACACATGTATAACCAATGCATTTGTGTCTATGCCGTGTTGAAAAAAAATGAGTTGCAGTAATTAATTATCTGTTTCAGTTCAATTTGCTTTCTATTGAAAACATCTCATGCTGTTTTATTGTACTTAATAAAATCTAATCCATTAGACAATGTGATAGAATCTTAACATAATATATACTGACTGCAGGCCCCCTTTGGGTCTAAAACCAATTTATATGTAGATTATACCCATTTTAAATCTTCTCTGAAATAATTTAGTTTACAGTTTCAAATAGTACCAGCTAAGTATTTATTGAAAGCCAACATCAAGTTCACCAACTCTTTCCATTATGCTCTTGCTGTTAAAAAAAATAAAAATAAAAAAGATTATGAAAATGCAAAAATAAAGATTTATTTTTCAAGATACAAATTAAAAAATCATAGTGTTCATTAATGTCAAAAACAAACAAAATAATATATATATATATATAAACTGTAATTTTGGAACCTGTTTTGAAAGTTCACTTCTTGCATATGTAGAAACATGAATCCATAGATAGAGCAATTATAAATTTCCTAGAATAGCAAACAGAAAAAAAAAAAAATGAACAAACAAACAAAACCACTTATGTTACTTACCATGAAAGGATTTTTTTTTTTTTTTTTTACTAAAACAAATACCTAGAAGCAAGTTCTGTCTTTATATATCATACAGAACCAGAAAAAAAAAAAAAAAAAAAAAAAAAAAAAGAAGAATCTTAATAATTGCAGGACAGAAAAATTATTTCCCATACAACCATATGAAAAAAATCCTGCACCATTATATTAATCAATATGAACATTATTTATGGCAAGCAGAAAACATTAAAAAGAGTACATTCTATATCTCTAACTTAAATTTTATTATTCTATTTACAAGTGCTTGCTGGTGTCTTCTAACTTGGCACACATCTAAAAGTAATCTTTATTCTTGGTAGTATTACACTATTTACAAAAATATGTAGAAATCATGCTGGCAATATTTTAACAAAAAATGGTCAAAACTTATGATTTCTGTAGTTCAGCCCAAGTGTCAGAAGATAATTGTATTGTTTCAGTTATTTCTGAGAGATTCGATTCTTATTTCAAGATTTCAAAACTTGACAGTTAAGCCTATGTGAGTTATCTATCATAAGCTGGCTCAATAGTTGAGAATGAAAAAGAACAGCCAGACTTTAGAGTAAGAACATTGCTTAAAAGATGGAGTTTCTGGGATAAGAATATATCATGGTGTCTGCTACTAAGAAAAATAACAATTGTCTGAAAAGTAAAACACAGACATCTCTAGCACTTGATAATGGCTATATAAATAATAGAGGACAAACTTACAGCACCTGTGAGAGAATAATGTTTCTAGATATTGATGGAAAGATCTTTTTTTACCCTCCCCTCTCCTACTCCAATTTTATATTCAAAATAAGTTAAAAAATAAAATGAAAATAATATTTTTGTTTCTTCATTGGAACTTTTCACATAAGGCAATTACTCCAAAGCCATTCTAAATGTCTTTGAAACGGAAGAGGGTCCAAAAATATTTTGCAGTGTTTATATATAAATCTACAAAACCAATACAACTGCATAGCTGTTTAATAGGATAAATATTCAATTACTTTTACAGTGGTCTTTAAGTAAATTATCCACAGCAACTTTAAATGTCAGAAGAATGGGACTGAAACTTTAAAAATATTTTAACACAAATTAAGGTCCATAGATTTATTTTTTTTTTTCTCTATGCCTGTTTAAAATGTAGAATACATATTTTTTGATTTTTGTGGAATAGTTATAAAATAAGTTATCTACAAAATTTTTTGATGAACTGTGGTGTAATTCAACAACTTTCTCCATAGAGAAACAGTTACAGTAGTGCCTGCAGATACCAGTGTCTAATGGAAACTACAGGAACTGCACATTACCTTCTTCATGTCAATTAGTCATTTAAGGCATATAGTAATACCTCATTATATTCTCAGTATCACAGCAGAAGTGAATGAAATGGGAAATATTTTATGAATTTCATAAAGCTGAAAAAATGTTATTTTAGTTCTCTGTATATAGTGCTTTCTCTATTGTTACGAACAATATAATTGAGGCATGTTCCTGTGTTCACCATGTATATTTAAATTTTCCATGATTTTGAATAGGTACAATTTCTCAAAAGATTGTGAAAAGAATGCAAATAAATGTGAACTATTTAAGTTCATAAAGCTGATTCAGCTTCATGCCAGTAGCAGGTGGCAGTAAAGAGATGAGGCCAGATTGTTAGCTTCTGTAAATATTAGAATAGCTCAGCTGATAACAGTGGGTATGTGATCCAAGTTCCACAGATAAAATTTTAGGTCTCATATGAGCTGTTTAGAAAATAACTCTGACATTGAGCTAACTTTGTCTTGTCTGCTTTCTTTGTTGAAACAAAGTTGGTCTAATTCTGCCACTGCAGCTCCAGTGATTTCTGTTGTGAGCTTGAGTGATTTCAGTTCTATTGATTACAATACAGCTAGTTGCATGAATAAAAGAAGGTTCTTGCCATGCTTCCAAGAAGGAAGAATGTTTGTATATTACCACAAAGCTGGATCAGCGTGAGTTGTTCCATATAAATGTCTAAAATTGATTTTGACACACACACATAAGTTTATTGCAATATATTCTTCTTTAGCTGTGATTTACTCTTATTTAGCTATAATGAAATAGTTCAAGATTGTTCAAATTGTTGTAGCTTTATCATTTTAAGGAAGCATTTTGTTATATATTGCAAAATAGTTATACTTAATAGTTCAGACTAACAGCCCAGATCTTCGTCTAGGCCAGAATCCTATTTCAAGTATTGTCCAAAATCTAGTTTTGATAGAAGAGCAATAACATGGCCCACAATAGTGAGTCCAGTGACTACTTTTCTATTGCCTATTTCCAGCTCATGGGATCTACACTGAAACAAGTTGCCTATTTAATAATATTTAGAGGGTTGCTCTTTCTCTTCCAGGCTCCCCTTGTCCAGCCTTCTCTTAAAATAAATAAATAAATATATTATCTTTTAGCTCCACAATTCTATTACCCTTCTATGTGAAGTCATCTTCTTTTGTTTCTTATTAACATGACTGCTGGCAACTTTTATCAATGTTCCCTAGTACTTATCCAGGAAGATAAAGTGAAGAGTCAACCACCATTCACCCTATGTCACTCATGATTTTGTAGATCAGCATCTCATACTCCTTTCCCCGCACGAATTATTTCTTAACTGTGAAGTTATATCTTGTTATATAGCTGATTTTTCTCCCTGAAGTCTCCCTTTCTTGTGTAGCTGTTGGTTTAACCTGGCTGGCAGCTAAACACCACAAAGCTGTTCGCTCACCCTCCCCCCTCCCTCTCTGGGATGGGGGAGAGAAACGGAAAAGTGAAACGAGAGTTGAGATAGAGACAGTTTATTAAGATAGAAAACAACAATAATAATAATAATAGTAGTGTGTATGAAACAAGTGATGCACAATGCAATTGCTCAACACCCGCTGACCGATGCCCAGTCTATCCTGAGCAGCCAGCCCCCCCATCCCAGCTAGCCACCCCTATATATTGTTTAGCATGGCATCAGATGGTATGGAATACTCCTTTGGCCGGTTTGGGTCAGCTGTCCTGGGTCTGTCCCCTCCCAGCTCTTGCTGCACCCCCAGCCTGCCCGCTGGCAGGACAGAGTGAGGAGCTGAAAAGTCCTTGGCTTGGTACAAGCACTGCTCTGCAACAACCAAAACATCGGCATGTTATCAGCATTCTTCTCATCCTAATCCAAAACACAGCACACTACCAGCTACTAGGAGGAAAATTAACCCTGTCCTAACTGAAACCAGGACAGTAGCAGTTAAAATGATTCTTCGGAGGATCCCATGTAAATAATACCTATTTCACAGACTTGAGTAGGAGTATTACTATTGTCTGAATAAAACTGATCTTCATTTTTCCTTTAAAATCTTACTCTTATTTCCAGATAGTTGTAACTGCAGTAGTGAAATTAGCATTTACACCACCAATGACTTTCTTTGGATCTTTGGATTAAGTGGTCATTTAGGTAATAGGAGCAAATTTTGGAGAAAAAGAAGAGAAAAAAAAAAAAAAAAAAAAAAAAAAAAAAAAAAAAAAAACACATTGAAAAGTATTAGAACTTTTACTGACAGATGATATAAAAATAGTCATATGAAAATGCCCTGCATTATTTTAGTAAGCATTAAAAAGTTGTGAGGAGTAACTGTTAGTATTTAGAAACTGCATTAATATTTTTGCTCCAAGTGCATTGCTTGAGTAGTCAGAGGAAAACATCTGCCCAAGCATACTTCTCCTGGGCCTATTAATGACTCAGTTTCTGCGTCTGGTGCACCTAGACATATTTCTTTCATTCTATTTTGAAGATAATGTTTTTCATATTTGGTAAATAGCTTTTGTTTTGTTTTGTTTTTCATAACCACCATCCATACTATGCTGTTTCCAGCTTTGGGTTACCTTACCCTATTTTTCTGTCTTTTTTTATAGGTGCTTATATATGGCAGATTTTTCATTATTTATGTATGTATTTATTTATTTCTGTTCTAGAAAATTCTAGGTCATTAAGATCTAGTTTCTATAACTTAACAAATATTTGGCATCAAATCCTTGTGTAGCCTTTTTCTGTGGTCTGAGGAGAGAGACAAATAGACAAGCATTATATTTTGACTCTTGTAGGCAAGTGTTCATGGTTTGATTGTTGATCTCAGTTCAATGAATCTAAGAATATATTATGGTAAAGAAGATGAAATGTCTCAAAGGTAGATGAATCCTACTTCATAGGCTTCTTTCAATCCAAACAATGACCATATTATTTCTTGCAAATGGTTACATCTAGATATTTTTACTCTGGGTGTATAGATACCACTATAGATGTAAATCAAGATGTAAAAAGCTAAATCTTCTGACAGAGGATAAACAGAAACTGGGGGTTCTGTTTGACAGCAAGTTGAAAATGAGTCAGCAGTGTGCTCTGGCAGCCAAAAGTGCCACCTGTAACCTGAGGTGCATCAAGCACAGCATTTGTAGCCAGTTGAAAGAAGCGATTTTCCAACTCTAGTCTACATTCAGCTCAAGTGCTTTTGTGCAGTCTGGGACACTACAAAAAAGACATAAAACTATTAGAGAGCATCCAGAGCAAGGGCAACAAGTATCGTGAAGGGTATAAAGGGGAAGACATAGACGAGTGGCTTCATTCACATGGTTTGTTTGGCCTAGAGAAGAGGAGAGTGAGGTAAGACAGTAATTTACTGCATTAAATTTATGAATAAAGAATATAATAGGTCACTCCTAGATGAGGGAGACATAACTCATCTTGTCATGCATCCGAACTACCTTGGCTCAAACTAGCTTGACTTCATTGTAACACATTTTGTACAACAGCTACATATGAACCACAGAAGTCCTGGTTTATTCTCAGCTACAGTTTCGAACAGAGAAGAATCTGGCAACAACTAAGGAACAGGGTTTGATTGTTTATTTTTTTATTTAACATACTGGTGGCAATAGGATTCTGCTTTTGTTTTTACCCGATTTTCATTTTTTGTAGTCACTCTAATATATAAGAAGCTTGAAAGTTATTTTTTCTTTTTTATGCATTGCTGTAAGTTCAGTGATTAATTTTCAGGTGGAATATTTTAGTCTGACTTGTTCGAAGTCTGTGATCATGCTGTGTGCCTGCAAGGTGCTCTGTATGATTCCAGTCTTTCAGCTGAGTTACCTAAAGGGGCAGACCGTGCAGTGACACTGTAATCAGAGGCTGGATACAAGAGAGATCCAAATAAGTGTTTAACTCAGCAGTCCCCTAAGAGGGAGCGCTAATCTGCTCTCTGGCCAAGCAGCGCATTTGTATTGGTGACCAGTCAACATCCAGGCAGCTTGGAGCTGTTTTGGGGATGGCAGAAGTTACTGCGTGTCAGGAAGCAAGGAAGGAGATGTGATTTTAAAGGTTGTGGGGAAAACGGAAGGTTTTGCAGGGAAAAAAACTGAAGAAAGTGTAGACTGGAGAAAGCAGATAATTGCAGTATAGGAAGTGCATGAAAATAAAAGAGAAAAATCCATGGACTAGTTTAATTAACAAAACTGTATATTTTATATAACCTAAATGTGAATGTGTGGTGCTATTCTACTTTCATGTTTTAATCCAAAGGTTAGGAGCTATATGTAAACATTTATAAATATCTCTGGAAGAACAAACAAAACTTCACAGGCACTACAACCATAAAAACTTGAGCCCCCTAAAATTTTGGCATGCCTTTGTAGCAATTTCTCTAGAATGCATAAATGTACTTTATAAAAGCTACCTGGTTCTTGCAGAAACCTTTACAGTAGCAGTAGGAAGACGATTAAAACATTGCTCAGTCTTACTATTTGAATGAATGCAGATAGTAATACCTTTACAGTTTCTTGTTTCAGTAAGAATCTCTTGAGCTATAGTGAATGAAGCTACAATTGCTTTTTGAGACAGTTTGTTGATATATATAATCTCTTGGAGTTTGAGTGGCAACAGTTTTTATTAATACTAACTTCTATAGCTAGTTAGTGGTTTTCTTGATGTTAACATTAGAAAAAACTTCTGGATAGCAGTGTCCATTATGACAGTTATCGTCAGCCTGAAAGATGACAGGTCATGGCAGTGTAAGGTAATTCATCCGAAATTGCAAAATAACTTGTAGGAAGCATGGAATTTTTGAGTGTTTCCAAGAGAACAAACATCCATTTAATGCTAATCTCAGAGGTGGCAGCAGGTGTTGAACGTAAACTCTTGCTTTTGGGTTTGTGTCTTTCCTAGTGTATGGGCCTTGTGCCCATAAGGTTATCTGCACTGCTGCTTCATTATATATATCCCTACCAAGAGTGGTGTGGGGGGGTAAGCAAGCAGTGCATTTTTTTTATCATTATTTTGTTTGACTTGGAAGGAAGCTTTGATTTATATGCCTGGATACATACACTCAATCTTCTTTTCATATGTACTGGCATGCATGCAAAAAGACAGTTTACTAACAGAATAAATTAAAATAGGAAAGTCAAGTATGCAGAAATTTGAAAAAAAAAAAAAAAAAAAAAAAAAAAATTTTCCCGTTCCTACCTGATTTGGCCACTTTGAGTATGTGCATTTCATTGTAGACTTCAACTGAACACATTCTGGACCCTTCCCTGACATTTTCCCATGTTCCATGGCCAAATCTACACATCTTTCCAAACTGTCTAGGCTTTCAGTGTTGTTCTTTGTTCAAATCATGAGCCTCACCCACGTTCTTTGGAACCAATAGTAGAGATGACAGTTGAGAAGCTGACAGAAAGATATAATTTCTTTAAATACAGATGCTTGTGCTTGGTACAAGCACGATCAGCAGCAGTTGCAGAGCAAGCCCTTTTCAGCATAGATACAAACTTTGTGGAAAATTTAAATTTATTTTACAAGTAGCTAGAACCTCTATTGTGAGGTTGCATGATATACCTACCCGCTTCTCCCCCAGGCTTGTAAGGTAGCCATGTACCTACGGAGACTTGTAGAAAAGGTGGAGGATATGCCTGAGGTGCATCAAGTTCTAAGACCAATGCAGATGGTTAATCAAATAAGTGAGTTTTCTCAAGCCTTGTCAGAAACTGAAGCATTTTACCTTTGAAAAGAAAAGAACATAATCCTCAGCCTAAGGCACACATCTGATGTATAATTTTTTCATAGTTAAACTATGTTTAAATTATGACAAAATTACAATCAACTGAAAATGGGCCTGTACTGAAAAATGCTGGAAAACTCTCTAGTAAGTGGTGTGTGTTACCTGTGCTATCTATAAACAATCTGAGGAAAGAGTACTCAATTCATGTGCATCTCTCTATTTTTTTAAGTGCTACAAATGCTGTCCAGTGTGCAACCCAACGTGAATATGCTTATATGAGACTACAAAGTGATGAAGTCCATGTTTTCAAAGAGATAATTTTGCAAAGATCCTGGATTCAGAGTTAAAGAACATATTTTTAAATAAATGTGCTTGTAATGAGGAAAAATTGCAGAAGGTGGAATATATGCAAATGTGCCTTGGCATATGATTAGAAGAATTGTTTTCTGTCCATTATATTACATAGCACTGATAGACACCAATGCGTCCTAGTCTCTAAGAACCACACCTTTCCCAGAGCAATTCCTCCTTCTTAGACAGTTCGTTGTTCTTACAGTTCTTTGCTTTTGGCCTTGGTGGTGGAATCTTCAGGAAGTCTCTGGTTCTTAGGTACCTCTTAGGCTGCTCTTGCAGGAGGCCAGCAGTGCCTTCCAAAAATGCTCCAGGTTCCCAGGCCCAGTTCCCCAGTTGGAAGGCATTCTCTTCTGCCAGGCTTTTAGGATCCTTTTGCTGTCAGCCTGTTTCCCAGTCGGGCCAGGTCACCTTTGTGGTTACTCACATTCCCAACACTTTCCCATTCCCTTGATGACTTCTCATCCCCCAAATGACTTCTCAACTCTAAGTCTCATGTGGGGACCCACCACACACAGCCATTCCCCATCAAAAGTAGACATCCCCAAACCAATTTGTGGGCACAGGCAGCAGAAGAGGGCTGTGTTTAGCAACTGCTCAACCCCCACCCCACCCCACCCCCCCCCTGAACAATGCAGGAATAAGTGCAGGCAGAGGCTTTGCTGGGTGGAAAAGTCATAATTTAATACTGGGGTAACTGTGGCTGCCACCCCCAGCCCATCCCCAGGTGAGGCCTGGCCACTTGCTCAGGCTTGGGGCCTGGCCTTGCGTCCCGTGTGTTCTCCAGCCCCTGTCTCCTCCTGCTGGACCCTATGAAGCCAGGATGTGTCCACAGTGTTGGCATCCTGAGGGCACCATGGAAGCCTGCGCCCATCCTGCCCCAAGTGCCAGGAAAAACTTCAGGCAAGTTGTCATGCTGTGGATGGGCTGCACTCCCTGCACCTGGGTGAGACACTGCAGGAGCAACAGCTGGAGGGGCTCCTCTGCCTCTGCTGCTGCTGCTGCCACCGCCCCAGCCCCACATTGCGATGCATCCTTCTGCGGGGTCTTCAGGCCAGGTGCACAATTGCAATGATGGGCTTGCGGCACAGTGGGCAGGTGACTCTTTCAGCAGCCCAGGGCTGGATGCACTTCAGGCAGAAGGAGTGCCTGCAGGGGTCCACTAGAGCTGCGTTGGACAGATGACCCAGGCAGATGGGGCATGTCATGTCCCTGGGGGCCTCCTGCTGTGGCTGGCTCATAGTTTCTGTGATCACTATGATATGGAGATGGTCATCCCCTAGGGTAGCCTGCCCTGGTGGCAGGCAGTTAGCAGCAGCCTGGTGACCTAAGCACCTCCCTTGCCTTGTGGGTCACTGACAAGACCTCAACACCTTGCGTGCCACCAGCGTGCCACCAGTAGGTCTACTACAGAAAGAACCAGAAAGAAAATATTCTAGCAGCAAATATAAATTAGCTTTCTAGGCTCAACCAAGTTATCTAGAGTACTGTAGCAGTAAATATTCTGAGTATGGATTACAAACATTGCCATTCGAATGGCAAATATGCTTATGATAGGTTGTACTTGGCAAGACTACTTAAAACAGATGAGGTACATATATGTATATATATTTGATAACATTACTGAAGGATCTCGATGGCTCACGTGCAACAAGAAGGGCTTCTCGTGTGCCTCCTTTAACACCTCCACCTTGCAACTTCCAGCAGTTAAACCTAGAGGTCTGTTGAGTACCAACAGCTGGACTGCGCACAGGTGCAATGCTCATGGCACTTACGGCCAGCCACCTTTTGTGAGTTCATATGGTGACAGTGACTCTGTGGTCGCATCACAAGGATCTTGGGGTGCCTCTGATGGCAGCATTAACAGAGGTCACCTGACTGTTGTGAGAAAATGATGACGTGAGATGGCTGCTCCACGCTGACAGGAGCAATATTTGCCAGGCTGGGGTCCAGGCCAGGAGGTTGGCCTGCAGTCTGGGAACTGCCCCTGGGAGCCAGGGATGTCCTTGACGTGCAGCTGGACACCCTGAGCATTAGAGACATCTTGAAGAGACCATGTAAACAACAAGTACAAAACACAAAATATATAACAATAACCTGAAGAGATTGCTGAAATAGCTCAATTGTTGTATCGGCCTCACGTATACATATACACAGTTCATGTATTTAAGTATTTGTGGTAGTTTTACCTTCCTAGGCAGCTGAACTCCACCACAACTGCTCTCTCACTCCCCCTCCTCTTCTGAGTAAGGAAAAGGAGAAGTAAAATGAGAAGTAAAGGAAAGAATAACTCACGGGTTGAGATAAGGATAATTTAATTAAAGGGGAAAATAATTATTAAGGACGGATTATTATTAATTAAACAACTTAACTAAAGGAAAAAAAAGGGAAAGGGGAAAAGAGAGGGGAAAAGGGGAAGAAAAAAACACACACAAACACACATATACACACACACACACACACACACAAAAGTAAAGTCTGTGTGGAAGTGCAGAGGAAAGAAATTACTCTCTACTTCCCACAAATGAGCAATGCTTGACTATGTCCTTGAAGCAGGACCTCAATGCACGTAGCTGTTTTTTGGGAGGACAGATGTTTTTGCAACAAGAGTCCACCCCTCCCCTCTTCTTCCTTTTTCCAGCATTTTTTTTTTGCTGAGTGTGACATCATATGGTACTGAATATCCCTTTGGTTGGTTTAGGTTACTGTAGTGGGTTTACGTGGCAAGGTTTTGGTAGCAGGGCGCCATAGGGGTGGCTTCTGTGAGAAGGATCTAGAAGCTGCCCCATGTTTGGTAAGGGCCCCACTGCTGACCAGAGCTGAGCCAATAAGTGATGTTGTTTTGCGCCTCTGTGAAAGCATATTTAAGACCGGGAAAAAAAACGCTACACCACACAGCAGCTGGGAGATCTTTTTTGGACGTCACATGCCAGCACATTGGCAGCAATGAATTGGGATGAGGGGATGGGGCCAACAGTGGATACTGTGTCCACTCAGCTTCATAAATATGAAGAAAATCTCACTGCCCCAGTACGGGCCTGCATTTCAGCCGTGGATAGACTGTCCCAACACTTAGAAGAACACATAACTTCCTCCTCACCTAGATGGAAGAATCTTTAAGCCATTAAGTGCCAACATTCTCCGGCTCAAGCAAGGGAGAATCCAGGATGCACAACACGGGGTACCTTGTGGTTTTATTTACGTGACCATGGGGAATATATGAGGAAGTGGGATGGTGAACCAACCTCGGTCCTAGCTGCTCGGGTACGTGAAATGCGGAAAGATACAGCAATGAGAAAATAAGCCCCTAGGAGGATTGCTGCCCCAGTTTCTGTTGGGCAATCCCCCAGAGGCAGTAGAAGGGCTAGTATTACTCCTGACCCTGATGAAGAGACCTCTGCTTCACATTTGGAAGAATTAATTGACAGATGGTCCAACCAGGACTAGTAGGGCCCTGCTTCTGCCCAGGTAGAGAAGAGGGATAACTGAATTTACTGTACTGCGTGGATTTGATGGCCTGGCACACCGGAACTGCAGAAATATAAAGCTTTAGTAGACACAGGTGCAGAGTGTACCCTAATGCCATCAGGTCACCAAGGGGCAGAACTCATCTCTATCTCTGGAGTGACAGGGGGATCCCAAGAACTAACTGTATTGGAAGCTGAAGTGAGTCTAACTGAGAATGAGAGGCAAAAGCATCCCATCGTGACTGGCCCAGAGGTTCCGTGCATCCTCGGCATAGACTACCTCAATAAAGAGGGTACTTCAAGGATCCAAAAGGATACTGGTGGGCTTTTGGCATAGCTGCCTTAGAGACAGAGGGCACTAAAGAGCTGTCCACCTTGCCTGGTCTCTCAGAAGGCCCTTCTGCTGCAGGATTGCTGAGGGTTGAAGAACAGTAAGTGCCAATTGCGACTATAACTGTGCACCAGCGGCAATATCGTACCAACCAAGACTCCCTGATCCCTATCCATGAGTTAGTTCATCATCTGGAGAGCCAAGGAGTGATCAGCAAGACTCACTCACCCTTTAATAGTCCTATATGGCCAGTACGAAAGTCTAATGGCGAGTGGAGGCTAACAATGGACTATCAGGGCCTGAATGAAGTTACGCCACCACTGAGTGCTGCCGTGCCAGACATGCTAGAACTCTAGTATGAACTAGAGTCAAAGGCAGCTAAGTGGTATGCCACAATTGATATCGCTAATGCATTTTTCTCCATCCCTCTGGCAGTAGCATGCAGGCCGCAGTTTGCTTTCACTTGGAGGGGCATTCAGCACACATGGAATCGACAGCCTCAGGGGTGTAAACACAGCCCCACCATTTGCCATGGACTGATCTGGACAACACTGGAACAGGGGGATGCTCCTGAACACGTTTTGAGGCCCTGCTTCCCAGGACATGGACAAACATTGCTCATTGATGGGAAGTAGAGATTTTTTTTTTTTTTTTCCTTTCTCTCTGTGCTTCCACGCAGCCTTGTTGTTTCTTTTTTTACTTTTTCTCCTCATTCCCTTTCCCTTTAATTAAATCATTCTCAACTCAGACCTCGAGCTCTTTGTGTTGACTTTTCTTCCCCTCCTCTTTGAGGAGGCAGGGAGTGAGAGAGTGTGGTTGTGGTGGAGCTCGGCTGCCCATCCGAGTAAAACCACCACAGTCAGCTGTTCTGGTGAAGTTCCCTCCCCACCTCTTGCCCACGCCCAACCTGCTGCCTCTTGGGATGTTAAGAGGGAGTCCTGATGCTGTGCCAGCACTGCTCAGCAGCAGACACAACACTGGTGTGATAACAGTGCTGTTCCAGCTACACGTGCAGAGAACAGCACTGGGCTGCTGCAGGGAAAGTTAACATCCCAGCCAGACCCAGGACAATGTGATAAAAAGACTCAGCTCTGTCCACAAAATCCAGGCTGAAGAAGGAACATGGTGCCCAAAGTAGAACTTAATTAAGTTAGCTGAGTTTATAAAAGATCAAAACTGCTGAAGCAGTTAAACAATGATTGAGCACGTGCAAAATGGAAAGAAGTACAAGATAAAGAAAACTATGAGCTTTCATCAGAAAGCCCCCAAAGTGTGACCACCAGAGATTAGTGCACCTGTGATAGTAGAAGGAATGAGGCACAGTTAGGTCTGAGAAACTATTAACATGAATCCTGCCCTTGTGAATTTCATGAATATGTATACCCCCATACCATAAATAAGTACTTGTCTTGCTTAGGTGTAAGTGTTCAACGGAATTTATCTCCCATATACCCAGCACTGTTAATAAAGAATACCTGCTTTCTTATTCTCCAAAACAAGTCTGGAAAAGTTAGATTGCTTTTTGTGTTCCACCATTGATAAGGACAGAACAAGAAGCTGAGAAACAACTTATCACCAGGAAAGGTGGAAATTGGCCAGAGACAGTGGGAACATGCGTGAGAAATCTAGGGTTGTTTAGAGAAAACCAGGAAGTCGTGCTGTGGAGGAAGTACGCTCCCTGCACCTGAGTGAGACGCTGCAGGACCAGTAGCTGGGGGGGCTGTTTCGCCACTGCACAAGAACTCCAAGCAGTGCTACAGTCTGAGAGATGAGTGGTTGGAAAGCTGCCTGGCAGAGAAGGACCTGGGAGCATTGGTTGATAGTCGGCTGAATATGAGCCGGCAGTGTGCTCAGGTGGCCAAGAAAGCCAACAGTATTCTGGCTTGTATAAGAAACAGTGTGGCCAGCAGAACTAGGGAAGTGATTGTCCCCCTGTACTCGGCTCTGGTAAGGCCGCACCTTGAGTACTGTGTTCGGCTTTGGTCCCCTCACTACAGAAAGTACATCGAGGCCCTGGAACCTGTCCAAAGAAGGGCAACAACACTGTTGAGGGGTCTGGAGAACAAGTCTTACTCGGAGCGGCTGAGGGAGCTGGCGTTGTTCAGTCTGGAGAAGAGGAGGCTCAGGGGAGACCTTATCACTCTCTACAGGTACCTTAAAAAAGGTTGTAGCGATGTGGGGATTGGTCTATTATCGCACGTGCCTGGTGATAGCACAAGGGGGAGCGTGCTAAAGAACTTCTTTACCAAAATTAGGCATTAGAATGGGCTGTCCAGGGAAGTGGTTGAGTCACCATCCCTGGAGGTCTTTAAAAGACATTTAGATGTAGAGCTTAATGATGTGGTTTAGTGGAGGAATTGTTAGTGTTAGGTCAGAGGTTGGACTAGGTTATCTTGGAGCCAACCTAAATGGCTACCTTTTAACCTACATGATCTTCCAAACTAAATGATTCTGTGATTCTGTGAGACCTCATCACAGTCTACAGCTCCCTCATAATGGGAGCAGAGGGGCAGGCCCTGATCTCTTCACTCTGGTGGCCAGCACTAGGACCCTAGGGAATGGCTTGAAGCTGCATCAGGGGAGGTTCAGGTTGGACATTAGGAAAAGATTCTTCACTTAGAAGAATGGTAGGGTGGTCAGGCACTGGAACATGGTCCTCAGGGAAGTGGTCATGGTACCAAGCTTGTCAGAGTTCAAGAAGAATTTGGATAACACTCGCAGAAATATGGTGTGATTTTTAGGTAGTTCTTTGTGGAGCCAGAAGTTGGACTCAGTCATATTTGTGGATCCCTTCTAACTTGGGATATTTTGTGATTCTGTGATTCCATGGTTCTATAATTCATCGCTGTTTTTCTTACAGCCAATATCACAGAGCCTTCACAGAATGGAGAAAGATAAACAGTGAAGTACTATCAGCAATCTTTTTTTCTTTACAGGAACAAAATCACATTGCTACAGCTATATTGCAATCAAATCATAACATTTAGTAGACTAGATTTTCACCTGTACATTTTTACAGAAACGTGACATTTTCTAAAGAAAGGCAGTCCCTCTTATGAAGAGGGAAAAAAAAAGAAACACCACCACCACCACCAACAAAACAACTAAAGACTGTCACTCGCTGCCATAGTTTCTCTGCAAAATGCAATGTTGGATTAGGTGAGAAAAGTGAGGTCATACTATCCCACTGTACCACTTATCATTAGCTTTTACCTACAGTACTTGAGATTCTCAGGCTTCAGGTCTTTACAATAATTCTTCAAGGCATTACAGCTCAGGTAGATATATAATTTACTTGCACAGAAGAAGAAATTTCTCACTGTATATTTTTGGTAAACACATTTTCAACCCAACCAAACTCCAAAATTGGAAAGCAAGGGGGAGTCTACATCACTACATTCTGTCACAGTTCCTGATCCAAAAGTGCACACCAAAACTCAGGTTTCTGAACTACATAAAATGTTAAGGGAAAGGGGAAAAAAATGCAGGCACCCAAAGCCAGGTAGCTGAGGCAGCCAAGAGCTATACACCAGCTGCTTTGTTCTCTCTTCTTGAAAAGAGAGGTATCCCTTGCAATTCTGGTAACTCTGATTGCCAGTGAAGTTCACTGATGGAACATACACCTACCCTCATTCCCACAAGCTCACTTACACCAGTAGTCTCTTGAACACTAGCATGTCTCCTGGGTCTATGCAGTACACATGTGGTGGATCTTTTACCCAATAATTGGCTCTGATCCTGGATTTTTTTCAGGAGTGGTCTCCTTTCACTCCCCAGATAGTTCATTTTCAAGTTAGCTAGCAGAACTTGTGCATAAACAAACACACACCCGTAAAAGTTTTCCCTTCCCTTCCCTTCCCTTCCCTTCCCTTCCCTTCCCTTCCCTTCCCAGAAATTTTCAGAGCTGTTGAATACCACAAATATTCCCACTGTCTCAGAACAAAGGTATTTTTATTTTATTTTACTTTATTTCTATTTTATTCTATTTTGTTTATTTCCCTTCCCTTTCTCTTAATTATTCCATGGGTTTGACTGATTTGCACAGTCCCTTAAAACATACCATGGTAAGTTTCACACCATCCCACGAACTCCCACAAATATCTCATAATGATTGTTGTTTCCCATGAATCCTGCAATAATTTTTCTTCCCCTTTCAAAGAATCATGAAATCATAGAATCAGTCATAGAATCAATCATAGAGTCAGTCATAGAATCACCGAATCATGGAATGGCTTGGGTTGGAAGGGACCTTAAAGATCATCTAGTACCAACACCTCTGAAATGGGCAGGGTTTGCCACTCACTAGATCAGGTTGCTTGAAGCTTCATCCAACCTGCTCTTCAGCACCTCCAGTGATGGGGCATCTGCAAATTCTCAGGGCAACCTGTTCCAGTGCTTCACCACCCTCTGAATAAAGATTTTCCTCCTAACACCTAATCTATATCTCACCTCTTTTAGCTTAAAAACACCCACTTCATCCTATCACCATCTTCTTGAATAAAAAGTCATTCTCTGTTTTTATAAGCCCCTGTTAAGCACTGAAAAGTCACAATGCAGTCTCTCCAGAGCCTTCTCTTCTCCAAGCTGAACATCTCCAGCTCTCTCAGTCTTTCTTCGTAGAAGAGGTGCTTCAGCCCTCTGATCATCCTTGTGGCCCTCCTCCGAACCTGTTCTAACACATTCATGTCTGTCTTGTGCTGGGGCTGCATGCAGTACTCCAAGTGGGGCCTCATGAGGGCAGATATAGGGGGACAATCACCTACCCCAACCTGCTGACCTTGCCTCTGCAATTTTAGTTTTTTTGTTTTGTTTTGTTTTGTTTTTGTGTTTTTTTGTTTTTTTTTTTTTTTAACTCATTGATATCTACAGCTCCAAAAGGTATATATTTCTTTTTTTTTTTTGTCTTTTATACTTCTTCACCGTTAAAATGAGATGTCCTTAAAACACAGATTTTCTTGCATACAGACCATTGTAGAGCAGAATTAACAATAAATTTTTACTCCAATGATGCCTACATGATTTAAGACGAGAAAGTCCAGCTTACCGGCCAAAATGCTTGTTGAGAAGCTTAAGAAAGTAGAAAGAGCAGCTGTTTGGGACAATCCTTATTCACACAGAAGCTGCTTTAAGGCAGTTGGTGGGGGATCTTGGAGTTCCCACAACCTCACCATAGCAACAGCCCCTCAGTGCCAGAGCACTTCTCATTGCCAGATGAAATTTATGTGAAATGAAATCTAATAACGTCTCTTTCAATTTCATTCTAAACCTAAGCCCTATCCATGAAAAATAAGTCACCGTGGAACCCTTTAATAAATTTTTCAAAATGTCTGGCATTTCTCCATTTTCAGGACAGAATTCCTGGTGGTGGAGGGGGGGCTTTTATTAAAGTTGTATTGTTTGAATGTTGATTTGTTTGGTTTTGATTCAGAGGGGTTTACTGGGTGAAGGCTGATATTTTGTGAAGGTCATGACCACCTCAGAGGATGGCACTCATGTAGATCTGTTGAGCTAGCATTAAACCGGCTAGCAGTGGTCTTGGGAGCATGGTAGCCATGGAAACATGGTGTTTAATGTAGTCTGCTAAAATTGCTTTAAAAGCTGTCTAAAAGCTTAAGTGGCTGGCCTGCATTGAGCTTCTGTAAGCAGGACCTGAAGTAACTCTTGAAAAACTAACTAATCTCTGTCTACTTGTGATTTGGTGAATGCAACACAGAATTCAGATAACCGTAAACCTTCAGATGGCTGAATAACTAAAAGCTTTTCTATTTACAAGTGGACCGAGATACAATATTATATTGGTTATAGTTTCATTTCAATGAAACTACTGCTCCCAAAAAAAAAAAAAAAAAAAAAGTATTCCTAGAACTTTCATAAATGTGTAATATATGGTCTACATATCTTTTTGTGACTTACACTAACTCTGCTAGTTAATTACAAGGGACTCAGGACTTTCAATGCTCAAAAAGGAAAAAAAAAAAAAAAAAAAATGACCAGAATATTTCAAAAGAGGTTTTTCAATATAAGCAGGATATTCTAAGAGTTGAAAGATGTAAAAACAGCTGAATATGTTATAAACTCTTCTTGCTTTATTCCAAAAAGCAACATTTATATGAGAAGAAAAAAAAATAATAAAAAAATAATAATATTTTTTTAAAAAATCTATCTGATTAAAGCTGCTACTTTTATTTAGATTCTAGACCATGAAACCACAAATACAAAGTTTGGAGTGACTAAAGCTTTAGGCCTATTACCATTATAAAACAACTTTATTTAGGAAACAAAAACAATTTGATGTTAATGGAGTTGGAAAAGTAACAGACAAAAGAGCTTTCTTAATGTTTATTTACTTCTATCTGCAAACAAGAGTTTGGTTACAAGTACTGTTCTCATTACATGTTCTAAATAGAAATGGGTGCATTTAATTTAATTACATTTAATTGAATTGCATTACATTTAATTACAGTTAATTAGAGTAGTTTTTAGCTGTGTGTTACTACATAGTTCTAATCAGATGCTCAGGCCCAGAACCATGAAAGGAACAAAATGCACAAAATATGATCTAGTATGATTTTAGAGTAGTCCTTTGGAATGTGTTTTTTAAAAGCTCAGCATGAATGTTGGGTACTTAAAATGTATAGAAGCCTAAGTGATTGTTAAAAAGTTCCTTTAATCAACAACAAATCTGCTTTTGTTAATGCTTGGAACCATTACCATTTTAGCAATGCTGAGATTGCTACTCTCTTTTGTAGCACATCCAGGTTAGAACCCCCAAAGTAAATGGCATCCTTAAATGCTAAATTTTAATGTGTTCATTTTAATGTTCATATTAGCAAAACCAAACGCTAAACAGAACAGAGAAGCTATAAGTGGTTCTATTCAAAAACAGAGCCAGAGGAATATTTTATCACTTTCTTAATGAAAACTGAGGGTATAATGTACTGACAATATACTGAAGAATTTGGTTTTTATAGTCATCAACCACAGTCATTTTAAAGTTATCAGCATTTGAAAAATTTTATAGAGACAAAAGTGTAAGCCAGAAGCTAGGCTTTTGAGAACATATTTGAGTTTCCTTTCTATATAATAATTTATAAAACAAGCAATTCTTTGGGGCACAACTGATCAATAGTGATTAGTGATTACAGTTTTCAGTGCCAAGAATTTGATCTGAAATTCCTCCCTTCTTCCTTGGCTTCTCGCAATCCATAACTATCAACTGGAGAATTCAGACTTCTATTGGAAATGACTAGGCTACCTGGCAGGAAACTCCCAGATTTACTCAGTGGCAGCAACCACCTTGGACAAAGGAGTTCTGAATTTGCAACTTTTTTGAGTGTTTTTGCGAAATGACATCATGTTTTTCAATGGCCTTTTTTTCAGTGCACTTTTATTTCAAAATTTAGGTTTATCAAAAACCTCAGTAGCAGTTGGTGGACTTTAAAAATCTTCTGCAAAATCCAAGTCAATGTTACATGAGAGAAAAGTCATATTTGGAATCAAATATCTTGCATTTTTACCATCTAAAAAAGCAAATCAGCTACAGAAACTGCTTATATGTGAGAGTGCAGAACCCACTGTATAAACAACTTCCTTACTGCAGTATCCCATTCATCATTAGGTCCCATGAAGACTGTTCATCTGGCAAGGGTATCCATTATAGTAACTGACATCTACTGACACAGCAAAATTTATCATGGAGCAAGTTGCTTTTAAATTAAATTATTTTTTTTCTGTACAAATTTTAGTGCAGTAACTATACTATACTATGCAGAAATATGCATATCATGTCCTAGAATAGATTTCAAATTCATAAGTAGTGCATTTGTAAAAAAAGAGGGGGTTGAAAATTGTTCAGAAATCATTTTGCCTTTTTCAGTGCTACATTTGGAGATTTTGAAATGTTCATGATCAATCAAAACTGTAGTGTTAGAAACTGCAGAATCACAATTATTTATCTAAAAATACTAATATTTCTAGCTTTTCACTACTTGTCAGATGTATTTTAGTTGTTGTTGTTGTTTTCCAATTTTATTTATTTATTTATTTTTAGAAGGACAGTCATTAAACATATCATAATTATAACCAGTCTTTTTATTTCAAGAAATTTCCTCAGAAGCATGTATTGGTTTTAATTTGCTGATTTAATGTTCTTCCTTTGGAGGTTTCCCAAATAGCATCTAAAGCTATTGGTATGTTTATTCTGTATTTGTTGCTTTTTATTTCTGTGAAATGGAAATGCAGAAAATTTTGAGTTGTTCAATGACACTTTCAAGATGAGACGGAAACCTTTTGTGTAGGTTGTGAGCCATTTGCAATCCAACACCAGTCTGAAGCAGCACAACGGTGTACAGTTAATTCAGTTTTATTGATAAAATTGTGGAAGGCGTGAAAAATTACATGAGCTAAGAGAATTAGAGATAAGCAATTTAAAAACTTAGAATGGCAACTGTTAGCAGCTCAAAGACACAAGAGGAATAATATGAGCTGGAAGCTATAAAATCTTTAAAAAAATAAATAATTAAAAGACTGCAACTTGAAAACATCAATGACTGGCCTTTTTCAAGGAGTAGTGGACTGATGACCACCAAACTAGCAGAAACTCACCAGCTATCTTGTCTGGGGAGGTGAGCATGTTAATGAGTAGCCTAGTCACTAGTTAGCAAGAAGGCATCAGTTATGTATAATAGCCAAAAAATAATTGCACTGTATACCACAGAGCTGTAAAAATCTTGCCTGTAGTCTCTTTTTATGCTGCAAAAAGTTATTCAGAAATAGTGACCCAGAGAATCATTACAAAATTTCTGCTAAAATTATTCTGTGGTAATATGACTTTTCAAACCAGAAAGCACCATCACCTTTGTTTCCTATCTGACACAAAGGCTAAAGAAAGTTCACAACAGACATCAGAAAAACAAGGACTGACATTTACTATTTACCCACTCACAACAAATGTCACTCTGTCTTTGCAGCAAGTTAACTCACAGGAAGGAACATGTATAAAATATTCACAGCAGTCATAATATTACTGAGAGATAATGAAAATAAATAAATAAATAAATAAATAAACACCACCACAAAGACCTTTGTTAAAAGTTTCCAAAGTGAACAAAGCTTTGAGTCAGCCACTGGATTGGACATGATATATAGTATCAAAAATCAATCTGTATTTATTTGTAGCATTCACGTTTACTGTCATAAGCTTTGCAAGAGTATTAAAAGAAGGTGACTTCTTCAAATTCTGTGTAAAAGAGTATTGCAAGCTAAATTGTATTCCCTCTTTCAGACATAAACCCATTATAAGAAAATTCTCTGTCAGAAAAAGGACACTAAGAGATTGGTTCTATTTGTTTTTTGGATGTTGTTTTTTGGGGGGAGCGGGGAGGTGGTGGGGATGGAAGGTAGGAGAGAATGGTGTTAGCACAAATTACAGATGCATAAGGCGTCAGCAGCTCCAAAACCTATGGAAAAGCTTTTACTTTGTTCTGTTTCATTTTTAATTGTGATAATATTAACTTCAATTGAATGTTTTGACACCCTCCTCTAAAAATTTCCCCCCCTTTTTTTTCTTTATTTTTTTTAACAAAATAATTCAGGGCATGTTTTTTATCATATAAAGATGGTCTAAATCATTCCCATTTTCTGTTGCCCCTTGCTAACAAATACCAGTTGTTGTTCTATAAAAGGGCAGAGTGGAAACAACACCATGCTAAATAGTGGTTTTACCAAACAGTACCAGATGCAAGCAAGAGATTTTTGTAAAACTGAAAAATAAAATTAAAAAAATAAAAAAAAAAAAAAAAAAAAAAGGAAAGAAAAAATATATAAAAATACATAAACTGGGCATTCCTAAGAATTCAAATTGAATTTAATTGAATATTGCAAAAAGAGGGAATGAAGGATATTAATAAACAAGTGATATATATCCAGTGATATGAGGCCACATTTGTAATTAAGCTTTTTGAAATCTGAGATAAATATGTGAAATTACAACATTGGGATCTTCTCACCCTAAAAACTAAATTAATTGTTTGTTTGTTTGTTTGTTTTTTAACTGAAATATTAGTGGATGAAAAGTCATCATTTGCAGACGATGCCTAAATCTACCCAGAATAAGAGTTGTGTTAGATGTATTACCTACAACGACAGACAAATGCAGTTGGTCAACCACTTCAGCAATATTTTTTAAGTTTACTTCATTTATTCATTTTAATTTTCTTGAGTTTAAACATGGGAGATAATATTCAAGTTTGCAAACACAGTGTGTTTGCAAATTTAGCAGCAGTAGACAGGCTTCTAAATGTGTGAGTATCTAGTAGTTAACAGAACAAAATATTGGTCAGTGCCATATAGCTGGCTGAACAAATAATAGAAAAAATAGACAGAACAAATCAGAGTGTTGGTGAATTATCCACATATGCAAAAGAAACTATTCTGCAAGCTTTTCATTAGTCAGTTTTTGAGTCAATTAGAAGCATTGCCTATACAAGAATTCTTGCAACAAGACTACAATATTTATTGCTGTGAATACAGAGGGAAAAGAAAAAAAAAAAAAAAAAAAAAAAAAAAAAAAAAGCACATTTCAAGTAATATTTCTAATTAAATAGATTGAAAGCATGTGACCTGTTTTTCCCAGGGATTGTTCAGAGCTTTAATTCATTCCCTTTGTGAAATGTTTTTCTTTAATTATGTTCACTGTCAAAAATACTTAATTTCTTTTTTTGATTCACTAATTATTTCTTGCCATTGCCTGATTACTATTCTGGAATGTGCTGTTATCTGTTTGTTTGCCTTTGCTTAATTTTTAGTTTTCAGTAATCTTTCTGACACTTGGTTCTTTATCCTCCCTCTTATTGCATTGAATTGTTTGGAATGTTTTAGTCAGTTTATCTAAGTATATGCTTACACAGATTTCCTTTTTGTGTCTGCTTTTATGTAACACCTTTTAAGTAGCCTTTCAATTCTTCATTCTGAGTTTTTAATGTGCTTTATAATAACTCCTTGCAAGACTGCAGTCTTTTAAACCACAGTCTATTCATAATCAGAGTTTCTGAATAGGTGGTATTATTTTTCTTTTCCATCCATTGCAAATGATTTTGATGCAGTGAATGTTCATTTTCTTGCTGGTTTGCATCTGGTAGGATGCCTTCAGTGTTACTTTTTATTTTTTGTTTCTTTTTTTTTTTTCTGTATTTTTCTGTATTATTTTTTATTATTATTTTTTGTTTCATATTTTTATTACAGCAGTATCTTGTACAATAGCTTTCTTACGCACTATATTCAAACAGTAGAACAGAATTATGAGGCAGAAAACAGCAAAATGTTACTTAATTAAAGTCTTTCACATTCAAAAAATTATAAGTACAAGAAATTAGCAAATAAAGGCAAAGAAGGGAGAAACAGAAACAAACAAACAAACAAAGCATATTTGTGGGAAAAAATAAAAAATAAATAAAAAAAAGAAATTAAAAAAAAAAAAAAAGATTTCCAAAAAAAGTAGAAAGTGAAGAAAGGTGCAAAAGAATATGTGGAATGACAAGGTGTTGGAGAGATTAAAGTCTTAATTCCAGAAATACCAAGATAGCAAAAAATACTAATAGACATATGTGCTAAAATTGTTTAGAAATATTCAGTACATAAATTAATGAGCTTCATTAAATGTGTATTGCGCTTGCTTGATGTTGAAATGGTTGTGAAGAAGTATGTGGGATTGATTCATATTTTTTCGTTATTCAAAATGACAGATGCAAGAGTTGAGTCATAAAAGCTAGAATTCTAAAACATACGTGAGAAGATGTTGACATGGTGGAAAATAAAACATAAATGAGTATTTGAAAGATTAAATATAGCAATTTAAGACCAAGCTCATCAGTCTGTTTCTCATCAGCATACTACATGAGTAGTTTTTGTTCTATTTCTACATAATAGGAAATTACTTGATCCATGGAATTTCAGATACAGATGACAAAGAAAAATAACACATTTTATTATGAATTAATAAAAAAAAAAAAAAAAAAAAAAAAAAAAAAGTACCAGTAGAAGATTCCTATCAAATAATACATAACAGGAAGAATTCTACCAACCGTCTTCACTAAGATATTGAGATATCCTTTCTAGAGATAAAAATATGTTATATATATATATATATATATATGAATTGCTGTCACTTTTTTGGATCATAAATCAGAAAAAAATATATATATAAACACTGTGTGTACATGCTGCTATATTTGGAAGAAGTCCAGATTGAAGAAATATCAGTTTTGACATTCATTTGAAGTGAAAAGTATTAAATTCATGTTTGAACTTTTGACAGCTTATTTTAAGCAATGAACATTTCATTGTAAAGAATTGAGTTAGTGATCATGAATCTTATCTAGAAGTTTTAGATAATCCATTAAACATTTGGACCAGAGTCCAACAAGAAGTCACTGCTTTCAGAGTTGTTAGAGAACACAGAAACAGAACAGAGGAGAAATCTTGTCTGAAAACTCCAGAGGAAGAATCCATGCAGAGTGAAAAATTTGTTCAAACATGAGCAGAACAAGGAAAAGGAAAAAATGTTTGTCAATGGTAACATTAGGATTACAGAAGAAATGAGTGAAAAGACTAAATGAGACACACATAGTGATGAACCTGAATGATGTTTTCTTCCTGAATACAATTTTTAAAGGCATGTTCCACCAGAAAGACAGGTTGAAATAGTATTTTCACAACTGTGCAGTTGCATGCTTTTTCATTTTGAAAGTGGCACTTTCTGTAAAAATGGAACACAGTACTTTAAGAGAATAATTTTGCCTCCCGCATATTTGAGAAACTGCCACAATACATGTTAAATAATGTGTATTTAGTAGATATAATGTTTAATTACTTTATATTTTGTGGTAGAAAGTACAATAGCCATCAGTAAGTTAACTGACTTCACAATGACAGTGAGAATGAGCATGAAACTCAGAGTAGATTTAGGCTGGAAATTAAGAGAAATTTATTCTCAGAAAGAGCAGTCAGGCGTTGCAACAGGTTGCCCAGGGAAGTGGTGGAGTCATTGTCCCTGGGGTGTTCAAGGAAAGATTGGATTTGGTGCTTAGGGACATTGTTTAGTGGGTGACATTAGTAGTAGGGTGATGGTTGGACTAGATGATCTTGAAGGTCTTTTCCAACCTTAATGATTCTATGTTTCTATGATGAACCACTTTTTGTTAGTACAAGTTCTGTCACACAGGTGAATTATTTGATTCCTAATATTTTTTATGATCTGTGTATTAAAAACTGGCAGATTTTTTTTTTTTTGCATGTACTGTTTCTATGTCCTATGAAGAACAGAAAAAATACTATGTGCTAAAAAAATGGATTTCATTGTTTTGTGACTTTACATGAAACATTGTGTTCTTTCCCATTTTTTGCATTTAACATTCAGATATAAATTATATATTTTCTGCTATAATTTTATTTTCACTGTTCATTCTTTTTCATCTCTCACAGTCATATGTTAGAATCCAATAATATTGGAATGTAAGAATTTTCCAGTGACATTATGTTGTGGTTTAACCTGGCCGGCAACTAAACACCACACAGATGTTCGCTCACCCTCCCCCCCTCCCACTCTGGGATGGGGAAGAGAAACGGGAAAAACTGAAGCCTATGGGTTGAGATAGAGACAGTTTATTACGACAGAAAATGAAATAAAATAATAATATGTACAAAACAAGTGATGCACAATGCAATTGCTCACCACCCGCTGATCGATGCCCAGCGTATCCCCGTGCAACCGCCCCACCCCCACCCGGCTAGCCACCCCTATATATTTAACATGATGTCAGATGGTATGGAATACCCCTTTGGCCAGTTTGCGTCAGCTGTCCTGGGTCTGTTCCCTCCCAGCTCTTGTTGCACCCCCAGCCTGCCCACTGGCAGGACAGAGTGAAAAGCTGAAAAGTCCTTGGCTTAGTGTAAGCATTACTGTGCAACAATTAAAACATCAGTGTGTTATCAACATTAGTTTCATCCTAAATCCAAAACATAGCACCCTCCCAGCTACTGGGAGGAAAATTAACTCTATCCTACCTAAAACTGGGACACATTAATAACTAATGAATGGCCAGCTCCACAGGCAGTGTACTAGTGGCTAATATTTTTCAATGCACAATGGAATACTTCAATTTAATTGGTTAAAATACCACTGGTCATCACTATCCAGCCTTGATTGTATCAGCAAAGATATCAAGGATATCTAATTTGTCTAATTGACTTAGGCTACTAAGCAATTTAGACATCTAAGGAGCTAGGGTTTTGTGTTTTGGTTTGTTTGTTTGTTTGTTTTTTGTCCTGATATGGTCTGTACATTTTAGTGCACTGAGAAGTGACATGTGCATCCCTATTCTCTGTTACAGGAAAATGTGGGTAAGAAATTAAGACCCACGCTTAATGAGGAAATAGTAGACACAGATGGAAATCAAAGATCAGGGATATATGCTCAAGAAAAATCTCTTTATTGATATGGTGATAGACACTTTACATATATAAATATAAGTATATATAGAATCACAGAATCACAGAATCACAGAAAGGTGGAGGTTGGAAGGGACCTCCAGAGATCATCTACTCTAACCCTGCTGCTCAAGGAGGGTCACCTAGAGCTTTTTACACTGGATTGCATCCAAGTGGGTTTTGAATATCTCCAAAGAAGGAGACTCCACAACCTCTCTGGGCAGCCTTTTCCAGTGCTCTGTCACCTGAACTGTAAAATTATTCCTCATACGGCGATGCAACATCCTGTGGTTCAATTTATACCCATTACCCCTTGTTCTGTCACTGGGCTATAATGATCAAACAGCTTGAAAACCCATCACCCCAACCACCTCATGCATCTGTATGTAAGTGTATGGAGGAGGAGAAACAGCAAAAGTGTATGAGGATCATGTGAGAGATTACTTGAGAGCACTCAGCCCATACAAGGACCAGAAGGGCTGTACTGAGAGATTTGAGAGAACTGAGCATGCTCAGGAGATGGCATGAGAGGAAGATGCTGTAAATGTAATGCTTCTTCAACTGATTTTTAACAGTCTGTGAATCTCAGATGAAGCACCCTATAATACAACGCATTAGCAAAATGATCTTTCCTGATGTGCTCACATTTCCACATGGAGACAACAGTGGATTGCAATTGACTTTAATTTCCTTAGCCTTCACACTGGAACTGGGAGAATTTAGCATTAGGTAAATGTGGAATAAAATTACTGTGTCTGCCCTACAGATACTTAAAATTATTCTATGACTGTATATCAATTTTTCATACCGCTTTTCTAATCCTTACCTTGATTTTGCAGATTGGTGCCAAACATGGCTTCAGAACAGTCAGTTTCAGTGACAAATTACACTACTGTTTATCAGAGCAATTTTCTGTTTTCTTCTTAAAAAAAA
The DNA here is from genome assembly GCA_011076525.1 of Nettapus auritus. NCBI lineage: Eukaryota > Metazoa > Chordata > Aves > Anseriformes > Anatidae > Nettapus > Nettapus auritus. The sequence continues at coordinate 73,640,354 of CM021767.1, read as the reverse complement.
AAAAAAAAAAAAAAGTAATCTAAATCATTGTCATTGTCATCCCGGAACTAAAATGTGGATTGATAAATTCAAGCACGTCTGCTCAATGATAATTAAACTATATAACACATAACATGTGTGAGATGATGAAGTCGGTAGAACGAGTGATATAGTAAGGTGAGCAGACTAGTCCCACCTTATTACAGTAAACTTATCTCTAATTCAGCCTTGCTGGTTTAAATCCTCTACAGGTAAGGGAAATTCTGAGCTGTGTGAAGGAATAATTTTGAAGTGCATTTTCCTATTATTAAATTATGGGTAGAGCTCAAGAAAGGGGGTAAAATGGACACACTAATTGGAGGCTCAAAAGAAGAGAATCATTGTGGATCTTTCTCTATTTGTCCTAGGTTAAAATTTACATATGATCAGCAATACTTTGGGTGTTCCGTGTTATTTGGGGGTTTGTTTTCTTTTGATTGTTTCCATTTTTTAATTTTTACTTTTTGTTTTTAGAAAGTTCTGAAATACCAATGTAGTAGTACATTTGGGGTGGTTTTACCCAGCTGGGCAGCTGAACTCCACCACAACTGCTCTCTCACTCCCCCTCCTCAAAGGGAAAGGGGAAGAAAATATGATGAAAAGGGCTTAAGGTTTGAGATAAGGACAGAGAGATCACTCAATAATTATCATCATGGGCAAAACAGACTCAGCATAGGGAGATTAATATAATTTATTACATATTATTAAAAAGCTGGATTCTGTAGAACTCTTGGTTTAGTGAAAAACTAAAAACAAAACTAAAAACACTTTCCCCCCATCCACTTTATTCTATGTCCTCCCCCAAGCAGTGCAGAGGAATGGGTAAATGGGGGCTTCAGTCAGTCCCTAACTCTTAGTCTCCACCACTCCTTCATGGGCACTCTCTGCCCCTGCTCCACATAGGGTCCCTCCCACAGGATGCCGTACTTTCCAAACTGAGCCTGTGGGGACTTCCCACAGTCAGCAGCTATTCAAGAAGTTCTCCAATATGTTTGTTTCCTTTTAAAGCAACTCTATAATAGATGTAGACCTGACCTAGTATATTTTCTGAAAGTTCTCAGGGACAGGTAATGAATACCATACCCTCACTCCTACTTTTGATATTAGGGATCCTTTTAAGCAGTGTTAAACTTTCAGGGTTTTATAATCATATAGTAACTTTGAAATGTTTTCCTTCCAGGGAGACTTATGGAAGTATAGATTTCTCTGAAAGACATGTGTGTTAGTTAATGTCAACCTACAATAGCTTGAGATGTAGGTGCACAGGGTTCTGAATCAACGTAGCTTCAATATCAGGGTGAAGATATTTTTTTTCTCTTTGAACTAGACTAGCCAATGGTCCTGTTATTGCTCTCTCTCTCTTCTTATTTTGAACTCTCATATGAAAGGAAAGTTTAAGCAAGCTAAGTCCTTACAGCCTTTTTAGAGTCTATAACAATTTAACAAATTCCTAGTTTATAACTATTTTTATAACTACTGTGGGAGAGGAGAGGAAAGGAGAGGAGAGGAGAGGAGAGGAGAGGAGAGGA
>CM021767.1:73596083-73638407 GCA_011076525.1 Nettapus auritus | reverse complement strand
TTTTTTTTTTTCCTAAACTGGTCTATTTGAATGCATAATTTGTGGTCATTTCTAAACTGAAGAAATTTCCCTGAATAATCATTTACATATTTCTTATACTATTTTCTTTACAGGACCTAGTCCTATTCTAGTAATCTATATAAATTTAGATATATATGATAAATATATATATATAGATAAATATATATGCAATTTAGATGCAGTTCTTTAGGTTTCACATTTTCCTTATGTTGAATGTAGGGCTTCACCATCTATGTAGAGAAAATATCATTTTTTTGCAGATGTGGACTCACTTATATTGTTCTCCACTACACTGAGAATTTTGCAATTATTAATGAGCATGTGAGGTGCTTTTTATTATTTTCATTTTCTTCATAAGGATTGTAAATTATAAAGATCACAGCTATCATTTATTTTAGTTTTAGTTGTGAGTGCTGAATACTTACATCAGGGCCTAGGCTAACACTCTAGGTACAGGCTCTTTAAGTTTTTGCCTGCTTGGTTTCATTGCTGTGATTTCACTGTCTTCAATCCCTAAACAGTTATGCTTATCTCTGCCTGTCTGACTCATATCATTGGAAAAAAAAAAAAAAAAAAAACCAGGGAGGGAAAGGAAAAGTCTGTCTTGAGATTCCTGCCTAGTGTTTCATGGGAAATTTATGGCAGAGTTCCATTCCCCAGAATACTGGTACAGCACCCAGTTTCATCAGCAAAGGGGTCTCAGAGATGATAACATCCTTCATATGTTTCATTGTTGTTGAAGAATCAGGCTGTGTATCAAGTAACAATGGGTTCTGATACATAGAAGAGGAAATAATCACTGTAGTGATTATATAGATTATACATTCTGTACCATGAGACATATGAGGGAGCTAAATAAAGATCCGGTAATGCTGATATGTCACAAAAGATGATGACTATTTAATCTGTAAAAACTTTCAACAAAGGTTATTTGTCTGTGAGTTTCTAACCTTTAAAGAACTAATTATAAACCCCAGGCACACGGCACTCAGAGCATCAATGCTAATGTTTACATGGATCATATAAAAGAGTTAATTCTGTGGACATATACTATGGATCTATCGCATTTGTGCTAATGAACTAATTGATATAACCCGTGGGTTTTCTTTTTCTGTTTGGATGAGTTAGAGCAGATGCACATTATTAGCCAGTATGCTGACTGTAGAGGAACGCTGAAACTCACTATGCCAGACCTATATTTTATGTCATAGAGAACTGGTATACTAACCATTTGGCTCTATTTCACCTGACCCTGTATTAATCCTTCTTCTACCTCTTATCTCTGACTTAGGATCCTTATTAAAGATTCAGACTAGAACTAAAATATTTTTTCTTGCTTCAAGTTCTGGCTCACACATTATCTTCAACTCCCACTAAATCATATCCCTCTCCTCTCTGATGCCTCTGGTTCCATATATTTTGTTTCTTCATATTCCAAAGGCTTTATTTTTTCTACCTTAACATCATAATCTTATTGCTTATGGGCCACAAGGGAACAGTTGAGCCTGCATATCCAAAGTTTAAATTATCTTATCTGATTGACCAAAGCAACAAAACTAGTAAATTTTGAGGAAACACCCACCCATATCTGTCATCTGGAATATATAGAGTGCAAAAAGAAATGCCTTGATTTTCCTCTCAAACTCAAGAAGTCTCTGTGGAGGATATTCAAGATGTAGTGTTTTGTTGTTGTTGTTGTTGTTGTTTTGGTTTTGTGTTTTTGTTTTGTTTTTGTTTGTTTTGTTGTTTTTTTTTTGTTTGTTTGTTTTTTGAACAGAATGTAATTAGATCTATTGGTAGATTATTCAAAAGAGAAAAGAGGACAATTAAATTCTTAAGAAGTTTTTTATTTTTTATTTTTTTTTCCAAAGCATGTAGAATATATTTTAATTTAATTGGGTTCACAGGTGCAAATTCTCTCCGAAAATTTAGATGGAGGCAACATCTATGAATATTATGAATAGAATTCAGTTCTCCACACCATGAGCCCACAGTATGACTAAAATAAATTTACAAAGCATTTATACACGTGAATTGAAGCTGATAGAAATGTAACGGTTTTAAGTTAAAAATTAAAGGATACAATGACAAAGCTATATCTTTGAGGAATTTGGGGGAATTATTCTGCCACAGAATCAATTCCAGTATCAGTGAGCCACAACTTTGTCATTTAGGATACCATTAAGCTATCCTGATGTAAAATATTACTCATTCAGAGCCAGTCCAGATGAAGTCAACAGGAGTTTTCCATGGATTTGAGTGATCTTCATATAAAGCCAGGAGAAAGCAAGACCTTTTTTGTTCCTTGTAGGCTCAAGATTTAAAAAAAAAAAAAAAAAAAAAAAAAAAAAAAGAAAGAGAGAGAGAGAAGAATGATTGATTAGGTATGTCATTGTCAGTTTTGTGTGCTATGTATTTTATATCATGTTTTAGGCTAACCCTAAGGAAAAGTAGTTTGTATTGGGAAGTAGAGATGATTAATTCTGTGTCCTGGTGTATTTGTTTTGATCATCTTGATGTGAATAGCTCTTGTTTTTAACTGGGTCTTGGTAGGACAGAGACAAACTTAGGAGAAAATTTTGCCTTATATTTTCACTCACAATGTCTAGTGACTTAAATCAAAACTGATACAACATAGCTAGGGCAGAATTTTATCTTTACACTTTTGAATTTTACTAGAATATATATGTCCTAAAGTGATATATTCGTTTTTTCTATGTTGCTTTTACTTGTCATTTGTTATTTTTAATGCTTTTAAAATAAATACACATTCCCAGAAGCCAAATCAAAATGCATTTTTTCACTTTATTTTATTTTGATCTTAAGTATGCCCTACATACTCCAGTGTGCGTGCACATGTAAGAATGGTTTGGTTACAGAAACCCAAGGTTCTTGAAAACATTATGAGTATGGTTCTAAAGGATAACATAAAAGTACACCTCAAATAAGCATCAGAGCATAAATCACAGAAAAATATATCTCTGTTACATTCTGTAATGGATGCAATACTCAAAATAAACATCAGAATTGCAGTCTGTAAAACCCTGGAGTTACTGTAAAGTTAAATTATCCAGTTACTATATTTTTTTCTGGTAAAAGATATTGCTGGGAGTAGGAAGAAGCAAGTTAGAGTGTGAGGGAAAAAAAAATAATAATAATAATAATGTCCTCTCCAGAGATGCTTGATCTGACTGTGATAATATAATAAGCTGATCCTTTGGCAAAAGAAGGTATGCTAGTTGGTTCACACCACACAATTTATTTACAAGACTTCAAGCTGCAACAGCTGCAGCTCCATTCTTTGCTGGAAGATAGAGGTAATGCATCCAAGTGTAACATAAATATACAAGTCAGATGTGTCTCTGTCAGATATCACCCTTGAAGACATTTTCCTTACAGTGGGTGATTTTAAATCTCCAGATATTATTTCACACTGAAAAAGTACAATAATGAAAAGTGGATTTAAAGAATGGATACAGGGTTTATCTATTTATCTATCTATCTATCTATCTGTATACCATTGAATATAGCAAGGCAGTATGTTAAATGATCTTTTAAAGAACATAATTAAAATAATTTATTTTGAACTTTTATTTCCTTAGCAAAGAACACAGCCTTTGTGTTCTGCATGGCACCAGCTATTCAGAATAGAAAATATTTCATGTGAAAGGCAGATTGTATGTGACTGTGATTATTGAAGATTTGTTTCATTTTAATAGCATTTGATTATCAAATACTTTTTCCCTCATGTTAGGCTGAATATTGGATTGCCAATGCTTCATTCAAAGTACTTACATGTGAAGCTGTCTTGGCCACTTATGTTAGAATGAAATATGGTTTATAATATGTATCTTACAACAGATATGCAAGAAGTCATATGGTTTCTCTATAACAATAGTAAATACTAGTTCAGAGCTAGAGGTGGGAAATTGCTTTAGTTCTATTCACTGTCCTCTTCCCCAAATTTTCAAGATAAAGGATTTGGCAAGACTGTTACCCACCAAAAATTTGCAAATATAAGTAGGGCCATGAAATGCTCTTTTTCAGACAAGTAATAGAAAGGACTCAGCTGTGTCACCTCAGATTTCCCCTTTGACTTCTGTCTTGGCCAGCGGGATTCTGCAGTAGAGGTATTATCAAAATTCTTGCTTCTCCATAAACAGTAGCTAAATCAGGATTTGTACTTACAGTAAAGAAAGACTTAAACAGTGTGAAACAATGGCTGAGTGCGAGTTCTGATAGTAAACTAATAAATGGCAATGGCCTTAATTGAATTAAATTAATTCTGTTTATATTTTGACTTGCTCAGTTAACAGGAAAGACTAAAGGTGACACTAAGACAGTGAGGAGTTTTCTTTTGTTTCAGGCCTACAAAAAATGTGCATCATATAAAATAACATCATGTAAATAAGTATGTGTTTTCATCCAAAGAGTTAGCTAATAAATTTCTTCTAAAGAGACCAGATAATTGCTTTTGAGCTAATAAGTTAACATTTCTAGCTTTTTAAAGCTACAGAATTGCCTTCTACTAATTTCTAGTTAAAAGATATTAACCTGAATATTTTAGCAATATACTGCAGGCTTAAATATATTAAAATATTCTTTAATTTCATATATATTATTTTACTGCTATTTTTGCAGTTAAAAGCATATGCATATGTATATGTACACATGTATGTTTAGTTATATGCATGCATGAGAAGAACATGAGGACAACAGTATTGTATTCCAAGAGCATAAATTGCCCTGTAAGAACTGAAGTCAAAAGAGACCGTTGCTTCTCCCTAGACCCTGAATGCTTCACCCACAGGTTATGAAATGAAAAGGGTTGTTGCTATATATTTTCTTTCCATTTCTGCAGAGCTCATAAGCACTCTGATTACCCTGACTGTGTTCTTCAGAATAAATTTCTTAACCTTTTTTTGTAGTTGCTTCCAGTAAACAGTTTTAGTGGACAGTCAGCATGAAAAGCTGAATTTCTTTAACTAGATAAAATACACTTATTTGACCACATCATAAAGAAGCAGATGCATGATGTAAATATTCATGTTAATCAATTACTTTTAAACGAATATGCACTAAAATGATTTCAAATTATAACTAGGTAGTAAAATATTCCTTTAGCAACTTTCTCAGATATTAATGTAATCCTAGTTCACAGTAAAAAAAAATAAATTGAAAAAATATATATTTGAATAAAGTATCTGGTAGCATTTTTGCAGCTTGAATTGTTTGATGATAATTGACTAGAACAAGTTGATAAATAGAATATCCACAGAAGAGTGGGAAATATTCAACAGGAAATAATAATAATAATAATAATAATCTTTACTGAAAGTTTTGCTTTCTAGTCATGCACACTATTCATAAAGCAATAAACAAGGTGCTCTGTATATATTAATCAATAAGTTATATTATTTGTCCTCATGTAAATTGAGTGCAGATGTAGACAGTTTAGCACAGACCATTGATTTTTTCTACTTTTTTTGAGAGTATGTTATTCAGAATTACTTTTATGTCAACATATCTGTTCACATCTGTGTAAGTTATGAATATGTAATACTCATGTTTCAGCACCAAAAATCTAAAAAAAAAAAAAAATCAAAATAAAATAAAACTCAAGAAACTAGGTGTTATTACAACATTAAAATTAACGTCAAAACACCATTTCTGTAACACATTTCACAGAACTACTGAAATATTAGTAGAACTGGAAAAAATATTTACATTAATTTTGAAATTAGGGAAATAATACTTATGGGGAATCATATATTTAACAAGATGGCTGTCATCTGCCTAAGGTATTTGTAAATCACTTTCAGTGACGGTATCAGAGCACTACTAATTATATTACAAATGTTCCTGAGGGACATAAAATTGATTTTTTAAATAGGAGAAACTGAGCCAAAAGAGAAGCAAAAAATGAGCAAAAGTCAAATTCACAAAAATCTTGGGATAGCAGGACTAATTATCACTGTGAACTTGCATTAAGTGTTCAACTTCAAGACAGAATTCTCTTAAACCTGGATTAATATACTTGAACTACATTAATCTTGCATAAATTGTTGTCGGAAGAGGTTCATCAAGAGTAAACACTGTCAGCCAACAAAAAAATACCAAAAACAAGGTTATCAAAATCACAGTTCTAATAAACTGAAGAATTTCACTGTAGCTAGCAAGGAAATGTAAGTGTAATAAAGATGCCCTTACAAAATATTGGGAAATTTAATAATAATAATAATAATAAAGTAATAGAAACAATAAAAGGTTTGTATAATCTCTGTTTCTGATGCCCATAACATAAATAGTCAAGAGGAAGGGGCAATATATATCTGTATTTTAGAAATACAGATTAAAGAAATACAATCTTGTATCTAACCGAGGTAGTTTTTCTGTTCTATTTCTCTTGCTAAATTTTTAAAAATTTAAAGGACATAAGGATTTAAGATGGTGAGAATTAATGATCCATGCATAGTAGACAAAACTAAGTATTTGTTTACTTAGTAACTTACTTGTTCATTCATTCATGATTATCAACAGGCTGGAACACATCTCCTATGAAGACAAGATGAGGTTTTTGACAATCTCAACAAGTTAAGGGGGGCCCACAGAAAAGCTGGGGAGAGACTCTTTATCAGGGAATGCAGTGAGAGGACAAGGAGTAACATCTTTAAACTAAAAGAGGGTAAATTTAGATTAGATAAAATAAGAAATGAGTTACTCGGAGTGTGGTGAAGAACTGGAATAGATTGCCCAGAGAAGCTGTGAATACCCCACATCCCTGGAAGTGTTCAAAGCCAGACTGGATGGGGCTTTGAGCAATCTGATCTAGTGGAAGGTGTTCCTGCCCATGGCAGATTGGTTGGAATTAGATGATACTTAAAGTCCCTTCTAACCCAAACCATTCTATGATTCTATGATTCATTCATTCATCCTGTGAGTTTTAAATGAATAGAATGCAATGATTTGGCAAATTGCATCAGGGAAGTTTTCTATTAACAGGGAAGGACAGGAATATAGTCACAAGATTATTTATGTGAAATATAGAACGCTTGCACAACACTCAACTTAGACATGAACATTTGAGTAAGGGAGGTGTTAAATAGGCTGTGACCATCACTATAGGTTGTTACGCCTTTCATTAAACAAAAAAAGAATTTATGAACATCTTTTGTCAGGGATATGGCAGTATGAAGCGTAATGTCCGTGTTGGATCTGATTCTACTGCTCAAATGTAGAAGTGTAATGTAACTCTTGTGTAAGTATAATAAAAGTAAATTAATTATAATTTTTCAGTAAAAGCAACTAATTTGAAAAAGTTTATTTATTTATTTTCTAGAAGTCAGGTCTTAGGATAATCTTGTGTGGTGTAAAATCAAACAAAAACTAAAGCAGAAAATAAACAAAAACTAAAAACAAAAGAAACAAAAAAAAACTTTAAAAGTTTTACAAAATTCCTTATTTCTGATTGCACTTAAGTTAGTAAATTTAACACTGGCCATGACAAACTCAGAACAAATGTTTTGATCTATTTACATAGATTTGCTTGTTTAATTTCCTTTTTCCTTTTTTTTATTTTTTTTCCAATTAAAATGATAAAATATTATTACTCCTAGAACATGGGCTTTGATATTCAAAGAATAACCATTATGTTGGTTAAATAAATTATGTGTTCTGGATGTTTGCTAGGGGAAAGCCACACGGCAGGCAGTAAGCAATCCAGGAGACTCCTGGGGTCCATTGAAGACAAATTCCTCATCCAGGTATTAGACAAACCAAACAGAGCAGAACCATTACTAGACCTGCTGCTCACCAATGTGGAAGAACTCATTAAAAAGATTAAGACTGGAGGAAGCCTGGGTTGCAACAACTATGCCCTAGTTGAACTTGTTATCTCGAGGTATATGGGCCTGGCTAAGAGCAAAGTCAGGACCCTGAACTTCAAAAAAGCCAACTTCGAGCTGTTCATAGAATTAGTGAATGAAATCCCGTGAGACACTGTCATTAGGGAAAGAGCATCTTATCAGAGCTGGCAACTCTTTACAGATATTTTTCTTAGAGCGTAAGAGCTCTCTATTCCCATATGCAGGAAATCAAGCAGGAACGGTAGGAAACTGGCATGGCTGAACAAGGACCTGCTGGACAAACTTAGGCAAAAGAAGGAAATGCACAGTGGAAACTGGGCGACGTGCCCTGGGAAGAGTAAAGAAATGCTGTCTGGATGTGCAGGGATGGGTGGGATCAGGAAAGCCAAGGTACTGACTGTGGTGGTTTTACCGTACTGGGCAGCTGAACACCACAACCGCTCTCTCACTCCCCCTCCTCAGATGAGGAGGGGAAGAAGGAAAGAACAACTCACGGGTTGAGATAAGGATAATTTAATTAAAGGAAAATATATATATACATTAAGGAAATATTATTAATTAACAGTTCAACTAAAGGGAAAAAGGGAAAGGGGAAAGGGAGGGGGAAAGGGAACAGCAAAACAAAACAAGTAAAGGCTATGTGGAAGCACAGAGGAAATAAATTATTCTCTACTTCCCGCAAATGAGCGATGCCTGACCACATCCTTGAAGCAGGGCCTCAACGCATGTAGCCGGTGTTCGCGAGGAGGACAGACATTTTCGCAACGAAAGCCCACCCCTCCCCTCTTCCTCTTTTTTCCACCTTTTATTGCTGAGTGTGACCTCATATGGTATGGAATATCTTTGTGGTTGGTTTAGGTCAGCTGCCCTGGTGATGTTTCTTTCTCACTTTTTTGCCCACCCCCCAGGAGGGTTAGAGAAAATCCTATGATTGAAAAGAGGTATGACCAGCATGTTGAGGAAGGTGATTGTCCCCCTCTACTCTGCCCTCATGAGACCCCACTGGAGTACTGCATCCAGGTTTGGGACCCCCCAGCCTGCAAAAGAAAAATGTAGACCTCTTAGAGCAAGTTCAGAGAAGGGCTACAAAGATGATCAGAGGGCTGGAGCACCTCTCCTATGAAGAAACGCTGAAAGAGATGGGGATATTCAGCCTCTTCATCCCCAATGGGGATGTGAGCCTGTTCAGAGAAGGCTCTGGTGAGACCTCATTGTAACCTTTCAATACTTAAAGAGGTCTTATAGAAATGAAGGAGAGACTCTTTACTTGGGTAGATTATGACAGGACAAGGGGGAATGATCTTAAACTAAAAGAGAATAGATTTAGATTAGACATTAGGAGGAAATTCTTCACTGTGAGGCACTGGAACAGGTTGCCCAGAGAAGTTCTGCATGCCCCATCCCTGGAGGTGTTCAAGGTCAGGATGGATAGGGCCATGGCCAACCTGTTCTAGTGGATGGCATCCCTGCCTATAGCACAGGGTTGGAATTAGATGATCTTTAAGGTCCTTTCCAACCCAAGCCATTCTGTGATTCTAAGATTCATATGCCTGAAGCAGCTATAACAATGAAATTCACACATCAATCTCAAATTTGAGTGTATTTGATAGAGCTGTGAACAAATTATTATTTCACTTGCTTATATAGTGAAATATCTATATAGTTCACTTATATGTCCAAACCCCACTCCAAATAAATTTTAAACTCAGTCCAAATGTAGCAATAACAATCTTTGACATAACCTGATAATGTAATTGCAGTCATCAGAAAATATCTTATTTCGTTTTCTCTTTATTTTTGCATGTAAATGTTCTGTCTGCCAAAACTTGAAGATGTTTCTAGGTTTGGTAGTTTTATTCTATATAGTATATAAAATACATACAGAAGTCTTTTAAATGACAGATGTTTGAAATAGTTTCGCAGTTTCGGTTTCAGACAGCTCAAAATACAACTTATATAGTTTATTTAGATGTCTAGTCTTTTAGACCCTCACAAAATATCTTCAAGGAAACTAAGCAGTCATGGAATAAAGGAGAAGTTTGGGGCATTGCTATAAAATGCATTGGATACTTCAGGAACATAGTAGGATTAAAAGTCAGTCTTGCAAGAGAGGTAGTTCAGCAGTGGAGTTCTGCAAATATCTGGGCTAGAATCAGGGTGCTAACATGCTTCTTGAGTAACCCAGAAACAAAGAAACAAACAAAACAGAGGAAGCAGCGTGGGGAATAGCAAATTTAATTAATTTATATAAATGTAATAAAGTAAATAGAAAAAAAAAATCCTTCACATCATTGGTAAATTCAGTCAATTTTCCTAAGGGATGAGTTCTGAATAGATTTTTTCCATTCAGAAGAAGAAGACACTAGGATTACAACAGACAGTTCTATGGAAATAGGATGAACTTGTTATTAACCACTAGCAATCAAAATAAATCAAATACTAGGAAATGCTAGGAAAGAAACAGAACCAAATAGAAGACAGAATGGTGAATTCATGGCTCACTCATTCCTTGAACTCTGTATAAAGTCCCTCTTACCTCCAAAATGATATATGAAAACTGAAAGAAAGTTCAGAGAAGGGCAACAAGAATCATCAAAGGTATAGTTTGCTTTTTGTATGAAGAATGATTGAATATATTTGGACCCATTATCCTGGAAAATAAATGGAAAAGGGATATATGATAGAGGTCTATTAAATCACCAATGACCTAGAGAAGACAGAAGACCCGGAGAGATTGTAACTGACTGCTCACTGATTTTCTCAAGGTAACTAATGTCCAAAACATGAACTTAATAGTTTGATTTTAACTTCAAGTTCAAAATAATCAAAAGACATGCTCTCCAATAAACAGGAAACAAAATAGTACAATTCCTTGCCAAAGTATTCTGTGGATGTAAGAAGTTTTTTGTAGGTTTGATAGGAGACTAGAGACATACATGGAATAAAAATGATGTTTGGCTGATGTTTAGCAAATAAACATCAGAAATTTAGGTAATCTACTGAACTGAAAAGAGATACTGGGAGAATTGCTGAGAGGTAATCCAATATAGCCTTATTTCTGTTCTTCTTCTTCACCTCTACTTTTGACCAGTGGAGACAAAATGCTAGGACAGATGGATGTTTATTCTGAAACATCTCAATTGGTTTTATGACTAGAGAAATTATATTTTCTCTTTGGAAAACAGGCCAATTTTGCTTTGTGTGTGTGTGTGTATGCATAGTTTTTAGCTGTCAGTTCTGGGATGTATAAAGGGTAAAAATATGTAAAATATTCTCAGATATGTTCTGATATTTTCCTCTTTCAAAGCCATCTTCCAAGGTTACAATATCTGCTTTCTCTCCTTGGGGAGTTATGACTTTTTAGAAGGACATTGGATTAAATTCATGTACAGCATCTTCATTTCCAAAACCACCAGTACATTGCTTTTTGTAAATTCAAAAGGGAATGGCATGGAGCTGTGACGGGGAGGTTGGGCTGAGTGTTGGAAGAAGATTCTTCACTGAGAAGGTGTTTCGGCTCTGGAACAGGTTCCCCAGGGCACTGGTCACAGCAGCGAGCCTGCCAGACTTCAAGAAACACTTTGGACCATGCATTCAGACATACAGTTTGATTTTTAAATAGTCCTGTATGAAGCCAGAAGATGGACTCAGTCATCCTTGTGGGTCCTTCCCAACACAGGATACTCTATGATTCTATGATAAGGAAGTGTTACTGTGAATCTGTCTTTATGCTGACACTTTACTTTATATGCAAATTAAACAAAGGAGGTTTCTTCCATTTGGTGAATTTTCTATGCTCCTAACCAATGTTAGAAACTCATAATAAAGTCCACCCTTGTCATAAATCAAGTTAGATAACTGAAGATTTAGGAAGTCTTAAGTATCTGTAACTGTTTCTTTCTCTTTCTAAGTCGAGAAATTCTATTTCAAAAAGTTGGCTATTGTAGTGAAAATACAAAGCAGAGCACTGTTTAATGTATACTCTGGTCTTCTAACAACATTCAGAAAACTTATGGCCTAGAATAACAATATTCTAAGGCAGTAGTGCTCAAATTATAGCTCTTTAGGGACTTGAATACGGCTCTCATGAAACCCAAGTGTCTCATTTGTTTTACTTTTGTTGTATTTTAATCCTAGGCAGCAAGAAGAATTATGACAGTAGCAGCAATCCCTATGCAGAAGTATACCTGCAAGGGAACACTTGGTCAGGAGAGAACCACCCTGCAACTTTTTAATTAAATGAAAGATATGGGGAGAAAAAATAAAATTAATAAAATAAAATAAAATAAAATAAAATAATAAAAAGATATAAGGGTATAAAGTAGTTATTTATCTGGTAGAAATGCATAGAATTATTAATTTTATGAAAAATACTTCTTTTGAACACTTTGTGATATCCTTGCCCTCTGGCTAGTTATAGATGTTGAGTCAAGACAGCAGACAATTAAAAACATAAAATTTTATTGTTTCAAAACTCAGGTTCTACCTGTAAGGACCCTTCTGTTTGTACGGTTACAACGAAACCTGAGCTTCCATTTCTTTCTTAACATTTCTTTCATTTAGCTACATTTCTCCTGAATATGACTTCAAAGGCTGACAAAAAGAAAAGACTGACAGCAGTGTCATCATCCATCACCACCCCCCACCCCACCCCTCCAAGGAAGGTTTTGGCTGATTTTAGTGTCCGCTTCCAGTCTTTGATTTTTATGACTTTATGAACCTTCAAAACAGACTAAAAATGAAGATATTAAAAGAAAGAGGGTCGGGCATAGAAAGAACCTTTGACTATTTTATGTAAGGTTAGTAGACCTTGTGCTGTAAACACACTGGATTCAAAAAGTAAAAATAAAAATAATGTATTTTTTCCTTTATTGCTATACAGAGAGATACAAGTCTTCTAAACAACCAAAGAGATGAAAAAGAGAAACACCATTAGAAACAGTGTAAGCTTTTTATCTTGTATATTAGCAATTATGAATGTGAATAATCAAGACAAGCTCTCTGTATTCTATGAACTGTTTATAGACAATTTTTAAATCAAAAGTTCTTTGAAAACCTTTAAATGTTTGTGGCTGTTGTATACACTTTCTTGAGGCTAGCTCTTATTCCACCACTGTTCTTTATTATTATTTTTGTTTATGATTTATTATATATTAGTATTATATATTTATATTTATTACTTTTTTCATAAAATGTATGAAAAAAAAGTAACTTACAACAATTGGCAGTAGGTCTTTGGAGGATTCCTACTCAGTGCCTGCTGCATATATGCAGTACATAGACTCAGGATAGTCTTGTTGTTACACATAGATGTTGTGAAAAGAAGAAACAATATGATATAGGTGATTATGTACAATTCAATAATTCTGTGTGTGAAGGCTACAAGGATCCTTGCCCTTCATGAGAGATCATTATCCGGAAGTTGTAGTTAGGCTTTAGACTTACTCCAATCACACACAGCCAAGATGGAGCTCATAATCTGCGCATCTCCTATGACTGTGCTATTCTGTGCAACAGTCATAAAGCTATGTATCCTCTCCTTCCTGTGCAAGGAAGTGAAGTAACAGGGAAAATAAGGTTGAACTTGGAAGTTTGGATGATCAACCTAGTTGCATCCTACAATGATGTGAAAAAAACCTTAACAGAGCAAAAACATCTCCTACTTGTCCACCATACATAAATTCTAGTACATGATTATGAGAAAATGAGGAAAAATAGCCACCAGATGAAGATTTACTCTTCTTCTTTTACATTAGAATATGTTTGCATTCTCTTTGGACATGAAAGATGAGTTCTTCCTGTGTGTATAGCAGAAGAAAGTTGAGTTTTTAACCAGGGAGACTGGTGTATTATAACACCCTTCTGCTAATTTGATTTTGAAATGTATTTAGTAGGAAATGAGCAGTGATGACCATTTATTGCCTTTCACTTTTTCACACTTTAAGGCCTACAAACTGCAAAACTTTACTGTTGTTAGATTAGATTTCCACAGTATGTACTTACAAGAAATAAGAGTGTAGTCTGAAGAAGTCAAAAAAAAAAATAAAATAATAAAAAATAATAAAAAAAATCACCACCGCTAATATTATTGTCATCATGTTTCTATCCATTTCTATCCAGTCTTCATTTTTATTGAAATAGGGTGTCCAGCACTTCAGGAATCTAGAAGGTCTAGAAGGTCTACTGAGGATGAAAAATAAATAAATAAATAGAACTTCAGGGATTAGAAATGTCCCATGTGTCCCATTTGTGTACTTATCTTGATCTTAAATTCTGAGTGGAAATATTTATATTACACAGAAATAAAGAACACTATTTTTTTTTTTCTTAATAATCATGTGTGGGTATGTAATGCATTAATTTAAGTAGAATTCTGATTGTTCTGTACTTGAAAGTACAGTACTACTTTAACATTTTAGTTTTGTCTAAGGCATAGATTTGTCCTTGAATAAGGTACTTACCACATAAATGTGATAGACAGTTCAGGGAAAGTCATATTTTGGGAATGAGGAGAAGAATTCATACTTACTAATGAATAGTAGGCTCTAGGAATTCAGTGTTCCATTCTGCCCACACCAAACACCTACTGAAAACGCATTTGGGCCTCAAGTGGCTGTGTTTACCTGATCATAGGAAGGATATGGAGGGAGAAAAATGTTACCTTTGCCTGTAGAAACATTTAATTCTATCCATTCATTTCAACGTTCAGTTTTTGGCTGGATAAGTGACTCTTATGTGAGGAAAACTAAATCCTGCTTTGGCGATTATGATAACAGACTCTAGAAATCTTCTGAAGTTTGCTGTTACTTCATTGCATGGCAGCTTAATATTTTGTTTAAAACCTCATCAATGTGAGAAAAGCTATTGGGCTTCAAGGAAATAATTTCTTATTACAAGGGGAGTAGGGCAGTTTAACATTCATCTCATATACTTAGATTGAGATGTAAGCATTTATAACTGCCTCCCACTGCATGTTAAGCATTGTTTTTAATTCTATAGGTGGGTTTTAACTTAACAGTTTTGGTTTATGATTAAACTTGATTCTGTGTGTGCCCTGTTGCAGTGTGAAAATCTCCATTATAATGCACTGATTTCTATGCTTTAAAAGTATCAGTAAACTGTACCATAGTTTTATTTTGTAAATATTTTACTATGTACAAATTTGTTGTTCCTGCAGCTGCTGTAGTTTTGAAATTGTAGTTATTATAATTTTATCAACTTCTCATTAGAGTTTTCAGAAGTAGCTCATCAAAATCTCGGGGAGACTCATAAGTCTCTCATTAATCAAGTAAAACCCAGAAAACCCAAACCATGAAAGTCTAATACAGAAAGAAAGAAAGAAAGAAAGAAAGAAAGAAAGAAAGAACCTCTGCAAAGCAATGTATTATGAACTGCAGGTACTGCTTGCACTTAATTACCTACAGCTACACAAATTATTTTATCAAAGACCAACTGCTGTAAGAGTGAAAGATTATGAATTCTACAGCTTTCTAGTCACAAGATTACATACTGTCCACTGAGAAGTCTGATTAAATGAAAAATGTTTCTCTTAACTTAGACTCATATCATTTAAACCAGAGTAGATTCTGTCCATGGAATAATAAAGAAGATAATTTACCCTATTGCTTTCTTAATATATTTTACCATAACCTTACTATTCAGGGTGGGCATAATACATGTCCTTGTATTGTGCCTTTAATTGCATTATTTCCATGACAGAAAATGTAGAATTGCTCTGTATTCCTAGTTAATTAAAAACTAAATTTCTTTTCCTCACACTGAATTTCCATTTAAAAATTAATTACAGACAATAGAAAATAGCAAAATGTTCCTATTCTAGGACAAATTCTCCACTGGGATGTAGTGAAAATGTTAATAATTAATCAAATAGGCTAACTTTTTTTTTTGGTGGTGGCAGTGGTTTTTTTGTTGTTGTTGTTTTGGTTTGTTTTTTTTGCTACCTCACACATATATTAATTATTACATTATATATTATTATAAAACTTTACTGATGTTTGACTTTATTGGTTTCATAAATATTTATATATAATTTCATTTTCCTTGTAAATTTCATTTTTCTGCCCAAAGGAAGGAAAAACAATTTGTGTATTAATTTTATCTCACTGGTTTTGTTCAGCATCAGTAGCTCTGTATATAAAACAAGAGATTAGATAAAAAGAAATGCACACAGCCTGTGCTTGTTAATGTAAAGAATAATAATTAGGGAATGTTGCTAATTTTGTAGCAATTCAGGTACATTGCTACCTACTTACCTTCAAACAGTGAAAAACAGGTAATTCAGTGTTTATGTTACCCCAACCTCACAACTTTGATATTTATTTTGTTTAGATTCTGCTGCCCCCTACATAAAACTGAAAATATTAAAGGATTTTACAAACCTAAGGATTGCTGTCCATTCTCTTTATAATCACACCTGGACAAATAAATACACGTCTTTGATAATGTCTTAGAACTATATTTGTTGCTGTTGTTTGTGGTGATTTTACTCGGATGGGCAGCTGAGCTCCACCACAACTGCTCTCTCACTCCCCACCTCCTCAAAGAGGAGGGGGAGAAAAGTCAACACAAAGAGCTCGAGGTTTGGGATGAGAATGATTTAATTAAAGGGAAAGGGAATGGGAGAGAAAGTAACAAAAGAAACAATAAGGCCACGCAGAAGCAGAGAGAGAAAGGAAAAATTATTCTCTACTTCCCATCAACAAACTATGTTCGGCCACGTCCTGCAAAGCAGGGCCTCAAAACACATACCGGTTGTTCAGGAGAGAGCCAGAGAGAGAGAGAGATCCCTCCCCCACAAGAGCCCCCTTTATTGCTGAGTGTGACATCAGGTGTTATGGAATATCCCTTTGGTCGGTTTAGGTCAGCTGCCCTGGTGATGTCCCCTCCCCATCAATTGCCCACCCCCAGCCTGCTGGCTCCTGGGGCTTGGAGAGAGTCCTGATTCTGTGCCAGCACTATGCAGCAATAGACACAACACTGGAGTGATACCAGTGCTGTTCCAGCTACGAGTGCAGCACTGTGTGGGCTGCAGCAGGGAGAAGTGACTCCATCCCAAACAGATCCAACACATTGTTTACTTGTTTGATACTTCTGCATGACTGTGACTTACAGAAGTTTCCACTTTTTGACATATTAATAAACTAAAATAATAGTGATAGGCTGTTATTGAACTTCTGAAATAAGATGAAACATATTTTACATCTTAGAAGAGAACAGAAAGCAGGTTTACTAGCCTTTGACTCTCAGTAGGTAAACTTATGCTTTATGAGCTGGTATCTGTATACTACTATTCTTTCCACATCCTACTGTGTAAAGAACAGCAGCAGTTAAATGCAATGATGCACTTAAGACTAATAGAAAACAGACTGTCAATAGGACAAGAGGGAATAGAAAAGACTCTAAATGTAGACTGTATACTTTCAATTACAGATCAGTAATGTAACATTCTCTTTGAAATCACAGAAAAAATAGTATTTCTACTAGCTGATATTCTTAGAAACTAATAATAATAATAAGAAGAACAACAAAAAAAAAAAGAAAAAAAAAAAAAAAAAAAAACACTTCTGGCAGCTAACCTCAGAGGTGAATAGGAAAGTGTATTCTCCATGGATATGCCTTGGCTGCCTCCATCACAGTGTCTCTGTCCATCATTTAGGAGGACATGCATGAAGGAGAAGAGGCAGAGAAATCTTCTATTGTGTCTTATCCTTGTAATTGTGTGGAGAAAGCAAATAAGCAGGAGATTTCATACAATCTGAATTAGCTCTCTATGTAAAGCTCTGCTGAGTCATGAACTGTGTTACCTAGAAACCAGGCATTAGAGGAAAGAGAACTGTCATAGATGTGTGTCAGTTCCTCTTAATGAATAATTCCTAAAGCTCACATAGCACAAAAAACTCACATGTCCATTTATTGGGATTAGGAAGTTTAAAAGACAATACTAACAACCTCTCTCAATCATCTTTCAGTTTTCCTGAGTGTTTTCCCAAATGATCAGAGAAACAAAAGTCTTGAGGAGATAGATATAGGTTACCTCTTCCAAGGTACATAGCGGATGCATTGTGGAGCACAAAGTCATTTAAGCATAGCTATTTTTGCTTAAGAAATAAAGAACTAAGTAGAGATATCAGCAGAAAACTGATTATGCATATCAACACAAACTGATGGTGAGAGAGTCCAGTCAGCACTTTAACTTAGTTAACACAAATGTGCTTCTGGAGGATAGTTTCTCCCCTCTTTCTCTTTTCTTTACATGTAGGAGGATCCTTGAGAAATATATATGTATATTTTTTTTCTGAGGTAATGTAGTCCTTTTTAAACTGCATCCTAAACTGCACATCTCAAATATTCCATGGGAGCTGACTGAAGTCATTTGGGAATGTATCATTGTATCCTTCTCTTGTGATCTGCCTGGTCAGATTGTGTGTCAAGATTTTCAGTACTTTGAAGTGCCTTCAATATCTCCAGTACAAGTTCATGGTACAACTAAACTGGCAGCTAGATGTGTTGCTGCACATCTCTCATTTTTAGCCATTATATCCTGCTGCTCTCCTGCAAGCACCAGGGACCTGAGCATTTGATGAAGTGATGAAGCATTACATATGTATATATATATAATTATTTTCTAATTTAATTCCTTAAATATAGACAAAAGCTTCAGCTTCAGATTATAGGGTGTTGCCCAGCACTTTGTTCCTCTTTCTTCCTCTGAAATGAGATCTGTATATCTGGATCCTTCATAGATTTTTGACTATGGTGAACATTGCCCCAAAATCACCCCTCAACCTAAAAGAAGTAAATAGCTGGTTGAAAGTAATTCACATAATGTTTTGGAGAACTGGGCATATCACCTTCTGAGGAGGGATTTGGATTTCTTTTGGATTAATTGCATACTAAATCACAATCTGTATTTTAGCCTTTGGGTATTTATTTCATAAAGAAATAACAAAGAAAGACTACATATATACGAGCAAAAGATCCATAAAGATAGACCAAAAGGCATTAATGGGGTATGATGTATAAATAAGCATTGTACATATGTCCTTCAAAAGACAGAAGTCATTCTCAGATGAGAAGTATATTTTCAGTCATATATATTTGTTGTGACAGCTTCTGCATCACTGAACACGACAGAGACAACAGTACACGTGTGTAGAATAGCTTGCCCAGATAAACTTGCTGGTCAGGATTCCTTTCAAATAACAGTTTGCTTTGGAAATATATTTCAGTATTTTCACAACCTGTATGTTTAAAAGATGAATGTATTTCCTGGAGACAAGAGAAAGAAACAAAAGGATGAAAAAGAGGCTTGAGAAAGAAACAACAGTGTTTTTGAAGGCTTAGGGTGTTTTTGTTTCTTTGTTTGTTTGTTTTGCTTTTTTTTTTTTTTTTTTTTTTTTGTGTGTGCATTTGTTTGTTTTTAGTTAAGGGTAAGGGGGAAAGTCCCCAGCTAAATGTATTCTCCAACCTTCATCCCTCCTCTACCTGAGAATCTGTCATTCACTCAACTTATGAACTTATTTCCTATGCGCCTTAGGAACAAATATGTTCATTACTTCACTAAATAAATAAATAAATAAGTGACATACAGCATAGGGCTATTAAAGCTAAAAGCTTTGAGAATAAATCACATACCTGACACCTTTCTACAGCTTTAACTTGACTAGGTTGGGAGGAGGAACTGAATAAGAAAATAGCTTTTCAAGCTTCATCTAATACTTCAAATAGACTAAGTGCAGATTTTGTATATTTAAATATTCACAGTAATATTGATTTGCAGGAGTATTAGACAAGAAAAACAACACCATTAAAAAGATAGAGACATTTTTTTCCAATTATAGTTGTTGGTAATGGAACTGGAGCATTACTAAAAGCAAGTCTTAGATTAGAGAGGCACAGGAGTGATTCAAGCTCTGTGAGAAGATAAAAGGAAGAAGAAAGATGTCATTACTACAGAGCCAAAATTAATAAAGGATATAAGCATTTAAATGATAAGACATTATTCCTCCCTGTAAAACTGTGGCACTAAATGGAAGAATTCTCATACATTTTTTGAGCAAAGGACTAAAAAACTGTAATTCTCATATGTTTTTTGAGCAAAGGACTGAAGGCCTTTGAGTAGGTCCTGGGTTCCAGTTCAGAATTCAAGATTGTTTCTGTATTTTACAATAAAGAAGTTGTTGTTCTAGGTCAAGGTTGTGGAAACCCTAAACCTCCTTCTGAGTTCTTTAACTACAAGATGAAGAGTGCTGTCTCACCCAACAAAATATATAGCATGTTCAGATAAATAATTTTAACTGAAACTGGTCAGAAGACCACTTTGAATATGGTAGGATTCTGGTAGGTTTTAAGGATAAATAATGTGATCTTGCAAATTAGGTGATGTCATGGCTGGGATGGTCTGGTAGAGGAAGGGAGATGGACGAGTGTGGATGGAATTCATCATAAGAAAGCAAATGCAAATTCTATGCAAAGCCAGATGTTCTCTATTACAGTACTTACTTCCTCTTGTGTTTCTGACTAGGAGCCAGATTCGTTGTTTTAATAACACATAACACTAATTTCAAGTCCCATCTATACCCTCTGAAACATAATGCTAAAATAATTTCCTTGGTTTAATCCAGAATTTTAGTATTTCACTGGGAGACATAAGCAAAACTTCAGGAACTGATGTTGGTCTCCAGTGAATGAAAACTTACTGAATTTTAGAATTCTAACTCTTCCTCCACGGAATGCAGCAAATATCTTTTTAAATAATTTCAGAAAGGTCTTTGTGATCACTATCTACAATGAAATACAATATCAGATGTATGCAGTTTTCTTTAAAACTTAATATTACATGAACTGATAGTTTTAATCACATCAGAGATATCCTTCACATCACATATCATATCATATATATCCTTCTAAATTAAATGAACGTAACTGTTGTTTTGAAAGAACTTTCAGACATGGGTCACATTACATCTTCAAGGCCCCAGCAGACACTTGGTCTCTGTAAAGACAGATCAGCTCTGCCAGCAGGTTAAGTGTCTATCCAGGATGAGAAATGAAGATGTGCAGAGAAAATTTCTCATACTTTCAGGTCTTGACTTCCTTGTTCCTTCTACAATCAATGCAAAATAAATACAAGGTTTTGATGAATTAGAGGTTGGCACAGAAATAACTGCAAAACTAGCCATATGCATGCAATATTACATCTTTCTGTATAAATTCTGGCTTTTACATTAGAAACAGTCAATTTTTGTTTATTCTGCCTACTTCACTGCCTTGTTTCCATTACAAACTTGCCCTTAGTATTTTGTTTCAATTATGTGGTTCATTTGTATGTCATTAGTATTTTCAAGTATGTATATTTTACATCTAACCTAAATATTTTAGTGATGCTCATAATTCTTTCACAGCTTCATTTCATATTTTGCAGAATTACCTTTTGTTAATTTATTTACTTTAATTAATTACTTTAATAAGAGTATTGTATTATTTACTGATGACACAATTATGGATATATTTGTATAGAAAGTTTCTCTTTCAATTGTTTTTTGTTTTTTTTTTTTTTTTTTTATGTGTTAAAATGTATCACAATCAGGAAATTTAGAATAAACAGCTAAGTTATAAGAACATTTCTTTTTTTTTTATTGAAGCTACATCTCTCTTTCTCAAACTAACATATTATAATATTTTATATGGATATGACATTTTCTGTATTATATGAAGTTATATATAACTGAAGTAACAGCACATGATAAACTAGGCCAACACCAGAAGTGTAACAAGCAATATTTATAGAAGATGCTTATTAATTACATGGATGCAATGAAAACCTATTCCTTGACTCCTATAATTCTGTTTTACAAAGTGAAACCTAAGGGTATGGTAAGAGTGCAATAACAGCAGAGACAAAAAGCTTTGCTCAAGGGAAAGGATTTTCTGTTCCTCAGTGAGGAATACAGCTCCTTTCGTAAGGACAACTGGTCTTTTATTCCCTTAAAATATCCCATTGTGGTTAGAATTTTAACCAGACACTGCTCCGTTATATCATCTCTCCCATTTACTCCTGCAGTTGGACTCTCAAGAACACTTTGATATACAAAACAAAACAATCATCCATTGAATTCACATACAACATAAAACACTGGGAGACTATATAATCTCTTTCAGCAAATGGCAGTTCCTAGAATTTCCCTTCCTGCCAAGATGCTGTCCCATTAAACTTTTTACAAAAGAATTGGTAGTAGCTATAAGAAAAGTGTTAACCCATAAATGGCATGCGCTCATCCATTCATGTTACAAGTGAAGATTCTGTGTTGTTCTCTGGACACATATGAAATAGTAACACTCCTCAATTGTCCAGTTTTAATCTGAGAATGGGAAGGGAATTTAGTGATACTTCTTGCACGTCCTGTCAGCTTGCAGCAACCTGTAGCTTTGGCCCTCTTGTGTCTGTGCGGTTATGCGTTAATATCTCTCCATGACTTCAGTGACTTAATATATTATTTCATTGAATTGTTTATTTTTGTTATGAAAGCCATCCTAAGACATTGAGATACAGAATGCATGTGTGCATTATGTGAAAAATACATTTATTTTATTTTAATTATTTTTTGTTTTGTTTTATTTTATTTATTTTATCATTAAGTGTAATTCTTGTAACATGAGAACACTTATTGTACTTGAACATGTAACACTTGTTGTAACATGAGAAATGATAACCAACATTTCCCTACCAAATTTTTACCATATTGTTAATTATTTTATCTACCTATCTTCTATCCTTTTCTTTCATATGAAAAGTCTTGCTTTAAAACAGATATTTCTGTAGAATGTATAAGTTGTACTGACTTTTTATCATTATATTACATGTAGCCATGCCTATACGCATATATTACTGATATCCACAGGCTTTCTTTTTTTTCCCCGATTCTCTCCCCCATCCCAGAGAGGGAGGGGGAGTGAACAGCTGTGTGGTGTTTAGCTGCCATCTGGGTTAAACCACAACACTTCTTTTTCTAGTAAATTCTAAGATTCAATTTACATCTTTGAGCATTGCTGAGTGATGTTTTTACAAGGGTTCAATGTCATGGGCATAGCGTACCTGCAAACTAGTAGCTAATTTTTAGCTTACTGTGGTATATGTTTAGTTAGGATTACTTTTCTCCATATAAAATTGCTTGTATTTATGGATATCTCATTTATTATATTTTTCAATTTATTTCATTACCAATCAGTCTCATGATTCAAATTCTCAGGTACTCACAGTCTGTGTTAGTTTTGAGTAGCCTATATAATTATGCATCTTCATCCCTCACTGTCATTTACTCCTCATGCCTGCTATGGACAGTTCGGGAATAGAATGAGCAGCCTAAGTCCAATGCAAACCCCCGTGTGAGTCTTAACATAAACACACATCTACTGCAGGGTTTGATCTCTTTTTCTACTTTTGTTTCCCGTCTTTCAGTTAAATATTTATTTGTGACAAGACTTTTCTATTTTCCCAAATAAGCTTGTCAAAAGCATTTTGGAAATCCACATATAGTATCACAAACTCTTCTGACAAGTTCATTGATGTTACTAAAGACCTCTGCAAAATTTGCGGGACTTCATTCTACAGAAACTGTATTGCCTATCATTGTAACACATATTCACTTAGTTCTATTTTTGTTGCAGTTCTGACTGCCTTGCTTGGTACAAAAGTCATATGCACTTAGACCAGTGTCTGTATTCATATAGATTTCTTCTAAATACCTTTCTGAAAATTACATTTATCATCTTCCTTTCCTGTGGTAACAAGACTAATTTAAATGTGAGGTTATACAGCACAGTTACCACTGTGGCAATTTCATGTTAGGCTTCTTCAGAGAATAAGAGTATAAAAGAATGTAGTCTTTTCTCCTTCTTTACGCTAATGGATCACC
This sequence comes from Nettapus auritus, assembly GCA_011076525.1. Taxonomy (NCBI): domain Eukaryota; kingdom Metazoa; phylum Chordata; class Aves; order Anseriformes; family Anatidae; genus Nettapus; species Nettapus auritus. The sequence goes on along the minus strand of CM021767.1, from coordinate 73,614,586 downwards.
TTCTTCCAACAATACTTCAGCATGAGATAACTTCATATTTCTCCCCTTTTCATTGTGTTAAACTTCCCAAGTTTTCTGAAATGAACAGTTTTTTTTTTTTTTAAAAAAAAAAAAAAAAGGAAGAAGAAGAAAAAGAAAAAAGAAAAGCTCATTTAGCTTTTGTAGTATGACATTGGCTTCTCTGAGTGTGCATTTTATACATTCTTTATCCATCAGTGTAAGAAAAGCTTTCAGAGGTTCCATTTCAATAGAGATCTTGACTTTAAAGCTCTATATCAATGAACTGCTGCAAAAGAGCTTGATAGTTTTCCCTCTAGCATACCAGAATGCACTGGTCTTAGAAATCTTGTGCTGATAAGAGAAGTTTTGCCTAATAGCTGTGGTTGCATAGCGGTTCCTTGTATCTCATTGTAATTTATAAATTACCTACTTGTATCACCTGCAACTCCACACCCACTAGATCTGGCTCCAAAAGCACCACAGTAAAGCCTGGGCTTCTTAACCAAGCACCACCAGTAGAGTTCTGTCCTTAGGTACTTTTCACCTTAGTTTAGAAGTCTCACCCGGAACAAAAGAGACTTCCATGCAGAATCCACCTATCCCATTTAAGTGTCCTATTCAGTGCAAGTATCTTTATTGGTATGTAGCCAGAGTGGCTTCCTCTCAGTCTGAGAATTCTTAGCTTAATATACCTTCAGGAAATCTTTTCAGATACAAATTTCCATTGGAAAGAGGACACTTGCCAGCATTGCTGAAAAAGGTAGTTTTGCGTCAAAAAAAAGCCTAGAAGACACATGTGAACATAATATTTGCCTTTGCCACTTTAGTTTTGTCAGTTATTTGGTTAGCTATAGATATTTTTTTAATTTGCTTAGGCCTACATTAATATATATATATATATATCATATCTGTTCAAACAATGCAGAAGAATGGTTTTGTTTTATGTCTATAGTCTGCTTAAACAGTGTTTCTAAACCTGGCTTGACAAAATGCACTTTAAATATAGTGCACTCGTAAAGTTCTTAAATACTGACATGTGCCTGACATGTATAAAATGAAACAATCATATGCATCAGGCAGATTTGCAAGAGAACAGACATGGATGAAAACAGACGTAGCTATCAGCTTAGTCTTCCTTTATTAATAAACTGTAACAGGTACAGTTGCCCAGCAAGTCAGGTCTGAAATGCATTTAATACTACTTATTTTTAGGTACTTATACACCCATGTGTCTGAGACTTCTGATTCTTTAACTAGGGCTGCTGGACAGTTACAGTTCTCATGTACACTGTGGGGAGAGACTAGAGAAGTCTTCCTTTAATCCCTTAGGACCTTATTCTTTGTTTCCCTTACAGGAATAAAGCATACCAGGATGATAGGGTTTTGGAATAGGCACATTAAAAAATTATCATAGTCATTTGTCATAAGCAAAATCAGTGCATTGGCATAGCTGTTCTGCTGTCCTGTCAGTGAATTATAATAATATGCCTCCAAAGGACCTTTGTTGCTTTTGAAGTAACTGGAGGTCCAGTTGCAACAGTGGCTCTGGGAACAGGGCTCAGTAGCTGCTCTTTACAGCTTTCATATTCATCAGAAAATAACTCCAGACTAGATCATTAACCTTATCTAAATATACCCTGAAATCTGAGATTTAGGGATTTAAATTCTCATTTAAAATGACAGGAAAATAATAAAAAATGAAAGCCCAACTGTCAGCCCTCTATAACTTTGCAAGAAAGTAATCTCAAGGTGGAGTAAGCATGCGGTGAGAAAAACAGGAAAAAAAATAAAAATAAAAATAATAAAAGTATGTGGCTGGGGGGGGGAGGGAGAGGGGGGAGGAGAATCATAATAATAATAATAATAAAAAAATCCAGTGATTATTGGAGAATTATTTTCTACTGCCTCACACTTTTTTGCAATTACAGTATAGATGTGTACTGATGCCAAGTGCAAAGTATAACACCCTGAACACCCACATGGCCTAGCTCTTAACAACCATGCAAGATTTAATTAAAAATAGAATAAGACACTTAAAACTTCACACTTCTAAAATCGGTGAAAAAATCTCATTCAATCCAGAAGAGTCAGCATGTCAGCATTTCACTGTAAAGCTTTATGCTTCCCCAACAACTGTTTGAAAAAATAAAAAAGCAACAGGAATCAATGCATTTCATAAAACAATAATATTGTTGAGAATGTAGGTTCTTATCTTTAATCACTTTAAAATCTAAATAAATTCACTAGTGGTCACAGATGTGGAGTGAACTTTATCTCAGGTAATTACATATTTACTGTGTAGGTATCTGTATCTTGATTAGTTTAAGCTTAGTGTATAGTAAATGAGATAAAATAAACGATACTAGGCCATCAGGCATTTGACTTATTTTAGATTTCTACTTTAGAAGAAAATAAGTCCCCAGAGTGCCTTACTAACTTCACTGGCTGAAAGAGATGCCAAATGAACCTCACATTTGGTAGATGACTCCTGTCCTCTTAGACTTTGGTGTGAGAGCACAGGATACCTTGATGTTACATGCATGGCTTCATAGTAAAATATCAGACCCAGTATGCATTAGAGGGAAAATTAAAACTGCCGCTAATGTAGAAAATCTGTATCTTGGGATGAAGGAAAGTTAGAAGAAAGGCAGGAAAAAAAAAAAAAAAAAAAAAAAAAAAAAAAAAAAGGCAGTAGGTGGCTTGACCTGATCTTTTTATTCTTTACTTATGTTCTAAACTTCCCCAGCTCTGTAATATAGCTCTGAATTCTTATAATACCAATGACACATGCCCACAAAATGGTTACGTCCTAAAAAGGAATTTAGTGAGGATGTACAAAGCTTGATTGAACAATGAGGGAAAGTGAACCCGATGTGATAAACCTCACAATAAACTTTATACATAACTATATAAGGTTATCAATCAAAGCATAGCACAGCATAGCCAAACATCTTTGTTGGTGACATGGACAGTGGGATTGAGTGCAGCCGTAGCAAGTTTGTTGATGACACATAGCTGTGTGGTGCAGTCGACATGCTAAAAGGAAGGGATGACATTCAAAGAGACCTTGACAGGCTTGGGAGGTGGGCCTGTGCGATCCTCATGAAGTACAACAAGGCCAAGTGTAAGATCCTGCACCTGGATCAGAGCAATTCCAAGCACAAATACAGGTTGGGTGGAGAATGGATTGAGAGCAGCCCTAAGGAAAGGGACTTGGAGATTTCTGGTTGATGAAAAGATCAACCTGAGCTGGCAATGTACACTTGCAGCCCAGACGGCTAACCAAATCCTGGGCTGCATGAAAAGAAGTGTGACCAGCAAGTCAACAGAGGTGATTCTCCCCCTCTACCCCACTTATGAGATCCCATCTGGAGTACTGCTTTCAGCTCACATGTGTGCTCACAGCACACAAAGGACCTGTTGGAACAGTTCCAGAGGAGGGCCACGAGGATGCTCAGAGGGCTGGAGGACCTCTCCTATGAAGATAGGCTGAGATATTTGGATTTGTTGAGCCTGGAGAAATCAAGGTTCCAGACAGACCTCATTGTGGCCTTTCAGTACTTAAAGAGGACTTGTAAAAAAGACCAAGAGTGACTTTTTATCAGGGAGTGTAGTGATGGCTGAAAGCAGGAGAGATTTAGATTAAATATTAGAAAGAAATTCTCTCCTCTGAGGGTGGTAAGGCACTGGAACAGGTTGCCCAGAGAAGCTCTGGATGCCACATCCCTTGAAGTATTTAAGACCAGGTCTTTGAGTGAACTGGTCTAGTGGAAGGTGTATCCCTGCCCACGGCAGAGAGCTTAGAACTAGATGATCTTTAAGGCCCCTTCCAACACAGACCATTCTATGATTCTAAATAGTTAACGGAAGTGATTCTCTCCATGAAGTTTATGTCCCAGAGTGCACACTAAGGTGGAGCAAGTCATTGTGATGATTAGAGGGCAGAAACAAACAGTACACACTTTGAGGCTGAAGGACATTATTTTCTTTGGTCTTGATGCAGAATTCCACTGAAGGGTTACTGTAGAGAAGAATGAGCCCGATTTCTGTCAGTAGTGCACGTTGAACGGCAAGATTCAATGGTCATAAACCAGGGAAATCCTGACTAGACATAAGGAAAATCCTCTTTGCACTGGGAATGTTTAAGCACTGGAGCAAGCAGTCCAGAGTGGCTGTAGAATAGTTACCCTATAATATATTCAAAACTTGACTGGGCAAGATCGAGCAACCTGGTCTAACTTAGAAGCCAACAGTGCTCTGAACAGCAGGTTGTTCTGAATGATCCCCAGGGATACCAGGGGTCGAATTTCTCCCTTTGGGAGTTATGTCCATTAGTATTTTAATTAAATCCTGAAGGATTTATTGGCCAGCTACTTTCATCATCTGACTGATGAAATCAGTCATTTAGACCAATAGTGACTTAAATATTTTGTAACAAACAAACATAATATAAAGCAAATTAGAGGGAATTATGAAAATTACTTGCATCCTGAATTTGTTTGAGGGAAATAAATCATGCACATCATTGTAGCCATTCATGGAAAACATCTGCTCACTAGAAACTAAAAACAACTAAGGTCTTTAACTGTATTGAAAAGAAATAGAGTTGATCAAGAGTCTGAGAGATTTCCTCCTATGATCTGGCCTACAACTATTTTATTTATTTTGGTTTTCAGAACAAGGTTAAAAGATTATTACTATTAACTTACTAAGTTAGGGTGTGTAATAGAATTTTATCTGCAGAATTTCTTATGTCTTAATGGATTCAGTAAAAACTTAAAACAGAGAAAATGGTCCTATTATCAGAATTATGGGTGGTTGACTTCCTTGATAATAAGATGTTTTTTGTTCCAAATGGAAAATATACATATTCTGTCTTTTTACCACATTTATCCATAAGTGTTATATGCCCTGGTTTTCACAAATTATCAGGCATATTTATTGTGGAAGGGTAGCTTTCTGCTTCTAGTTCCACTTTTGATTAGAATTGCTAATTACTTACCTCATATTTTAAGATAATATGCCATAGATTGCAAATGAGTCCAAGGTAGTTATAAGAAAAACTGAAAAACAGGTGTCTGCCTTTTGATTGGATGCAGTGCTAGAAATGAAGAGAAGGTAATGATTACTGAAGAAAGAAATCAGATAGAAATCTTTACCTCAGCTTGTAAATGTGCCTACTATGCTTGATATTTTATCAAGAGAGGATAAATATCACCCCTCTTTTTTAATGTTTTAATGGAAAAACTAGAACAATATACCACTGAGAATGTGAGATACCATCAAACATATCAGAATTTGCATTGAGAAGACACTTGTTTGAAATCTGTGTACTATGGAGGAAGAGGAGTTCTGAATTTTAGAGTCAATTTGTGTCCCAGTCATGCAAGAGGAACTATATCCAATTTGGGGGTTTAAATTTATTTCTATGCCACTTTGACATTCTATGACATTTGTGTACAGTTTTAAACAGTTGAAAGCATGTTTTTCTGTACAGTATGGAATAAGACTCTTCCCCCAGGACAAACTGTATATTCCTCCAAGTCAAGGAAAATCTTAATCTTCCAATGTGCAAAATCTTTTGGCATCCTATAATTTCATGAACAATTAACACTTTATAAAGTATTACTTTTAGAGTGCCAGAGAGAATTTGCCAATTTTTTAACCATTCCTTTAGATGGAATGATTCACAATGTTGGGAATTTTTTCTGGAAAAGTTCTATCATTTATAACTTCAGACAAATTCAAGAGTAAAAATAGAGGGGATAAGCAAGAACTTTTAACCTTCTTTTCACCTTTTTAGTTGCTTTTAAAGTTAGCCAGCATTATTTTAATAGTATAAAGCAAAGTTTCTTTTTGATCAATTATGACTACTAGAAATTTCCCAGAAAAAAAAAAAAAAAAAAAAAAAAAAAAATGTACGTGGAACCCATCCCTTCCATTGATCAGTTTTTGGAGGTGCAGAGCACAGAATTCCAACTTCTGCATTCTTCAGCTTCCCTTTATTTTCTTACAGAGATTGCTGAGGGAAGAGGGAGCCTGGAGAGCACAAAGGGCTGGAAGCTTAGCTGAAATTGTACTCCTGGCTCTGAGGCCTTGAAAGCCCCAGGAGTCCTGGCCTGAAAAGCACTTTTCCATGACATTCATGGCATTTCCATGTTATCAATGGTATTACAGACATTTGAGCACTGTGACTCACACTGCCTAGGAAATCAGAAGTCCCCAAAGCCAGACAGAGACAGAAAAATCTCCAAGGCTGCTGCAATACTACTGATAGAATTCCCTGAGCTGCAATATCATTGCAACACGCCCCCCTGGCAACAGGGTAATGGTAGAGTTTAACTGCTATTACTTCGCGCATGTCCTACAAGTGCAGTTTTGTTTATAGGCATATATTTCATAATTAAATACTGAGGAATTTCAGTATTGAATTCATTTGCTATTTTATTCTTGATTCAGAATATTATTTTTCTAGAAAACAAACAAACCTACACGTACACACACACAACAAACAAAACATAACACATTAAAATTCAAACCCCTGATCACTACTTCTTGCAAAACACATTTAGAGAGGAGAAGCCATTTTAGTGACACCTTTGACAACAGTCCTTTATAGTATGGATGGGATTAGACAGAATTAAGGTTATGCTCTTATAATAAAATCTTGGAGCATAAATTAAGAAAGCAAGTACAAGTCTTTTGGTCATAGAAAGTTGTAATTATTTCCTAATGTGTCCCTTTGCTTTTTATTATTATTTTTTATTGATTAGAAAATAAAACTATGTTGTGGGACAGCTTCTGACAAGTTATGAGGACAGTTGTTAATACAAGGCAACGCAATAACCATTCCTTTTCCTCTCTGCAGGAAGGACTGAAGATACACTAGAGCAAATTGATGTCAGTTTGTATCTTGCACGATCTAATGTGATATATACTTAATCTAGCTTCAAACTTCTCTACCAGGACTAGTATAGAACTTGAAATTATGACATCTAAATGGAGATGTCTGCATAGTGGTATCTTTAGGTCCTGTAGACGTCCAAGCAATAGAGATGTGGGGCTTGGTTCAATTTCCTAAATAAATATTTCTGGGGCCATTTTAGATGTCATACAGTATCTCACCCAATCTCTAGCTGCCACTTGAAAATGTTATGTTTCTTGTAGGTCTTGTGTTAGACCTACCAGCCAAATTAGAATGTCTTGAGGTGATCCTCCCACTTTACTCAGCATTGGTGAGTTCACGCCTGGAGTGTTGTGTCCAGTTCTGAGCCCCCAGTACAAGAGAGACCTGGATATATTGGGAAGAGTCCAGTGGAGGGCTACCAAGATGATCAGGGGACTGGAAGATCTTTCTTATAAGGAGAGATTGAGAGAACTGTGACTGTTCAGACAGGAGAAGATGAGGCTCAGGGGGGCTCATGATCTTATCAATGTCTATAAATACCTGAAGGAAGAGCACAAAGAAAATGGAGCCAGGCTCTTTTCAGTGGTGTGACAGGACAAAGTGACAGGACAAAGGCAATGGTCACAAAATGAAACACAGGAGATTCCCTCTGCACAACAGGAAACACTTTACTGTGTGAGTTACCAAGTAATGGTACAGGTTGCCCAGAGAGGTTGTGGAGTCTAGCCAGTTTTTAACACAGCAAAGAGTGTACCTGTCCAAGCCATGGCATGCCAGTTTCTCCAAGAGAATACTATGGGAGACCATGTCAAAGGCCTTGCCGAAGTCTAGGTAGACTACATCAACAGGCTTTCCCTCATCCACCAGTTGGATTGCTTGGTCATAGAAGGAGATGAGGTTGGTCAGGCAGGATTTGCCTTTTATAATAATAATAATAATAATACGTACAAAACAAGTGATGCACAATGCAATTGCTTACCACCCACTGACCAATGCCCATCTCATCCCTGAGCAGCAGTCCCCCCACCCTGGCCAGCCACCCCATATTAATTGTTCAGTATGACATCATACAGTATGGAATATCCCTTTAGCCGGCTTGGGTCAGCTGTCTTGGTTCTGTCCCCTCACAGCTCCTTGTGTACCCACCCCCCAGAGTGTGGTGTTTAAAGTGGCAGCCAGATACCTGTGAAGTTTTTCTTATGCACCATCTTCAAAGATCAACCTCCTGGCAGGGACACCACCCACTAGTTCAGGTTGCTCAGGGCCTCATCTAATCTGTTCTTGAACACCTCCACGGATGGGGCATCCACATCCACATCTCTGGACAACCTGTTCCAGTGCCTCACCTCCGAATGAAGAATTTCCTTCTAACCTCTAATCTAAATCTCTCCTCTTTTAGTTTAAAACCATTCCCTCTTGTCGTATCATTATCTGATTGAGCAAAGAGTTGCTCTCTGTCCTTTTAGTACTGAAAGGTTGCAGTGAGGTCCCCCCCGGAGCCTTCTCTTCTGTAGGCTGAACAGCCCCAGCTCTCTCAGTCTTTGTGGGAGAGGTGCTCCAGCCCCCTGATAATCTTTGTGGCCCTCTTCTAGACCCTCTCTAACAGATCCACAACCTTCTTGCACTGGGATCCACGGACCTGGATGCAGTATTCCAAGTGGGACTTCATGAGGGGAGAGTAGAGGGGAATAATTACCTCCCTTGACCTGCTGAACACTCCTCTTTCAATGAAGCCCAGGATGCAGTTGGCCCTTTGGGCAGCAAGCACACACTGCCAGCTCATGTCAAGCTTTTCATCCATCAGAACCCTCAAGTCCTTCTCTGCAGGGCTGGTCTCAATGTGTTCTTCTCCCAGTCTGTACTCCTGTCTGAGATTGCCCTGACCCAGGTGCCACACCTTGCACTTATACTTCTTGAACCTCATTAGGTTCATGTGAGCCCACTTCTAAAGCTTTTCCAGGTTCCTTCCTTCTGATGTATCAACTGTACCACTCATCTTAATGTCATCTGCAAACTTGCTGAGGATGCACTCAATCCCACTGTTTATGTCATTGATAAATATAGCAAACAGTACCAGTCCCTGAACAGAGCCCTGATGTACACCACTCGTCACCAGCCTCCACTTGGACATAGAGCCATTGACCACCACTCCTTTTCCACTCAATGTTCTACCCATCAAATCCATATCTCTCCAGTTTGGAAATCAGGATGTCACGTGGGACCTTGTCAAAGGCCTTGCAGAAGTCCAGATAGATGACATCAGTAGGTTTTCCTTTGTCAACTGATACAGTCACTCCATCATAGAAAGCCACCAGATTGGTCAGGCAATAATAGATTGGCCATAAAATAGATAGATAGATAGATAGATAGATAGATAGATAGAAGACTTGTCATAACATATGTCACATTCTGTTTAGATTTTCAAAATATTTTGAAAGAAATATACAGTCACAAAGTAATCTGTGATGCTGCTATTTCCAGATTTTGATGAAACAATAATATACCACATTCACCCCAAAGTTAAGATGTTCTGGCAGCTCATTTATCTCTTGCAGAAACCAATACTGCACCTTCTAATGTGGCTAGTGTTGCCTGTGGGCAAGATCTTCACATTATTTATGAGGTGTTCACTGTCTGTAAATACCATGAAATGAAGAAGCAACAAAACCAGAAAGCATGTACCTAATTCCCCAAGTCAGACAGACTACAATTCAGAAAAGAGCCAAGGTCTGCAAACCCAAAATAATTATAAGAACATGACTATTTAAACTGATTTCAGATCATACTTTCTGACAGAAAACACAAATTCAAAGGTTAGTAAAACAGCCAAAAGCACAATACGCAATATAAAAGAACACTATCTAAATAAATAAATGAGTAAATAAATAAATAAATAAATCCACTGAGCCGTTGAGTAAGTAGAAAGCTATACATTGGAGGCAGAATAATCTCTTTGGGCCTGGTAAGATTCATCTTGTAGTTTGCAACACTGATTATTCCAAGAGAGGGAACTTAGGTATTTGTACCCATTTTCCTAGAGTAGACGTCCACTTGGTATATTCCATGCCTTTTTTCCCCTTTTAGTTACTTGTTGAAAAAAATCAGAAGTAGCTCACTCTTTCTACTGTGAAAGGCACACAGTTTTCTCCCTTCGCTTTCTTTTCTCCCCTTTGCTCTTCTATTTTCCATAGAAGCAGATCTTAGCAAAGAAGGTGATTTTGTTTGTTTGTTTTTGCTTTTCCCTTCTACAAATGTCCTGGCAAACTCAGTAGCCACAGAAAGATAACATTTAAAGCAGTTTCAGTAACTCAAGACCATTCTCTTAAGGGATCTTATTGTCAAGTTTACCGTTAAAATCAACAGAACCTCAATAACTTCGCACTCATTCTGCTTTTGGTCTACAGTTATCAAATGAATTTAACATTTTTCAACATATTTGTCTGAAATGACTAAGTGGGGAGAGGAGTGATATCCAAATTGTCTTGTTCCATTTAGGCATAGTCTTCTAATCCAGCTGCAAGTTGAACCATCCTTGGTGTAAGACTCAGTGACATACCCTTTTCTGTATTCCTTCTCTTTTACAACTGGCATTAGGGTGACAAGTAAGAACCATCATACCAAATACTCAAAAAAAAAAAAAAAAAAAAAAAAAGACTCAAAAAAGACTCTAGTCTCAACTTCTCCAAAATTAATCCTTACACATAAAACTGAAAAAGTTTATCTGTTTTTAAGGATGAATCCAATAATATTTAACATAAAGAAGCACTAGTGATGGATGAGTGGATGAGGGAATAGAGTGCACCCGCCACAAGTTTTCTGATGACACTAAACTGGTAGGAGTGGATGACACACTGGAAGGCTGTGCTGCCGTCCAGCAAGACCTAGACAGGCCTAGAAGTGAGACCTAGAAGAGCTGGGAGGGGAAAAATTGAATGAAGTGTAACAAAGGCAAGTGTAGAGGCCTGTATCTGGGCCAGAAGAACTCCAGATACCAGTATAGGTTGGGGACTGACTTGTTGGAGAGTAGTATAGAGGAAAGGGACCTTGGGGTCCTGGTGGACAGCAGGATGATCATGAGCCAGCGCTGTGCCCTTGTGGCCAAGAAGGCCAATGGCATCCTGGGGTGTATCAGAAGGGGTGTGCTTAGTAGACTGAGAGAGGTTCTCTCCCCCCTACTCTGCCCTGGTGAGAACACATCTAGAATATTGCGTCCAGTTCTGGGTCCCTCAGTTCAAGACGGACAAGGAACTGCTTGAGAGTCCAGTGCAAAGCCACGAGGATGATTAAGGGAGTGGAGCAACTCCCTTTTGAGGAAAGGTCTGAGGGAGATGGGTCTCCTTAGCTTAGAGAAGAGGAGACTGAGGGGTGACCTTATGAATGTTTATAAATATGGAAAGGGTGAGTGTCAGGAGGATGGAGCCAGGCACTTCTTGGTGACATCCAATGATAGAGCCAGGGGCAATGGGTCCAAGCTCGAATATAGGAGGTTCCGCTTAAATATGAGACAAAACTTATTTAAGGTGAGGGTGACAGAGCACAGGCTGCCCAGAGGGGTTGTGGAGTCTCCTTCTCTGGAGACATTCAAAACCCACCTGGACACATTCCTGAGTGATGTGATTTAGGTGTTCCTGCTCCGGCAGGGGGATTGGACTAGATGATCTTTCAAGGTCCCTTCCAATCCCTAACATTATATGATTCTGTGATTCTAAGGAAGTACAAGTTTCTTGCTCCCAGAAAGAGTCCTTACTTTCTATCTGCACCGTATAACTATTTATAAATTAAAAAATTGCTATCACCATGAAATATTGTCTCAAGTTATTTTTTTTTTAGTTTTAAAGAAATGAACTTAAAGAAAATTTTAATAAATTTTAATAATTTAGTTTCAATAACTGCTGTTATCTCTCATTCACTGAATATATATAAATAATAAAATCATTAAAAATAAGTTGAACAAAATTACAGTAATGCAATTCTGCTATTAATTTCCACCCTGGATGCAGAATTTATTCTCTTTAGACATTATATACATCTTGTGTTTCAGTTTCTGACTATTCTCTCATTTCTATGGTTGCAAAACTATGACTGTCTGTTTTTTCCAACTTCTATAAATTTACTTACTGGCTTTTACTTTGGAAAGTATGAAAATCCTGCAGTCTAATACTGCTGGAAAAGGCAATTGTGGAAAGAGGAGAATCAATGGAAAAGATGTTTCTGATATGACTGATAAGATGATTTTTCAAAGAAAATTATTTGGGAATTCTTGTCATTAGTATGGGGAAGTGAGTCATTTAAGTATTAAGACATGCATTCATTCTCTACCGTTTCAGAAAAGGAAGACTGATATGTGAGTTCCACTTTACAGGTTAAATAGATGCAACTACATTTTTTTAAAATTGTTATTTATTTATTTATTTCACTTCACATAAAACACTTTTTTTTTTTTTCATATGAAGCAATGTAATTGATTTGAACCGAGTGCACTGTAATTCTGTAATTAAGAATTCCCAAGTTTTCATGAAAATGGAAAACAATGCAACTTAGACAGAAATGTGGTAGATAAATTTAACATTTCAATGCACTTTTAAAATATTCTTTAAAACTTTTCAGTTAATTAGCTTTTTTTTTTGGGGGGGGGTCTAATTCTATAGAACAAGGGGTACTTTTGTTTGTTTGTTTGTTTGTTTGTTTTCCCTGCAATCTTGGTCAATAGGTTGTAACTTAAATCTGTATTATTCCTCATTTATCAGTAAATTTTGTAACTAATATACTAATATAAGTACTTAATATAGCCACATCCACTGACAAATCCATTAAAGCTAATGTAATCACAATGTTTTATTACTTCTGTCCATTACTTTTTGAAACACGTATATGACATTTCTGTATTGAATTCAAAGAAATTATTAATGCAGTTAAACTTTCCCACTTTTTCTTTCATATTTTTAATGAGGTTATAATTTAGTAACATGTATTGTTCTATTAATGTTGATTTACTAATTTTGTTATTGGGTGCTTTATTGAAGAATTTCCTCCCTATAATTTAAAAGAAAATGTATATATATATGTAAATCATGGAAACCTAGCTGAGTTATTTTTCCCCTGTAGATACCTATTAAAATAGTGATGTAGGTAAGGACAGCTCCTTACCTACAAAGGCTTTATTATATTAAGGGGAAAGGACAAAGCAGAGTGAGCAACAGAATTCAAGATTTTGTAAACAGAATTAGAAGAAATTATTGAAAATAAGAGATGAAAGTTTATGAAGTTTATACATTTCAGGCTTTATTCAAACCATTACAACAGTGTTTAAGCAGTTCTCCAAATGCTGGACATAACATAGAGGTGTAGCAGAAAGAAAAAGAAAACAGTCACCTTCCTTTCATCAGACAGCAATATAATTACTCTCCCAGACAGAAATTACAGAAATCATAACAAATAGGAAAGCAATACCTCACACTTTCAGATTGCAGTTTTGGTTGCAATCTAAAACACATCATCAACTTAAAAGTGCAATAGACAACAGATTTATTTTTGTATAGGCTGGTCAAGCTTCCTCTCTTGTATTGACATTCAAGGGCATATTCCACAGTCCTGCAAGATGGAAAATAATAGCAACAACAAAAACAAAATCTTTAAACATGACATTTAAATGTTTAAATGTCTGAAACAAGCTTTCTGCATTCTAGATTTTTTTTTGTTTCCTGTCATTATATGCTACAGCTGGAGGGCCTAGCTGACCAACCCATTGCTGTGGATTAGGGCAAGTCTGTTCCTCTCAATTCAATTCATTACAGGTTCTGAATTAAAGTGTAAGCTTTGTACATTCATCCTATGGGAAGGATGATGCTTAAAACAAACAAACAAACAAAAAAACTGTCTTTAAAACAGCAGTCTTCATCCTGAATATAAAGCATGTCTTTCCATTAGTCAATGTAGATAGAAATACACTCATTATCATTATCTTACATTAATACTTTGGTGGAGGACGTGGGAACAGTGTTAATGTTTTTTTTCTAATGAAAGTTCTCCTTTTTTATATATAATTATTGAGCAACTTAACAATAGATGAAATATTATCTAGACTTCTTAGTATAGAACAGAATTAATTTATTTCTAAAAGTTTTTTCAATCATTTTAATTAAATAAATGTGTTTTTTCTTTTGACATGCAAAAACTAAACCATGTTTTGAAATAAACTGTATTTCCTCCTTCCTTAATAAGACTATTTAAAATCTCTAGAGAACAGGACCAGGTATTATAATTATCAGAATCAAATAATTTACTGCTGTTCTTCCTACATTTATTAGAACTTGATATTGTTAGCTTACCAGTTTTTGTGCTGACATCTGATTTCAGTTTATGAAACTAAACATGGCAACATTTCCTTCTAATATTGTCTTGAACTTTCAAGGGCAGTTAAACCTAAAAAACAGATCAAATGCAAAGCAGTTATATTTATTGGTATGTGTTGCTAATAAAAATGTATTGAAATGGCTGATTATCCCTTTTCCTAAATGGTATATGACTATGATATCTGGGGATTATACACCCCAGGAATGTACTGATATTGACTTGTCTGTAGAATAAAATAAAAATAATAAAGATATTTTACAGATATAGGACAGTTTTTAATTTTTAACACTGTCTTATAATCATAAGTATCATTGAGGTTCCATAAACTATCATAAGGTACCATAGACTATCTACTTAAGCATTGATCTGACTTGCATTTTAATATTGCCAGCTTTTCTCTTTCCTGGCTTATTTATTTATTCTATCCTTTTCTCTCTCACTTTTGTGAAACTGGCTGTTTTTTTAGTGGACAAAATGAAGCTGGAGAAAATCAATCATTGTTCAATGTATACGATGCCTAAGGCATATCATCATCCTGGTGGGAATATTTTACAGATTTAAGCTACACTTTTTTCTAGTTTGTCTGTAGGAGGAATGAACTTCCCACCATAGGTACTTATGTACTTATTTCTGTTTATATAAAGATATTTATTGCATAAAATTTTCAAAAGCTTCAGTCACAAATTACAAAGCAAACAATGTGTTAGCTTCTTTTAAATCCAGAAGGAAAACATAAAACATCCAGTCCTCTGCGCACATATACTTGTCCTCCGGGTAGTCTGAGTAGCATAAATACAAGTTCAGAACACTGTGGATGTTTTGGAGTGGAGAATAGGAAGAATTCCAGAACTTAGGGATTGTCCTACCAAAAATCTTTAATGCTTATCTTCTGTGACCACTGCCTCTGTTGATCCCAGAATGATCTGGGTGTTATAAAGTCGGTATCTACAAACAGATATAGTGAATTACTTGTAGGCTGAAACATAAAATGTGAAGTGACCATCATGAGTCCACATCTTCCAACCCTCTCAGAAACCTCATATAGCAGGAGGAAACAGAGATGGATTCATGAAGACTCAATTCTACAACCTCTCCAAAGCCTTTCTTGTGCAACTTTGAAGGACCCTTGAAAATCAGTCTTTAGTCTCAAAAGGATTCTAAAGTAAAACAATCAAAATAAGTCCACTTTCCAGCACCTTGAAGAGAGCTTACAAATGGAATTGTGAAAAGATTTGTTTGATAAGTAAATATTTCCAGTGTGCTGATCTTCAGTTATCAGTAATATTGCCAATAGTAAGAATTGACTGTGGTGATAACCTTATCCTTGTCCTATAAGCATATTTAAGTATGTATCTGGAGAAATAACTAAACATTATCAGCATTGGTACTTCTACATCCAGGAAGCTCATATGGTGACTTCCTAGCACAGTAGGATCTACAGAGGTCACCTCCCTAATAGATATGAACTGATTCCATTTGTATTTGTAAGAAGGAAGACAGACATTATGAATCAGTATTTTTTTAAAGCACAGTGTTTATTCTAAAGGTACTAATTACATGTTAAAACAGGCAAAGTTTTGGATGTCATCGGTGATTTTCAGGAACTTGTATTTCTCAACCTATGTTTCTTCTCCAAAATCTTGCCTATGTCTACCATGATACCTATATAGAGGACAGTGAAAGAGACAGAAATGTTTTTAAAAGTACATGTCAAACAGCAATTCTTGACTTAGGGAAGGAAATGTGCAGGCCTTTGCACCAAAGTATTACTACAAAGGAAAAGTAAATGATCCATACAAACTTGATATGCAGGCAAGTTTGCATGAAAGATGTATTCAGTTTTGATGAATACCGTCTATGCTATGCCTCTTGTCATCTTCTCTGCTGCTCTTAATCCAAGGCACACATGGAGCCGTCTGTACTGATATGACCCTGATATATTCACCAATCAGATTGCTGTACTGTTTTCAGATTATTATGATTATATAAATCTGATACTATATAGTATCTATAGTATCTACTATACATAGCAAATTATGTATATATTGTGCTGAATATTTTTTCTTTAAAACAGAAGTGAAAATATGTCTATAGTTTAGGGAAAATAGAGATGTGATTGTGAAAAAACAACAATAAATAAATAATAATCTGATTATTTCACTGTTTACAGTAGTCACTGTCATTGAGTCATGCAGTTTAGCAATGTGAAATCAAAGTTAATGAAACTTTTTGTGTAAGCATTTTAAATATATACCAGTCAACAATAAAATGAAATATAATAAAAGCAGTATATTGAATTGATTTACTGTAGCCAAGATGAATTTGATAACAGTTATAGATTTAAGGCTAGTCAGTTAGTTGTCTTGGTGCTATAATATAACTGTTTCTCCATTTATTTTTTTTCTATTGTGTCATTACAGTTTTCATGATCATGAGTAAGATTCCTTTATTCTTGTGCTTTTCCTTCTTCAATGTCAGCCTCCAGCATTCAGGAACAATCATCACAAAGTTTTCTCATTGATTTGTAAATATAATATATGCATGTACAACAATATATATGATGTAATTGGAAGGGACTACAGTATAGGTGTTTACCGTGTTTATTGGCTAAAAGTAATATAAATTAATATTACAATTTAAACGCCAAAAAGAGTGATTTCTGCATAAATAAAACTAACTTTATACATTTAGTGTATTTGTTGCAGTCTCCATGGTTAACCAAAAGTTCACTTAACAACAATCGAATAAAGACTACAGATTTATTATCTTATATTATCTTCTATTTTCTCTGAATACAGTTTTTCAGGAACTGGCTTTTCAGGACTTCTCAAGATCATTTCAAGTATTAAACAGGCCTTTTTTTTTTTTTTTTTTTTTTTTTTTTTTTTGGCTTTCTTGTGTGTGTACTGGTTGATGATTTAATTAATGTGAAAGCTATTGAAGGTAAATGAAAAGTTAAAATTGAACTGCATGGAATGAAGAGCCCCTAATAGGGCTCATAACTTGATATTCACATTAATATCAAATGAACAATCTTACTGGAATAAATAGCAGATTAATTTAAATTGCTGAGGCCATTAATTAATATTTTACATAGAATTGTATGAATCTGTTAGACTTCCAACTTAATATTACTACAGTATGTAAGCAGATGACTAAGCCCTGTCCTGAGGTTTAGGTAACAATAGACAATGAGAAACTGCTGAGTACAACAGAAGAAACTGCTGGACATTGCAATAACCAGAAGGTATTGGAACAAATGTCCCTGCTGGGGCAAAGGTTTTAAACCAGGTGAAGACTTGGATGATGCATGCAAGTTGCAAACTGCAGGGACTGCCTGGGGACTCTTTAATGACAAGAGAGAGGGCTGTCTTTCCTTCAGGAGGTGTTCTGTCTTTGAAAAGTTGCATTGCAAAGTGGAGGAGTTATAGTTGTAAGTGAGCAGGCAGGCTGCTCAGCGTCAGAGAAGATGAAAGAGGAACAGGCAGAATCTTCTAAGAGATTGTTTGGTCACACATTGGAAAGGGCTGCTCATAGAAATGTTGGAACCCCAGTCCCTGGAGGTATTTAAGGTGTGTGTAGACACTTCATAAAGGGACATGGTTTAGTGATGGGACTCGGTAGGTCAGGTTGATGGTTTGACTTCATGATTAGAACTTCATGATTGTCTTTTCTAACCTAGAACCCCAACTGCAGTGAAGACACAAGCAGTGCTCATCCATAGCGTAAGAGTAAATGTAACGTGGGGAAGATGAAAAGTGGAAGATGGTGACTTCTTGCACCAATAGGAGAGGTTGTGATTCATCTAAAAGCTTACTACTTGTCTTGGTTTTGGCTGGGATATATTTAATTCTCTTCTTAGTAGCTGGTATGGTACTGTGTTTTGGATTTAGGATGAGAATAATGCTGATAACACAATGATGTTTTAGGTGTTGCTGAGCAGTGCTTACACTAAGTCAAAGACTTTTCAGCATGTTATACTGCCCTACTTGCCAGGAGGCTGGGGCAGCACAAGATGCTAGGAGGGGACAGAAACAGGACAGCTGACCCAAACTGGCCAAAAGTACATTCCATACCATGCAATGCCATGCTGAAGAGTAAATGGGGGGAGTTGGCCAGGGAGGGGGGGTCACTGCCAGGGGACTGTGGTGATCAATTGCTTAGTTCATCGCTTGCTTTGTACTTTCTTTTATTTATTATTATTATTATTATTATTATTATTATTATTATTATTATTATTATT
>CM021767.1:73535703-73596073 GCA_011076525.1 Nettapus auritus | reverse complement strand
TTATTATTATTATTATTATTATTATTATTATTATTATTATTATTATTCTCCCTTCCTTTTCTGTCCTATTAAACTGTCCTTATGTTAACCCATGAGTTTTTACTTTTTTTTTTTTTTTTTTTTTTTTTTTTTGATTCACTCCCCCATCCCACTGGACGGGGGCAATGAGTGGACATCTGTGAACATCTGTGTGGTGCTTATCTGTCTGCAGGGTTAAACCACAACATAACTACAAAATAGGTTCAAATTCCTCAAAGTTGAATAGAAGTGAGTCAAAAGTGACTACAGAGCTCTGCAGGAGACAGTTAGGGGAATGGGGGACTAAGTGTTTTTCTCCTCAATCCTGCAAGTATGGAGAGAGGAGGGGACTGATACTAAATGTCAACAATTGTTTGCAGAGTTGTCATTGGTGACAGGGTTTTGGTTTCTACAACCCTTGATGCCAATCAATATCTGCCTGGGAGAAATGTGATTCTTCTTACTTAAGTGAGGCAAAGGTATCTGCTAGAGAGATGGCTGACCTGGTAAGTAGTGCTTTATAATAGGAATGATGGAGGAGAGAGAGAGTTGTCAGAAACTCTGAGGTAGTAAAAGACAAAGTTGAAAAGTGAAGGGCCTGGAGTGATATGATAGAAGAGGGTCACAAAGTCAACCAAAAAGTTCTTAAGATGGGTCAACTCCACCATTTGCATATAAGCAAGACAGTTTGTACAAGTCACCATTACAGAGAAATTGCCAAAACCCTTTTCAGTTTCCTTTTCAGACTTACTGCTCTTATAGTTTTATTTCTGATCTTTCAGTTCTGGATTATTTTACTGTAGGAAACTAAATTGAACCCACCCACCCAAACTAAAAAGACTAAATGTAAGGGGAAGGTGGCATTTATCTACAAATGTCTAAGTTGATTTTTCTTACATATTCTTTCTTATAGATTTAAAATTGCTTCAGGTATGTGTTTGAGGTGATCCTGGAAACCAGGAAAGGAATAGTATCAATGATATGCTGCAGCAGTGTTGTCATTCTCTTGTTCCCTGTACAGGGTCTTCTGTTGATGGGTCACTTATGCTGCAGTCTTTTGAGATCACATGCCTTCCTGGTCTTAACACAAGCAATGTGCTCCTCAGTTTTACTGCCCGGAATGACATTTTAGGAAGGCCACTGGGAATTATGTCAATCGTTATGAATATAGGCCATTATTTTAACCTTTCTGATACTGTTTCTCCCTGTATTTTCACAAATTTCCAATCATCTTTCATTTGTACCAGTTTCACTATTTCTGCTACATGTTTGCATGCTATACAAACAACATCTCCATCACACAACATATATGAAATAACCAACACCCATACAACACCTTCTTCTCTTAACCAATAAAGGGCTATATACATCTGTATAAAGGGTTATAATTAACTATTTTTATTCTGAGTCCATTTTTTCCTTACAAAGTATTTTTCTTATATGGTAGAAGATAAAAAATATTTTACTTATAGCTTGAATAAAAAATAAAATAAAATAAAATTCAATTAAAATAAAAAACCACTATTGTATATGTTCTTCCTACATAAGAATAAAAAGCTAGTTTCTTAAAACATAGACAGTTTAGGACTTTGTTTTCACAAAGGAATAGAGAATGAGATTCAGATGCTGAAACACAATTTCTAATGCCAGTTTAGGAAGCAGGTTTTGGAAGAAATCTTCCAGGCACCACATCCAAGCTGTAAATGTCAAAATTCAAAATAAATTTGGATTTACATAGTCCTTATCTGTCTCCCCATCTGCCTTGGGAAATGAGCAGAACTGCAGAACTGTCTGTACATAAAGAGGAAAACTTGGAAATATCCACAACCTCATGTCTAGACAAGGTACAGAGGCTATTGCTGGACTCTGTGACTGACCTATGAAGAACCAAGTTAGGGACAGCAGCAAACACAATGAAGTGTCACACTTCTGGTGACTGAAAAAATGACAAACTGGTAAACATACATCACACTTAATCCTCAGTACACGTGAATTTTGGAAAGGTGTGCTTAGTGTGTGCAGCTTTGTCCCTCTTACATGCTCAACCACTTCTTGAAAATGTCAGATTCAAACTTAAGTTCTTCAACTCTCTGGATAAATTTAAACTTAAAAAGAGTTCAGATAGACCAACAAGAGCTTTGAGGTGGGGTTCCTTCATTTACCAATTTTTAGTTTGCTAAAAGCATTTTAATATCCATTACATTAGACATGAAAATGTTGCAGTATTCTACTTTGAAGAAAACTAATGTGGGACACAGATGATTCAGTTTTTAGTCCATTCTCTATGTTTAAATTTTACAAAATCTCCAACTCAATTGGAAATGTTACACCTCATGGAAAATAGTAATGAATGCAGAATTTGGCAATCTATCATATTAAGTTTGTTTTTCAAGATTCAGTGAAGGTTCAAGATGCTCTGTTGTTCCTAAGAACAATTTTATGTTGCTCTAGAGAGATTCCATCAGATCTCTCTATTTGAAAACCTGTTTCTTATTTCCTCTAAACCAAAAACATTCCCTCTAAAACAGAAATAAAATGACAGGATATGCCTACCCACAGCTTATAGAAACACCATACGGTTTCTGAGATAAAATAAATAAATAAATAAATCAGAGGTTTTGGAATTCTTCAGAGGTAAAAAAAATATTAACTTATGTGCATCTTGGAGCTTAAAGTCCAGCTTCTCAAAGCTTGTTGTGTTTCTGACCATGACTGATTATATAGATGTCTTTAAAACAGATTTGTTTTAGAAGAGTGAGGTCAACTCAAAATGGCAATTTTTCTGTTTGTCAGTCAATGCCATAACTTGTAAACAGTACTGAAAAGAATCACAACCTCTTTTACATGTACACTGAAAAGGTGATAGACCAGGTCTGTACATATCCTTTTATATAAAAACAAATTTTCTACAAATATTGTCAAAATGAAAAACACAGACTTTTTTGCACCATGAGCAAAAATAGGTACACAGTCAGAATCTGAACTATTATGTTTTAGTCATTTGTTCTCATACAAAAGGCTGTTTTAATAATGGAAGGTGAGAATAATTTTACCTTTTATCTTGTCTATAGTTTCATCCTGAGCTAGGCAATGGCAAATTACTTGATGAAAATTAATGATTATCTGTCCTTTTTTTAGAAGTGACTTAATTATAAGTTTCATAAATAATGGATTAGCAATTCATTACATAACAAGCCGTTGAAGGTAGGCCATTACTATACCTTCTGTTATGGTTAGATGAGCCTGCCACACACAGAAGTTCAGTTTATGGAGTTATACCCTGTATTGCTGCAGCATTCACTGGCTCTGTGCTGATTGAGTCCATTTAGCATTTCCATTATAAATTACATTTTTTCAGCTTCTAATTTCCAGTCTTTTTGGATTAAATTTGGCAGAGAAATTCAATACCGAGTTATTTTCCTTTTCTTTTGCAACAGCCAAACTAGCCAAAATATGGGATTTTCAAAAATGTATTTCTCTATGTATATTGTCTTTGCAATGGTCTTAAAACTTAACTAGATTTGACAAGAATGTAGAAATTGATCTACCAGAGGTCAATGTAGCCATTTATGTGATAAGCAATAATGCAATAAACTTTTAAATGAGTACAACATTTAATGTTAAACTTTGCTACTAAACATGCGCAGTCACATTTTTGTCATTATCATAATTCTAATCTTCATGATGATACCTTTGTTATTAATCAAAAATTTATATTATGTGTTTTTTTGTTATCCCATGGGATTTCACCCTAGCTAATTAGAGATGTATTTGAAATTGATTTAAAAAATAAATAAAAGGTTAAATGCAAGAAATAACCCTTTTGAAAAGGTGTTTTTATGACATACATTTAAAAAAATAAAAATAAACAAACAACATGGAATGAAATGGAAAAACAAAACAAAACAAAACAAAATATAAAATAAAATAAATAAAATAAATAAAATAAATAAAATAAAATAAAATGTCATTACTCTCAGATAAGACTAAAGGTGTATGTAAAAGAGCACTGAAAGCTATAACTTCTAGTACACTTGTACACATACTTGGTGTTTAAATGATTCTCTGGTTTGGTCCAGAAATTTGGAAGTCAGTTGGTTTAGAAAAACTCAGAAAAACATTTTGCATTCAAGCAAATTGTTAAGTCTAATCACATTCAAGTTAGAATCATGGTTTAAACAAGTTTAGATAGCCCATTATAGCTATCATTTATCAATGGCTTAATATTCAAAATGACCCAAAGATATATTTCTTACTGTTTCACCTAATATCTGACAGCCTCAAGAACAAATCCATAATGACATGCGTTTCAAACATTTTGGGGGTTGTTACATGGCTAAATCATTTTTGTGTTGAAACAGTTCTCTCTAATAATCAAATTGTTGTCACTTTTATTATTCCAAAAATAATTAAATTAGGATATAAACCATATGACATCCTTAACTGATTGTTAATGATGATTCAGTATTGGATCTTGTAATTAAAATGGATCTTAAGATAGAGAAGGGAGAAGACTTCTACGTTAAGTTAATAATCATTAACTGGTCCAGTACAAAGTCTCTAAAGGTATCATTTTCAACTCGAGTCTTTTAAGGGCCAAATATTGTTGTACTTATCAATCATTATTCAATATTTTGTTTGAATTTTCAAGTGTCTCTAAGAACTGAATACACCATATTCTTTTAAAGGTCTAATTTGAATTTTTAGTTATCCCAATAGATATAGTTCATATTTTTACTTAATTTCAGCCTTCTAACTCAAAGTCAATTTGGATTAACATTAATTACATGAATAAATAGAGACACTTCCAATTTATGAGTCATTGTTCACATCAAATCAAGGAGACAATCTACCTTCAAATAAGAAAACATCTGCAATAACTTTGTTTCTTTAAATATTTATATATATATGTATTTACACTTGAAAATATCATACGATAATCTGAGCCACAGTTGAAGAGGAAATGGGGAGAATTGCAATGTGGAAAATTGCTCATTTTAGAGGGAACAAAAGCATGGTATTCTATTTTCACCACCTGCTGCTCTTTAAAATCTGCTGTCAGGAGTTTGAAGATACATCCAAGTAATTCTCATCCAGTTGGAATAAGGCTTAGTCTGATGATATTAAATCAAAGAGCTCTGTTCAGGTCCCTTGAAAAAACAGAACAAACAGTAAGGATCATTAGCTTATTTTTCTTAGTATAAACCAAATCAGTGCCATATAAATGTCCAAATCATCGAAACTGGATTAAGGCCTTAGATAAAATATATTACTTTTTCGGAGAATGGAAAGACGTGATTCAAATTTTACATATATATTGATGAATAAGTAAGGTCAAAACTTATACATTTCTTTGTTACTTTTATGTCAACATCTAAAGATGGGGAAAAAAACATTGTGTATGTATTTCTCCTTAAAATATTTGTAAAATATGTAATCATTCTTTATAAAAATCTAGACATTTTGAGGAATAAATGAACAAAATATACAGTAGAAAGTTGAAAGACAGAGGCAGTTGAAGAATAATGTGAAAGATTTAAAAGCCATATTTATGATATTTGTGCACTTTTTACTGAAAAGTAAAGAGTAATTCTGTATTTTTTTGGGTTTGTTTTTGTTTGTTTGTTTGTTTTAGTAAATTATGCATTGGTTTTCAGCTAAATAAAATAGGATATTTAGTAGGTGTAATGCCAAGGTGAGTCATAAATATATAAATAGACCTTGTGGTTCTCAAACTATGGAGAACCATAACCCACCATAGTTTGGTCTTGGGTTGGTTTACAGATAAATGTAATCAAACATCCACAAAATCAAAGTAAATATATATTGCACACACGAAGAGAGAGGAGGAGAGTGTATTCAACAATGTTATAAACTGCGTTCAAATGCCTGAAACTTCGATCCACTATTTTACATTTATGTACAATCAAATTTCTCCAACAGTCTTCTGTAATATATTTTTCATGAAATCAGTTGAGTATGACAGTTTAGATTACTAGTTTACTAATAAATGATGTAACACTCTCTGCTGCATACAAGTAGCTGAAGACTTTGGATCCATTCTTTGACTGTACTAGATTTAACTGATTTTCAAGCAATTGGAATTACTATAGAAAACAAAACAAAACAACAACAAAAACACCTGTACTGTGAAAATGACAAATTATTGTTGGGCTATTTATTTTTATTTAAGTTTGATTAATTCAACCAAATTATTTCTCAGGCTTTATGAACGTTATTTTGCTGATTGAATATAGGCAAAAATCTCCAAGGCTTTGTGTTTCAGATACAGTCATTCACCAGAGAGTGAATGAGGGGGGAATATGTTTTTGATAATTAACAGCTACACCAATTGACCAAGCTAAGTCCATTAATAATTCACTAAAACTAACACAAAATTCCTGTGGTACACTTAGGAATCCAAATACCAATGATTCCTATTCTGACACACCTCTGGGCAGATTTGATGACAAAAAAGCATGTGTTTGGACAAAAATGGGAACATGGCTGCTCATGGCTTGGACTGGCGCACGCTTTGTTGGGTTAAGAGCTGGCTGGATGGCCGGGCCCAGAGAGTCTTAGTGAATGGAGTCAAATCCAGTTGGAGGCCGGTCACTAGTGGAGTGCCCAGGGCTTGGTATTGGGACCAGTCCTCTTTAACATCCTCATCGATGATCTGGATGAGGGGATCGAGTGCACCCTCAGTAAGTTTGCAGACGACACCAAGTTAGGTGTGTGTGTTGATCTGCTCGAGGGTAGGAAGGCTCTGCACGAAGATCTGGATAGCCTGGACCGATGGGCCGAGGCCAACGGTACGAAGTTCAACAAGGCCATTTGCCAGGTTCTGCACCTGGGGCACAGCAATCCCAAACAGAGCTACAGGCTGGGAGATGAGTGGATAGAAAGCTGCCTGTCAGAGAAGGACCCGGGAGTTTTGGTTCACAGTCAGCTGAATATGAGCCAGCAGTGTGCTCAGGCAGCCAAGAAGGCCAACAGCATCCTGGCTTGCATAAGAAGCAGCGTGGCCAGCAGGTCCAGGGAAGTGATTGTCCCCCTGTACTCGGCTCTGGTGAGGCCGCACCTCGAGTACTGTGTTCAGTTTTGGGCCCCTCACTACCAGAAGGACGTGGAGGTGCTTGAGCGAGTCCAGAGAAGGGCAAGGAAGCTGGTGAAGGGTCTGGAGAACAAGTCTTATGAGGAGTGGCTGAGGGAGCTGGGACTATTTAGCTTGGAGAAGAGAAGGCTCAGGGGTGACCTTATCGCACTCTACAGGTACCTGAAAGGAGGCTGTAGTGAGGTGGCGGTTGGTCTATTCTCCCACGTGCCTGGTGACTGGACGAGGGGGAATGGGCTAAAGTTGCGCCAGGGGAGGTTTAGATTGGATATTAGGAACAACTTCTTTACTGAACGAGTTGTTAGTCACTGGAATAGGCTGTCCAGGGAAGTGGTTGAGTCACCACCCCTGGAGGTCTTTAAAAGATGTTTAGATGTAGAGTTTAGGGATATGGTTTAGTGGAAGATTTGTTAGTGTTAGGTCAGAGGTTGGACTCAGTGATCTTGGAGGTCTCTTCCAACCTAGACTATTCTGTGATTCTGTGAACACTTCATGTTTGTAGTTCTCCCTTTCCTAGCACTGACAAGTCAGTCAACTGGAAGATAAATATTCCATATAAATCATTGGTGCCTGTTGACCAAATCAATATGACTAGAAGCTATAATTCTATTTCTTTATCATTTTTTTAATCATAGTATCCTATTTATAAATTATCATTTTATTAGAAATATTTTTTTAGCTGTCCTGAGAACGAAGAATCCAAAAGAGAAGGACATCAGAGGTATTCTAAAAATAAGAGCTTCCTCCCTATTGCAGCTCTGTATAAGTATATTTAAAAGATATTGTTTACAATCAGTATTCAGCATTGAGATTCTTCATATGTGACAAGGAGAATTCTCGGAAGTGATTCTATAAGTGTTCCTTTTGATACAGTAATGCAAACAGCTTGACAATGCTTAGGAAGCTAAGAGGTTGCTGTCTCCCATGCCTCTCCCATATTGTTTGGGAGATTTACTTGAAAAATGAAAGTGCCTTTCAGATGGGATATTCTTGGTTTGTTTAAATGCCATAGGTTCTACTGGAACTAAAGGATATTTTAGGGTTCTGGAGGGTTTATTCCCCAATGTGAAAAATGTTAACTAGGAAATTCCTAAGCATTATTTTCATCTTGTTGTGGGTTAACCACAGTAAGCAGCCAAATACCACATAGCTGCATGCTCACCCCTCCCAAATGGGATAGATAAGAAAGACAATCAGAAAGGTGAAAGTAAGTAAACTTTTGGTTGGGATCAAGATAGTTTAATATGTAAAGCCAAAGCTACACTCTGGCTACTATATCATTTTTATAAGTGTCTTTGAAATGAAAGATTCACCCTTGTCAAGAACACTCTCTACTGAGACAGTGTTTATGTAACACTATTGTGAAATTGTAGTGGGTTTACGTGTCAAGGTTTTGGTAGCAGAGGGGGCCATAGGGGTGGCTTCTGTGAGAAGGATCTAGAAGCTGCCCCATGTTTGGTAAGGGCCCCGCTGCTGACCAGAGCTGAGCCAATAAGTGATGTTGTTTTGCGCCTCTGTGAGAGCATATTTAAGACCAGGAAACAAAAACGCTGCACCACACAGCAGCTGGGACAGTGAGAGGGGTGAGGAATAGCATTGCAGGCGCCAAGGTCAGTGAAGAAGGAAGGGGAGAGGTGCTCCAGGCGCCGGAGCAGAAGTCCCCTGCAGCCTGTGGTGTTATAAGTTACTTTCTCACAGGGTCAAACTATATCAAGATTTTCAATTATGTGAGAAAGTTTTATTAATTGAATAATTAAGCAAGCAGACGCAAGCAAAACAGTGCTGGGCGGCCGGGGAGTCTCGGCTCTGCAAACGGCGCGCACGAAGTGACAAACTATTTCATGTTTATACAGCAGAACAATGAATATTCAATTAACGCCTATACATATTCATTACCTAAACCCGCCTATTCTCACTTTGTATGCTAATTAGCTTATCAGTCCTTTAAACTTGCGCAGATTCTTCCAAGAATTGTTCGCAGGGGTCTTCAGGACGTGGGCAGTGGTCTTTGGGAGGAAGGCCGTATGTCTTCCTCGCAGTGTGCTTTTCACCTTTGGCCTGGAATGTAGTGATTTGGCAGTATTGCAGTTTCTTTATCGGTCTGAGCTAATTTATGCCCTTGTTGTCCACCTGTTTTCTGCCCGGGACGTGATGGTCTGGCAAGCCCCTGCAACCAGTCTCCACACATCCTTCGCCTCTTGGCCTCCAACAGCACATCCTACAGATTCAGACAACCTCCTCCCCATCCGACAGATAACTTTGAGTATATATTCTATTCCAATCTCAGTATGCAAACAACAGTTCATTCTATTGTCTAGTTAACTAAGCATTCTTTTACATTCAACTATTTACTTTCTTGTTTCAGAGTCCCAGTTATATAGTCTCGTAGTTCCGGGTATTCTGATAGGTTCGGGTATTATTCTGCAGTGAATTTGTTTCAGCATGAGATCACAAGGTCTCTGTACAAATCAGGAATTTTACTTAACCCTGTGATATCACAGTCTGTTTGCTTAACCGCATGTCTCAACCTTTGTTATTATGAAACTTCACCCTTCAGCAATATTCCCTTACTTTATACAATGAACAAATATTCACAATTTATTACATGTGGTGAGGACTATGGTGAAGTAGCCATGAAGCAGGACCATGTCGCCCTGCAGCCCATGGAGTACCACGGTAGAGCAGGGTTCCACGCTGCAGCCCATGGAGGAGACCAGGGTGGAGCAGGTGGACCTGCACCGACAGAGACTGCGGCCTGTGGAAAACCCCTGCCAGAGCAGATTCCAGGCCGGACCTGTAGGCCGTGGAGAGGAGACCACGCAGGAGCAGGTGACCTGGCAGGAGCTGCTGCCCGTGGGGGACCCAGTCTGGAGCAGTTTGCTCCTGAGGGATGGACCCCGTGGTAAGGACCCATATCTGGAGCAGTTCTTGAAGAGCTGCTGCCTGTGGACAGCCCACGCTGGATCAGTTCAGCAAGGACTGCATCCCGTGGGAGGAACCCCACAGCACAGGGGACGAGAGTGACCGAGAAGGAGCGGCGGCAAAGAAGGGCTATAGCCTGACCATAATCCCCATCCCCCATTCCCCTGCACCACATGGGGGGAGGAGGTGGAAGAGGGTGGATTGGGGGGGGGGGGGGGGGGGCAGGTGGTGTTGGTTTCTTTCCTTTGTTTCTCACTTCTCTAGCTTGTTAGCAATAAGCAATAAATCTTACTATCTGCCTACGCTGAGTCTGTTTTGCCTGTCACGATAATTACTGGGTGATCTCCTCATCCCTATCTCAACTCTTGAGCCCTTTTCATTGTATTTTCTCCCTGTTCCTCTTTGAGGCGGGGGAGTGAGAGAGCGGTTGTGGTGGAGCTCAGCCGCCCACCCAAGTAAATGGGCCAGTAAGGCACATGTGAAACTCTATGTGTTGACAGAGCAAACAATACAACTTTTGGAGGGCTAGTGAGATAAACAACTTTTACAAGTTGGACTGCTATAACCATCCCAAGAAATCTTGCCGTGCCCAACAATGTTAGGTAACACTGCTTGAATTAGGCTAAATGGACTAATAGGCTGCCTGATCTTTGTCTGTGTGAACTATGAGTGAAAACTCTTCTGTAGAGATTTTTTTTTCCTTTTTTTTTTTTTTTGGTATGTGTGGTTTTTTGTTTGTTTTAGTTTGGGGTTCAGTTTTTCCTCTTTGATTTGCTTTTGCAGGTCTGTTTGTCATCATTGGTGAAACTGTGTGCATAAGAGGATATGTTTACTGTTTTTATTTTGTAAAACTCAACCTAGCAAGGTATTCCACTCTCCTGATGAGAACTTAGTTGCATAACGTAGATATTTGTTTCATCTAAATTCCATTTCATTTGCATAGGTTCTTTCTTCCTAAATCAAGCAGTTGTAATTACTATCCAGCCAGTGAAGGAAGGTTAAATCTATACCTAAATGATCCAGTCCATCTAATTTAAGCAGCTGCCTCTCTCTTCATTAGATGACCTGAGATTTTGTTGTAAGATGTTTAAGTTCACATATACTTATGAATCTAACTAGTTTCATCAACTAGTTTATTTATACTATAACAATAATGCTTATATTATGTAACAGATTTATGATAATTTGTATTTAATTACAGTTTTCCATTAATATCTATGTAGTTTATACATCTCATGAGCATGTTCCTTTTTTTTTTTTTTTTTTTTTTTTCCCTTGGGAAGAAATACTATTATGCAAATGTCTTCTTATCCAAATTAATAGGTACTAAATTAATTTTAATAAAATCAAATATCAATTTTTCCTGGCATCCATCAGTATATCTACCTAATTAGAACATCTTGTAATGTTTCTGGAGTATAAACTAGAAATAGCCTATTTCAGTGTACTGGCATTTTAAGCAAATATTTATATTAGATGGTGCATTCAATAACAATAAGATTATCATCTTCCATACTGTGTTACAGAAAGTCTTTTATTAAAAGCTTAAGGAATAGAGTTTGTGTGAAGGGGCTATGGAAAACTGCAATTTACTCCTAGGCTCATCATCATTAATTCATTCACAAAAGGCAATTCAGGACCAAGTTTGTGTTTACTGGGGAATTTAAATAGGCTCCTTGCTTTTTTCTAGGTACTTTCTTCTAGGTATCTTCATCTACTTTACTGCTTGTAAATGAGACAATTGTAAACTCAGTCCTCGTAAAGAATATTGAACATGAGACTGATTCAGAGCCTTTCTTTGCTTTGTATTTCTAATAATTAATGTATTATGAAAGTAACATATCTTGAGTATCTTTCTGTTGAGAAGCATTTAATTATTTTATGAAGGAAAGAACCTGGGAAAAGATAGTGAACGTCAATGGATAAAAATTATACCACAATACTTACACATTGCACAAGCTGTGAATTACATTTAATTTCACTAAAGCTTAAAATGTGTTGAGGTACAAGTCTAAAAAATATGAAAGTAAATTTGGATTGTTATTTTCAAATGCCATTCTGAGAAATAATAATAATAAAAATAATAAAAATTAAAATATATATCCTCATGGAAGCAGAGGGTCAAGTTCAATTATGGTGTAAATTTATTTATTTCCATGAATTCTGACCTATTACATGAGAACCAAGTTTCATCTGAAAAACATCCCAGAATGTAGTAAGAAATTAAAAACCTTTTTTTTTTTTTTTTTTTTGAGTAATAATTAATTCTGAATACTATGCTAGTTGGTCGAGGCAAGTGATTGTCCCGCTCTACTCTGCACTGGTGTGGCCTCACCTTGAGTACTGTGTGCAGTTCTGGGCACTACATGGCAAAAAGGATGTAAAACTGTTGGAGAGTGTCCAGAGAAGAGCTACAAAGATGCTGAAGGGCCTAGAAGGGAAGATGTATGAGGAGCAGCTGAGGTCACTTGGCCTGTTTAGCCTGGAAAAGAGGAGGCTGAGGGGAGACCGCATCGCGGTCTACAGCTTCTTCACAAGGGGGAGTGGAGGGGAAGGCGCTGATCTATTCTCTTTAGTCACCAGTGATAGGACCTGCGGGAATGGTGTCAAGCTGAAGCAGGGGAGGTTTAGGCTGGACATCAGGAAGAGGTTCTTCACTTTGAAAGTTGTCGCACACGGGAGCAGGCTCTCCAGGGAAGCAGTCACTGCACCAAACCTGTTGGAGTTTAAGAAGTGTTTGGGCTGTGCACTTAGGCACGTGGTCTGAAAATTTGGGTAGACCTGTGTGGTGTCAGGAATTGGACTCGATGATCCTTATGGGTACCTTCCAACTTAGGATATTCTATGATTCTATGATACTTTGATTATTGTCTTAGGCCTTAGAAGTCCTGAAACTTCACTAAGCTGTAGGAATGTGCAAACAGATCATGCCCATTCTTACCCTATAGTAAGCATGACATAAAATATATGTACTAAATAAAAATAAATTAAAAATAAATTAAAATTAAAAAGGTTTTTGTGAAGGTACGTCATTCTAAATTTGAAAAAAAAAAAAAAAAAAAAATTGGAAGTGAATATAAATTTAGCAAAGCTGATTTAAGTTTAAGTCACATTTATATAATCATGTATCTTTATATAAGGAGCAAAATGACAAAAAAGAATCATAACGAACAAGATTATATTCTTTGTTTAATGAAATTGTTGTGCATATTGGATGCAACTGAGAATTCATACCTGTGAAATTAAAAGATTTAATACAGAAATTCTCTGATATCTTCTTTAACATGGACTACAGAACTGTGTGCTAAAGTACTGAGTTCACAAAGTTTTTCTGAACTATAATTTTAGCAGAACATGTACCAAAATTACATCTGAAGTTGTGAACTCAACAGCTTTCACTTTTCTTATCAATGTGGGAAGCCATGCTGGGAATCTGTTCCCATTCAGCAATCTGAAAATGATACATAAATATTACTAATAAATGTAAAATTGTGTAGCTTGCTCCTAGATTTGTCTACCATGATTTGAAGAGTTTGTGAGAGCAAAAGCCTACTATTTATTTTGTACCAGTCTTCAAAAAAATATGAGGAAATATTTGCTCTCAAAGTGACATATGAAAGAAACTGATCTCTTTAGATTTCGTTTATAGATAAGAACTTTTAATTGTAAGACAGGTAGTATTACTTACTGTGTTGAGCTCATCAAGCAGCTAAGTTGCAGAGTCTGAACTAAAATGTAAACCTTTCTCTTTACACTCCCATGCACCAGCTTCAAGTCTCCATAAGTTCATTGTCAGGCAGAATAAACCCTAAGCTCAAATGCATTCCAAAAACTTTTAAAATCTAATTCTTAATATTATAGTATTATCATTAATTGCTATAATTCTCTAGCATTTATACTATGCAGTTCATATTTTGGCATACTTCAATTATAGAGTCAGGAGTCTTTCAAGAGTTATAGTACTTATTTTTAGAAGTTATATATATATGGATATGGATATATATCACCAGTGAAGCCTAGGATACAGCAGTTTACAGAAGTCTGCTTCAGACACACAGACAGAAAGAGTATTCTATTTTCTTTTCTTGCTAGACATCTCTTCAGAAATCAATGACAAATGTTTGAACAAACATTATTCCTCTGCTCCCTTGGGTGTACAAGTGGATTTTTGTTTCCAGTTTAGAAAGAAGACATTACAGTACATTTTGCTGTTGAAGGTGCATGCGATTGTCTGCAAGCAGTTACTACAAATTTAATAGTATGAGTTCTTGTTGCTGATATTTAATAAAAGTGTTTTCATAAGAAATGTCATGGCTTAAAAATCTAATTTACGATAACTTGAACTTAGAAACAATTGGACATAAATGCTACAACCGTATATGGCTATGTTTGACCTATCATTTGTTATTTATATGCTTGTTCTAGTAGCAACTACCTTAATGGTAACAAAATACATTAAAACATTAAACAAAGAAGTAAATCTTTAAATGACAAGTAACAGAGATACCTTGGTAATTTTCATTCTATCCTTGGTACTAACCCATGATGGGTCATGCATTTTTCCAATTGAGATCTATAATTTGTCTTTTTGCAGCTTAATCTTATTTGCTTTTAAGCATAAATCTGCATTATGCTTGTCAATTCCTTTAAATCGAGAAAGTGAATATTTGAAATGAATATTTTAAAAATTATTATTTTTTACCTGTAGACTATATTTGTCTCCTTTGTCTCCTTTCTACTTGTTTCCCCCAAGGCTGTTGAAGCTAAGAAGCAGAATCAACATTTGCATTCTCATGAATGAGTATGAGATTCAGTCAATATGAAAGATGACATAAGACATTTGCTTTGCAACATAAAACAGTATCATCATGATGCTGTTCATCTGCAGGATCAATTACGTTATAGATACTAGGAAAAAAAAAGAAAAAAAAAAATTGAACACCAAGAATTTGCTTCAGATGTTTAAAAACTTAGCATATTGATAGGCATTTGGGTACTCAGCTGTGCCACCTTTACAAAGATGGCTGATCATAGCAATCCAAAGTCCCTTTGGAAGATAAAGCCCGGGAAGAACTCTGAAACCTAAAAGCTGCATCCTTCTTATCTGCTAGAAAGGGCAACATAATCCCTTCAAAGGCTAAAGCACACAGATTAAGCAAAGATCAAATACTCTAAAAAACAAGAGTGTAGAAGCAAGCTAGTTTAGTTTCCATTAGAATGCTTGAAATATACTACAGACTCATCCATTTTCACTTAAATCTAAGGAACATTAAACCTTTAATATTAGGAGCATGAATCTTTTTGTCTATCTCTTCAGGGACCACAAGAAGTTTTGTACAATTCCTGAGACAGGAAATTAACAATGAGACATAATAACCCACTTAACTGGTGCAAGTTTTACAGGGCTGTAAACAATGTATTTTTATTATTATTATTATTATTATTATTATTTTTTGTAGCATTATATAGGCAATAGCTTATTTCCACTGAGGGTTTTCAAGTGAAAACATGATTGAAAGCAAAATCTCCCAGTGGAAGACAAAAACTGAAAGGGAAAAAAAAAAAAAATAAATAAAAAATAATAATAATAAAAAATAAAGATACATAATTTGAAGCATCATGCAATAACTAAAACCAAGGCATTCAAAGTGTTTCTGCAACAAGACAAAACTACTGGGAGCTCCAAATAACTTTTATGGTTATGACCAGATGACTCCAGACTAAATAAAATGCTAACAACTAGCCAAATATGTCCAAAGTTAACTGTCTGCTTCACAAGAACCGTAGACAGTATCACTAACAGTATCTCATCAGGCAGGTCCAAACTTTTTTAGCAGATAATGAGCCTGAGTCTCCAGATGTATAGCAAGAAATCAGCTCCCCATACTGTCTTTTGTATGCCTCCAGGATGAGTCATTCTTCCTGACCTTTCTTCTTGGCCAAGTGGCAGCAGGGTAGGAATATCTCTCAGCTAAGTAGTGACCTCCAGGGTGCTTTTCTGGCCATTCTTACCCTAAACGTTCTACAGACAGGTACTTTATTAAATGGGGTGAGTATACCACAAGTTTCAAAGCTTTTGCTTCAAGTCTGCATACAACTGCACCATGACATTTACCCTGCCAGAAGGCAAAATTGAGATCTCATGAAGTACAACACCAAAGCTGCATCATTTTATATCAGAACTGCAGAGAGTCATTAGAGATCTTCAAGTAGTCACAACTGACTAAGCAATATAGCTTTTATATTTGACAGGTTCTATATTTCTATGTCACCTCAGTTCATCTGAAAAATCTCATTTCATGTTTTTACTTCTTTTTTACTTCTTTACTTCTTGTCTGTGTTAAGAAATAGTGTTTAGAAATAATGTTACGTGTTAGAAATAGTGTTAAGAAACGATACCGTAGATACTAAGGCAAGAGTGCTGGGAGAATGCATTAACATTCCAACAGTGACTTCAAAATATTAAGTGTTTTAAGTACTAGAATATTCATTCAAATTCAAATAGGTTTCTAAAATAAATTAATTGAGAGAAGAGAAATTTTATTGAGTGGTTTCAGTTACAACTCCAAATGAACCCTCTTCCTACTGATTGTACCTCTTGACATTTCTTCTCTAGCTTGCAGTGCTGAATCTTCAGTACTCTGGCAATAAACATTGAAGTATAGGTGAAACTCAGAATGGGTAAAATTCAACATCATTTCAAGAAGCTGAGAATGCATGTATCATACAGTATGCTGACAATTCATATATATAAGATGATGGGAGTACTCTAGGAGCTGTCAGTATTGTACTTGTGCAGCAAGCATCACCAGATCATACAATCATAGAATTACTTAGGTTGGGAAAGACCTCCAAGATCAAGTTGAACCATTAATGTAGTACTACCAAGTCTACCACTAAACTATATCCCTAAGCATCACATCTACACATCTTTTAAATAAATACCCCCAGGGATGGTGACTCAGACTCTTTCCTGGGCAGCCTGTTCCAACACCTCACAACATTTCAGTAAAGATTTTTTTCCTAATATCCAACCTAACCCCACCCCATCCCCTGCCCCGGGGCACAACTTGAGGCCATTCCTTTTTGTCCTATTGCTTGTTGCTTGGGAGAAGAGACCAACACCCACTCTGCAACAACCTTCTTTGAGGTAGATGTAGAGAACAATAAGGTCTCCCCAAGACTCCTTTTCTCTATGCTAAATAACCTCTGCAAGCTCCCAGGCTAGTATCTGTTTCCCCCTTTGAGACAGGTGGGACCCAATAGCAACCAACAGGCCAGGTGCCAAGTAAACATCACCATGATCAAAAACAAACAAACAAACAAACAAAAACAAAAACTAAAAACTAAAAACAAAATTTTTGTGATGGCACCAGCCTCTGAGCCATGTATTCATCAGCTGAGCCTTCAAGATCTACTCAGTATCCCTTCCCACCACTCCATCCAGTAACCGCTCCAGTCCCCTGAAGTCCCTTTTGATATCCTTCAATCTCCTCTCAGCAATTTCACTACTACCAGCCTGAATTATCACTAAGGGGTAATAATCGGAGGGGTTAACAAGGCCAGGAAGTTTCCTGGTAATGTCTCTAACCTGGACCCTAGGTAGGCATCAGACTTTCTCTGTGGAGATTTCAGGATTCTCAGCTTTGCCAGTTCTTGTTCATAAGCACAGTGCTGGTATCAGGAGGGAGCACTGGGTTCAGAAGAAGCAGAAGAAACAGTTCTGTTATGAATACTACACAGTTATTTACATTTTGGAAACACTGCAGTGCAGTTATTAATTATATCTCTTGGATAACTCTAATTTCATCATAGTTTGGAGCTCAGCAGCTAATTAATGTTTTGAAATCTAATAAAAATGAACTAAAAGTTCCTCAGTATTAAGCACTAATAGTAAATATTTGTACATTTCTGAACATTTTTTTATAATAATAGAACCCTGAATATGAAGTAATGAGAGTTTACATGTTAAATACTCATCTGTTGATTACATAATGGCAGATAAAGTGCAAGTGAAAGTTCCGGCTTCCAGTAAAAGCTACATTTTACATACTTCATGTCATGTTAATGACTTCTGTGCATTTAGCTATTGGTTGGTGCTACCCCAATATTTGTCAGCCTAAGACATGAAGACGTGTTAGAGTGCAATCCAAATAAGCACTTCATAATATAGAGTTTTCATCTAGCTAAATTAGATCTTTGTTATCAGCTTGATTTGCAGGAACAGTGATTTTGTTGTGTTTTTGTTTGTTAGTTAGTTAGTTTGTTTGTTTTAATTCTTTTTTTTTTTATTAGATGGAAGCTTGCATAAAAAATGTACTGTTAAGGCAACGCTGATCCTTATTCACAAGAAATAGCATTCTCACCTTAATATGTCCACTAACTGGGGAAGATCATATTCATTGAGAAAAAGGAAATCAACACTTCACCTTCAGAATTCAGCTCATTTTGGATGCATTTACTTGTTCAACTCTGGAAATTTCAGAGTGCTTGTTCAATATATTTGAAATAGATGTGTTCACAGATGCATGTATTTTAAGAATGACTAATGTTTACTGTATTGAACTACCACAAGGACCATATGAGAAAATACAACAAATTACTTTTTCAGTTTGCCATATTTTTTTAAAATTCTATCCTTACAAAATTGCTAATAATTACATACTTTCGCAGAAATGTATCTAATAATTGCAACACATACTTAACATTATTGTCTGTATTGAGTGTCACTGGACACTCAATACAGTGTCCAAGTGTTTTTATGTCATATCTTTGTACATTAAACTCCCTAGGCTGAAACACTTTGTTACTGAAAAAAATTAGACTGACAGCCATTGAATGATGTGAATTATTCTAAAGTACCCTAACTACAGGGAAAGAAAAATAAAATAAAATAAAATAAAATAAAATAAAATAATAAAATAAAATAAAATAAAATAAAATAGCTTTGTTCTGAGCCAGTAGGAATATTTGTGGTATTCAACAGGGAAGGAAAGGGAAGGGAAGGGAAGGGAAGGGAGGGGAGGGGAGGGGAGGGGAGGGGAGGGAAAAGTTTGCTTGCAGAGTCTTTGCATTTTATGGTATAACCTTTCTCAGGAGGAATCTAGCAACTCAGCAGTTATTTGCTTGTGGGTGTTTGATGGGTAAACAAGGAACAAGGGAAATCTGAAAATATGCAGTGTTGAAGGAAAGGAATGCCTGGTACTAATCATTCAATAAAAAACTTTGTATTACTTGTAATCATCAAGTCAGGGCTATCACAAACTTTGCTTCTAGTTTCCAAATGAAAGATCGAAGCTGGGAGCAAAAATATCTTAAAATATTGGTGGGTAGTAGTTCTCTCTTTTATGTTCATATAATCTGGAAAAAAAACAAACAAAACAAAACAAACAAACCAAAAAAAAAAAAAAAGAGAGAGAGATATTTCTAAAGCACAGGCCTTGCCTTTTGAAGGCCTCATAAAATGTGGTAGGATAGTGGTTATAATCAAACAGAATCCATTATGCTGAAATGATCACATAAAGAGGTAAAGTTTGGAGCAAGATGAAGCAGAAATTTCTTTCCAGAGATAGTGCAAAGGCACATGAAATAGGTAAGATGTTTGAAGATATCATTTTCTTCTGAACTGTGGATGCTGCCAGGGTACTTTAACTCCAATTTTTCAGTTTTTCCATTTCAGGAAGGCTATGCCAAGCTTATTATTTTTTATTTTAATTTATTTTTTTGAATATTATATGAAAATAAGGCAGGGCATATCTGATGTTAAGATGCAAAGTGCACATCTTTCACCCAAAATGCCTTCCTAAGTTACTTTTTTAGGAATGACAGGGATACAAACTAAGCCTCTTTTCATTCACCCACCCACCCTACCCCACCACATTGCCATGTAGAGTGAGAGTTAGTTTCTCTGTAAGATAACTCAAAAACTTGCCTATTTAAGATTTTAAAGGCCTGTAATGGGCAGATCTTCAGTATGCTGAAGCAGTAAATTTATTCATTACCTGAATGAATACCTTCTTAAGTGAGATATTACTGTGCATGACATTTAGTCTCCCTTTGTCAGTTAAAGAAAAACTTTTAGAAAGCATTAAAGATTGTCTTCAAAATCATGCTACCTAATAAATTGTACGCAATCCCCAGGATAAGTATTGAGATATAATAAAAAGAGAGTAGATTTTTGCATAAAACTATAACTGAGAACTGCAAACAAAACATAATGACTGAGAATCATCATCATAGTCAACTGTGTATTGCAGAGTCACAGAAGAACCTAAAAAAAAATAATAATAATAAAATAAGAGTTCATACTGCACCAACTATAACAAGCAGAAGACATAAATTCACATATGGGGATTCATGGGCTGCCCAGTCCTCAGAGTTGGCAGAGCGTAACTTTCTATTTGTGGTCACTGAATTTATAAGGCAGCAGTTGTATCAGCTGAACATTCACAAGTCCATGGGACCTGACAGGATTCACTCCAGAGTGGGGAAGGAATTAGGGACATTAAGAAAAATTCCTTACTGTGAGATTGGTCAAACACTGGAACAGGCTTCCTACAGAGAAGTTTGATGCCCCATAGCTGCTAGTGCTCAAGAGGCATTTGGCTAATGCTTTTAGTCACAGAATCACAGAATTGTAGGGGGTAGAAGGGACCTCAAAAGATCATCGGGTCCAACCCCCCTGCCAAAGCAGGTTCCTTAGAGCAGGTTGCCCAGGTAGGCATCCGGACGTGCCTTGAATATCTCCAGAGAAGGAGATATTCAGCTTAAAGCTTTATTATTAAGCTTTAACTTTTGGTTAGCCCTGAACTGGTCAGGCAGTTGGACTAGATGATCTCTGGAGGTGCCTTCCAACTGAACTATTTTAGTCTAGTCTAGTCAAGCCTAGTCCATTCTATTCTAGTATATAAATTTTAGTATAAGAATATGTAACCTACTGGCCAGTCTGGTCAGAACTTATAATTTGTCAACCCCAAAATGCCTTCCACTAGGAATACGTAAGCCCTTAGCAAACAGAGTGAAAGCTGCCTGATAATACCTCTTCCCTTTCCTTGGGGTCCTCTGCCACTGTAACAACATCCTGCTCCAAACTCTGGCATTGCCAGAGGCTCAATGGGGACAGCTCTTTTACATGCTGCTAGTTCTGCTGTTTAGGGTACGTAGTACTCCAGAAATTGACTCTATGATATCCATTGTGAAAGAGTTCTTACAATCTGATACCTCCTTTCTTCTCTAAATTGGTCTCTGAAGATTTTACCTGATACTGCACTTAGGGAAGCCCAGAGAAGGTTCCCAAAGAGCCCTTAGCAGGCTTATGTACTTTTATTTAGATATCAGACAGAATTATAGAGCTCACTCATTAATTAGATTCTCTAGTCAAGCATCACATCTTGCTATCAAAGTCTGTAACACATAAAGGTAACAAAAAAAAAAAAAAAAAAAAAAAAAAAAAAAAAAATCATGTTTTATACTCAAATATAGCTAAATAACTGACTACTGCCTGAACATCTGGAAACATTTTTTTATTATTAGTTTTATTTTTTTCCTGTGAGGGTGACTGTTTCCCAGCACAGTCCTGGGCAGCATTTTCTAGGTGTCCCTGCCTGAGCAGGGTGGCTGGACCAGATGACTTCCACAAGTCCCTTCCAACCTCAGTCATTCTGTGACTGTGATACTGCAACATCTTGGTAAGTTTAATTCACATGTGCTGAGCTGAACAGTTGAGAGAATGGGTATGTTTGAAAATTTTTGTGAAACCAGTACAATCCTGATATTTGAGGAAAAATGTATTCAGTGATGGTTTTCATACAGAACAATGTCAGAAATACTCAGCATCTGAGATTTAAAATCAGAACTACTTCTGAAATAGTTTAGGAAAAAATAAATTGATCAAATCTGTGTAGGATCTGGCAGATAAGACTATGCTGGCTCACTGTCTAATACATGCTGTTGAAAAAGACAGGAATATCTGAAAACATATCCTCTAATGACAAGTTTGGCAAAGCAGATAGAAAAAGACACCAAAAGGCTACTTAAGTCACTTGAAAACAATGGTTTTCCAAAGGCCTTTTCATAAAAAGACAACATTATGTCATTAGCTACAAAAAGAATAAGAGGGTCTCTACTCTGGTGCAGTGGAGTACAAAGGTAACCAACCAAACCTTAAGGTACCTGAAATTAGAAGAGTATTCATTATTTATTTATTTATTTATTTTTACTTTTGTGTTCTTGCAATTTCCATAGCTGGAACAGACTGCTATGCTGTTACGTGTGCTTCTGATATTTACAATGATTTATTCTGAATTAGTTTGGCCTTCTTTATAGGTCAAGATTTCTGTCATTTAAGCAGATCCCTCCCAATAAAGGAAATGCATAACAAAAGAATTAAAATGATGAGTTTGCCATATGTTACATCTGTAACATGTAAAGCAACGCAGAACAACATTCTGTATATAGACAGGATCCATATACAAAGAGGATATATATTATAGATATATGAAGTTCCAAAAATCAAAGAAGTTTTTAAGAATAACCCACACAATGCAAATAAAATAAATAAATAAATAATAAAAATAAATAAATAAATAAATAAATAAGAATAGTTCCACAATGGAGATATTTTTGAGCACTTCTGTCCTTTTCCAAATAAGCCAAAATTCTGGATAATACCTGTTGACTTCATCTTTCCCTATAGAAACTCACATAGATAGTTGAAGATTTCTGTTTGTTGCATACTTTATCTATATATATATATATTTCACCTATATGCAGAACAAGGTAAAGGAAAGCAATGAGGCAAGAAAATATATCCCATTAAATCCTGAGGAGATGCCCTGTAACATTCAGAACTGATGCTGAAATATAACTGAAAAGCGTCTTTGAGAATAAATGTAGGATAATTTACATCATGCCATGTTATCAATATTGTTTGCATGGACAAAGATATTCTTACGTTCAGTCTATATTGTAACACGTCTTAGGAGAAAAAAATCCAGGATGGAAAAAAATAAAATCAATGTACTCCATAAAAATCCTCCAAGACTTTCATGTTTGGAAATCTCAGTGCAAAAGACACTGACATTTTTTAACTAATCTGAATTTCTGAACATCAATGATATAAATTTCAGCTCATCACTATAAGATCTTTTTAAAGACAGTGAAAGGTTATAGGTGATTCACTTCACCCTAAATTGGGTGTCTAATACTGGAAAAACAAACTTATCTTGGATTGTTATTCTAACTAGCTCTATCTTAGTCAATCAGCTTCTGAATTGTAATACTTAGTAAAATAAATCCCACTGAAGATTGCTTGCAAGATATTGATGTGAAATAAGTTTTCTACACAAGTGTTAAGTCCAAAAGTGGAGATAGATTTTCAACATATGGCATGAATAGCTGAAGTTAAGCAAATGAGAAAACCTTCATAATAAATTAATTTGGTGATTGCAGGGGGGGAGAATTGATTTGGATGTACAGATGACTAAATAAAAAGCATGAAATAGAATAACGTTGAGAAAATACTTAAATCTTATTAGTGTGGTTCTTTTGTTTTGGTTTTTGTTTTTAAATATGTAGCTGCACCAAAAGGAGCACAATGTAAAAAAGGTGTAAGAGAGCTAGAGTTACTGAAAACAGATCTCAGGAAAACAAACAAACAAACAAACAGAACTGGTCTGAAAGAACTGCTGTAGTCACTTAGAAAAAGGAGATATCAAATCTGAGCTAAATAAACTGAGAGTGCCAAAGCAGGTTATAGCACAAATCTCCAAATGAGAACTGGGCACTACATTGTGTAAAACCCTTGGTTAAGTTTCTGACATTCAGATAGTTTAAAGATACCATCTACAGATTAAAGGCCCCCTGGAGGAGATTCAAGTGCCACATCTTGGCAGAAAATAGTTACCTGATATGATCTTGGATAACATGGACATTTGGTAATAGCTATGGGCCATATGTTCCCTTCAGCTGGGCCCGCTGTCCTCCTGCAGAATCTCACAGGAGATATTCAAGCCAGCTGGCTGCTCAACAGTGAACAGGCACACGGCAGGCTTGACACCAGAGCCTCAGTGCTGTCAGTTCTTTGTCTGCACACTGCACCTCCCTCATTCAGCTTGAAGAGAGAGCAACAATCCACTCCAGAAGGAACAGCCAGAGCTGAATGAGGCCCTTCAGTTCCTTGGTGCCCAGCCTGTCCCACCTGACCCCATAGGACCTTCTGACAGCATGAAACCATCTGTGCCTGCCTGCCTTGAGGCCAGCTCCATTAGAGCAACAAACAGTGTCTCACTTAGGTCTTTCAGCATTGCTCTAAGAGCAGGTAAAAATAGATCTGGTTTTCTTCTCTTCTCTTTACTGATCAACTGTAGTCACCCCCAACCTCCTGCCTCTCCACTCTCCATTTCTGGGTCTGTGAGCTCTGTCTTTCTGCACTGTATGGTGACGGCCACAGCCCCTTTCCTTTCCAAAAGGCATAGCTGCAGGGTTTGGTTTCAGCTGTCCTCTCTTTCTTTGCTCTTTCTTTGCCTTGCTCTTTTTCAGCAGTCTTTGTTCTTTTATTCTCCATACTCTACACAGACAGAAATACTCACAAAATGTTTTTTGCTCCCCTGTCATGGTCAGATCACACACAGGGTATTGTCACCACTAGTCTTACTGGCAATTCTTTCCAATACTGCTTTGTCCTCTGTACTTCTGCCATCTACCCAGGCACTTAAATATCCTTTAGTCACCAGGCAACAACATTAGCAAACAATATAAACCTATTACAAAGGTTACTGTAGAATACTTTTGCATTCAGAAGACGTATTTAAAAGGAAAGTAGTTACAAAAGCAAAAAAGGATTGTGACAAGCCAGGAATAATAAATACACAAATAAATCAATAAATACATAAAAATGTGCTGCCTTGCTTCACAGGCCCTTGCCACTACAGGCAGTGTGCATGTGATGTAACCTGTGGAGCCACAGGAACCAGTCCCATACAAAGAGAGGATTAGTTTTCAAATGGATGAGACAGTACAAAAAACCATGAGATCCTTCCTGTTTCTCTGTCACTTGACCCAATCTCTTATGTGGCTGAGGTTACTACCCTCAGCTGGTAAGGCCAGCAGAGGGTCAGCCTAT
The DNA here is from genome assembly GCA_011076525.1 of Nettapus auritus. Taxonomy (NCBI): domain Eukaryota; kingdom Metazoa; phylum Chordata; class Aves; order Anseriformes; family Anatidae; genus Nettapus; species Nettapus auritus. The sequence continues at coordinate 73,570,898 of CM021767.1, read as the reverse complement.
GGTTCTGAATAAAGGGACTTCAAACCAGTATTTCAGGATGCCCTTCTGCAGGGCAGCCTCCATGCTTGCCCTAGATGTTTTCTAGGCCCTATCACCAAATGTCTACATGACGTCCTTCATAGCAGCCAGGCACACATATCACAGCACACTGTCTCCCATAGCATCTTTGCTATAACTAGATTCATTTGAAATCCAGGTCTATAGCCATGCATGGCAAAAAAAGAAGATAAAAACCAAGAGAGAGCTCTTGGTGAGATGACCCCAACATGTGACTGCAACTGCGTTCAGAGTGATGGGATGGCAGTGTACTGGACCATGTATAATAACCAGAACAATTGAACAGAAGCAAGAAGGAGCTGTGGGTGAGGTGTATAGGGAGTGTAAGGTGAGAGGGAGTATATTTGGGCCACCTTTGCTGTAAAATAGATTCTGTGTACGTTGGACTTCCTTGCCATTCCTTTCTGGCCTATTTAGTATTGGAAGTAGATTGAACATGGGGTACTGCAAGAAAAAATGTAACCAGTGCTGCTCCAAGTGGAAGATGCTTTCCAGTAGAATGGAAGCTGTGTTGACCATTCTGTTGTGCATGATCTGTGCTGTGCTGCTGCCCTGTCAGTAATGAGTAGTCAGGCAGGATTTCTGTGATCTCAACTGTCTATGAAGATGACACACTTCTACCTTCAATGCCTATAGCTGCACAGAAGGGATACCTACGACCTCAGAGGAGCTATGAAAGCATTTTCTAGAAGGACCTCTATCAGATCCACACCCATTGGATCCATAACCTGATTTATGAGAGAAACAAAAAAATGCTCACCTTTACCTTCTCCTGAATCTGAGGTGATGTACAGACTTTGTGTCCACAGCATGACAGGTTAAATATGGATTCTGCCATACTCTGATAAGACTGTCTAGAAATGGGGCACTATCCAGGTTGCTTCAAGACCTCAGACCAGCTCAACAGACAAAAACAGACCTTTGTCAGGAAGGGGAGGAGGGTGAAGAAAGTTGGGAAATGCAAGGAGACTGATAGTGGCAAATTATTCCAGATAACGGTTTGTAAATCAAATGACACTTGGTATTTATTACTGCATTTATTTTTTTTCAGGAATGTGATAGGCATGTATGTCTGGAAGGAGCAAGTAGTGTGTGCAATATCATTTCTGTGAGTAGTATGGCTTCTTTTTCCCCATGCAGATTACTGAAAGAAGCAGAGACGATCACTTGCATGGCAATGTGTGGGTTACTAACAACATCAGTCCTGCCCAGGGCATGTGAGTATGTGTGTGACTGTTTCTTCTGTTTCCACACCACCTACCCTTTGGGATGGCCCCTTGCTTTAAGGCATAGCTGGTTGCTAGGCAGACATAACCCATCAGTAGATGATTTTTTTTTTCTTTCCATTCCTTTCCACTGAGTTGCCATGGGAGATGGCAAGCTGTAGGGATGGCACATTCACCCTCCCCCAGGCATGTCTCTTTTCTGTATATGTGCTGTTCAGAGTCACTATGTGTGAGATTTCCCTTCTTCCCTCCCCTGACAAGACCACTAAAATTATTTAGTATCACTACATCTCTCCTCAGTTTTTTCCTCTGTGCTTTGGCTGATGTGAATGGCAACAGTAACAGGGCAGCACAGGTAGGTGTCTTCCCTTGACACAAACCTAGCAAAGGAGTGGGGTGCTGGGCTATTCCTTGGACAGGGGAGGGGGGTTCAGCTGCAGATCTCAAATGTCTATCTTTTGTAAGGCAGCACCCAGCATCTAGATATTCACTGCAGCTTAGCATGGTGTGAGAAAATGTGGTGAGCTACTTGGCAAGAAGTTCCCAGCCTGCATGCAGGAGGGTATTTCTGTTTACTATTATACTGTCAAGTATCACTGGTGCCACACTCAGGGGTTTTGGTTTGATGAAGGTTGGATGTACCTTCAAAAGCCCAGGCATGTTGATAATGGATGGGGCACACATGACCAGGTGGGTCAAGAGTGTTCTGGGCAGCAACCTGGATGGACTTATTAGCAGAGCTTTACACTAAATTCAACAAGGGAAGGAGATTTACTTCTGAGTAAACAAGGACATTTTAGGAAGCAACAGGGAAGTGCCTGTGAATTGTCCCAAAGGAATTAGGAGGAGCTCCTCTAAAAAGATGATGTGGCTAATAGCTCATCTAGTGCCTCTACACCAATGCACACAGCATGGGCAACAAGCAGGAAGAATTGGAAACCATGGCACGATTAGAAAACTATGACTTGATTGCTATCACAGAAATGTGGTGGGACAAATCATACAACTGGAATACTGAAACTGAGGGCTACAATCTTTTCAGAAGAGATAGGAAACAAAGGAGGTGTGGGTGGGGGATGTTGCCCTATATATTGAGAAATGGATGATTGTGAAGAGCTGCCTCTGAGAAACAGCCACAAACAGGTTGAGAGCTCATAGGTAAAAATATATACATATTTTTATATGTATATATAACACCTAACATCCTTCTAAAATACACATAACATCCTTCTCTCTAAATTGGAGAGATATTGTTTTGAAGGGTGGACTATTCTGTGAATAAGGAACTGTCTGAATGGGTGCCTTCAGAAAGTTTCAGTCAATGGCTCTACATCCAGGTGGATGCTGGTGATGAGTGGTGTCTCTCTGGGGACCATCTTAGGACTAGTTCTGTTTAATAACTTTATCAATTACATAGACAGAGGGATCAAGTGCACCAAGTCAGCAAGTTTGCAGTTTGCACCAAGCTGAGTGGTGCAGTTGGTACAAGGGAAGGAAGTGTTGCCATCCAAGGAGACCTGGAAAAGCTTGAGAAGTGGGCCCATGTGAATCTAATGAAGTTCACCAAATCCAACTGCAAGGTGTGGCACCTGGGTCAGGGAAGTCCCAGACATGAGTACAGACTGGGAGGGGAACTCATTTAGAGCAGCCCTGCAGAGGACTTCGGGTTCTCTTGGCCAGAAGTCTATGCTTGTAGCCCAGATGGTCAACTGTATCCTGGGCTGCATACAATAAAGGTGAGTCCAGCAGGCCAAGGGAAATGATTGTCCTGCTCTACTCCGCCTTCATGAAGTTGCATTTCAAGTACTGCATTCAGGTCTGGGGCCCTTAGGAGAAGAGAAGGCTTCAGGGAGACCTCATTGCAGACTTTCAGCACTTTAAGGGAGCTTATAAAAAAAGATGGAGAATCACTTTTTATATGGGCAGATAGTGACAGGACAAGGTTTTAAACTAAAATAAGAGAGAGTTAGGTTACATGTTAGGAGGAAATTCTTCATTCAGAGAGTGGTGAGTCACTGGAAGAGGGTGCCCAGAGAGAGTGTGGATGCTCTAAATATGTAGGTGTTCAAGGTCATGTGGGATGAGGCCCTGGGCAACTTGATCTAGTGGGTGGCATACTTGCTTTGGTATGGAATTACATTATTTTTAAAGTCCCTTCCAACCCAAGACATTCTATGATTCTCTGCAGCTAAGAAGGGGACATCCTGGGGGGACATTAGGCAGAGAGTATTGCCAGCAGGTTCAAGAAGGTGATCCTTCCTCTACTCAGCACTGGTGGAGCCACAGCTGGCGTGCTGCGTCCAGTGCTGGGGTCCCCAGTTCAAAGGAGACATGGACATACTAGAGAAAGTCCAACAAAGGGTTATGAAGATGATGAAAAACTTATCATCTGTCTTGTGGAAAGTGGCTGAGAGAGCTAAGACTGTTAAGCCTAGAGAAGACAAGACTCAGGGTGGATGTTTTCAAAGCCTGAAGGGAAGGTACAAAGAGAACCAAGCCAGGCACTTTTCAGTCATACCGGTGAAAGGATGAGAAAAAGAGCACAAACTGAAATACAGGATTTTTCATTTATACACAAGAAAAATCTTTTACTGTGAGGATGGTGAAACACTGGCAAGGGTTACACATAGAGGTTATATAGTCTCCATCCTTGGACATAATCAAACACAGCTGGACACAGCTCTGAGCAACCTACTGACCTTGCTTTGAGCAAGGAATTTGGACTAGGTGATCTCCAGAATTCCCATCCAACATTAACTTCTCTGTACTTCTTTGATTCTGTGATTCTTTTATATTTTATATTTTGGTATTATTATGCTATATATATTTTATATTTTGTTATTATTATTTTTCCAATAGTATATATTTTTATATATTTTGCTTTATTTAATTTACTGCTGTATATGTAGCTCTAGAAAAGAGTCCTGGTTCCACCACAACGCACACTGGCCTTACAGTCAAACATACCCAAAGTTGCAAAGTATCAAACACAAACCCAAAACTACCAGTTCTGTAATTACTGATGCATTTACAACTGTTATGAAATGTTTGCTTGCTTGAACATAGAGAAAACTACAACAATTTGGTATTGTTCCTCTAAAAGGAATATAAAATCTGGCAATTGTGCTCATGGTATTTGGAATCAAAGTGGGTCTACATATAGTCATATATACACATTAGCAGTATGGTACTTCAGCTCAGAAGCCTCACATCCCCTTAGGAGTTATAATGTCAGGCAAAGAAACATATTTTGGTGCAACACACATGCACAGGAGCTGTCTGACACTACGAGTTTTTTTTTTTTTTTTTCTTTTTCTTCTGTCACAAATCCATTTAGATACACTGTAGGACCAAGACATATGCATTCATCACTAAGCAGGGGATAAGATTTAAGTATGTATTTAAAGGCTTCTTAAAAAAAATCTTATTTAATTTTCCTGTATTTCTCTACTGTTGAGAAAGTTGTACATCAGACAATACTCCAAAAGATAGTAACAGAGGTCAGGAATGAAGCACAAATCTAAACTCAACTAAGCTTTGAAGGATCTTCAAAGATGAGAATGTGTTTTTTTATGGGGCTTATGAGTATAAGTGTGAACTGAGCAATAAGGAAGAATGAGATCAATCTTGTCCAAATAGCCTGCTATTGAAAAACTTCCAAAGAATGTGATCATCTTTGCATTGTATAGACCTACCTGTGTAGACCTTAAAAGGTTAAAAATAAATAAATAAATAGAAAGCTATCCTCTGTTTATATTATATAAACTAATTATTATTTAAAATTATTTTTAATTGAAATTAGATGTGTTTACTGAAGGAATACTATCATAATGCATAAAACAGTCAGAACTCCTTGCGACCTGAGTTTGAACCTGACATTCTTCAATTATTGGGAAATAGCCTCTTTATTTCATTGGATGTTATAAAGATGTTTACTGACAGAATAACCTACCACAAATAAATATGACATTGTGAGGAGCTAAATTTTCATATTTTAGAACACTGTTAGTCTAAGTACCCTGCTTCACTGTACCTTGTTTTCCTCATTTTTAATCATCTCTTGTTAAATTACTCATGGAACTCCCACTGAGATTCCATTCGTTTCATTAGAAATGTTTTGTATAAAGTGGCTATGGAATCTGTCCAAAAATTAAAAAGCTATAATAAACATAATCTCCATGTCTACTCTCTATACTTTGAGGGGCTTTGCTAGTTCAAGCAACATTACCATTACTGTACCTCAAGACAGGTGTAGTGGGTTTACGTGTCAAGGTTTTGGTAGCAGGGGACCTTAGGGGTGGCTTCTGTGAGAAGGATCTAGAAGCTGCCCCATGTTTGGTAAGGACTCCACTGCTGACCAGAGCCAAGCCAAGAAGCAATGTTGTTTTGTGTCTCTGTGAGAGCATGTTTAAGACAGGGAAAAAAAAACACTGCACCACACAGCAGCTGAGAGAATGAGAGGAGTGAGGAACAGCCTTGCAGGAGCCAAGGTCAGTGAAGAAGGAGGGGGAGAGGTGCTCCAGGCGCCGGAGCAGAAGTCCCCTGTGGCCTGTGGTGAGGACCATGGTGAAGCAGGATGTCCCCCTGCAGCCCATGGAGTACCACAGTGGAGCAGGTGGACCTGCACCAATGGAGACTGCATCCTGCGTAAGACCCTTGCCAGAGCAGATTCTGGACCAGACCTGTAGGCCGTGGAGAGGAGACCACGCAGGAGCAGGTGACCTGGCAGGGGCTGCTGCCTGTGAGGGATGGACCCCGTGGTACGGACCCATATCTGGAGCAGTTCTTGAAGAGCTGCTGCCTGTGGACAGCCCACGCCAGATCAGTTCAACAAGGACTGCATCCCGTGGGAGGGCCCCCGCAGCACAGGGGACGAGAGTGACCGAGAAGGAGTGGCAGAGAAGAAGCGCTATAGACTGACCATAACCCCCATTCCCCTGTTACACTGTGCCGCTCCGGGGGAGGAGGTGGAAGAGGGTGGATTGGGGGGGTGGGGGGGGGGGGGGGTGGCAGGTGCTTTTGGTTTCTTTCCTTTGTTTCTCACTTCTCTAGCTTGTTAGTAATAAGCAATAAATCTTACTATCTGCCTACACTGAGTCTGTTTTGTCCATCATGATAATTACTGGGTGATCTCCTCATCCTTATCTCAACCCTTGAGCCCCTTTCATCGTATTTTCTTCCCGTTCCTCTTTGAGGAGGGGGAGTGAGAGAGTGGTTGTGGTGGAGCTCAGCCGCCCACCCGAGTAAAACCACAACAACAGGTCAAGTACACACAGATATAACTCCCTCATTTTTGAAGTTAAAAAAAATGGAATTTCAGGGGTAGTTTTGTTTAAGAAGGTTTAAGGAAAGAAAAAAGATTATCACAAAGTTCTAAAATAAGGATGACTCCTTATTTACTGTTTTCTGTGCAAATTAGGAGGAAAATAGCTATCAAGCTTCTAACCTAAAGGAGGTAAGAACAGAAAAAATAACCACAATACAAACTAACACTAATTAATTATCTGTTTTACACCAGAAATAAATTGAAATGTCATTGGAAGCCTCTATCCAGCTTTTTAACTTCCTAACCTACCTTTTCACATAAAACCCAACAACGTATGAGCTACAGCAATAATGTTTACAATCCCCTCAGTTTTCATAATGACAATGAAAATAGAATTGTGAACTTTTTTCCATTACTCCTAACATACTGCTGTCATTAGTGTTAGCGTTTGCACAGTGTGGTACATGAAATTTAGATATTTCTTGAGGTACTTTGTTATCAACAGTGTGCCTCATTATAAGGAAAAAAATGATCAAAAGGAGTTGTTTTGTTTGTTTGTTTTGTTTGTTTGATTATTATATTTTGTTGTCACCTAAAAGCAAGTGCTTTTTTCTGGTTTCATTTTGTGCTATGTAGCAGATAAATGTACAGTTCATATTTTTTAAAATTCTTTATTTTAGGGGATGGCAAAAAGCTTTTCCTACTCCACTATTAACTGGTTTTGAAACTCCAAAACTTCTCTCATTCTGTATTGGCTTGAAAGTACATTTTTTTGTAAATAAATAAATAAATAACATCAAAAAGTCAAATGGGACATATAATTCCATATCTGGGGAACTTCCTTGAAACATGGTAAATTATTCTTGAAAATGTTTTAAGCTAAGTGAGAAGAGATTCATCCCAAAATTAACAATTACACTTGCCTGATAAATTGGAATTTGTTTGTTTTGAGTTGAGCACAGAAAGGAACTTGGATTATCAGTCTGGAATATCATTTCTCCAGGTAAGTGGTCTGAAGTCTGAACTGTTGGCACAACTGTACTAAGACCTTTCTATCTTTCTTTTTGTTTAATTTCCTCACTTTTTAATTTTTTTATTCTTTGAAAGATTTGTTCCTCCACCCCATCCCATGTGAAGACTCAGATTCAGTGATATATCTCAACAGAAAATTCACTTATTTGTTTGAAAAGGTCTCCAGTAGTTTTCTTTATTTAAAAAGGCCTCAAGTAGTTCTTTTCTAAAAGAAGGTGATGCTTTATTCAGTTTACATTTGCTGATAGTTCAATAAAGAATTATGTGAATCCCAATGGACACCGATGTACTTCTGTGTTTGGTGATTTGTTTGGATTTTTGTTTCTTTGTTTCACTGAACTGTGGAGAAAAGAATTAAAGCATCAATGCTATAAATTCTTTTAGTTTTGCACATGATGGAGATTTTTTATCTATTAAAATTTGCTATCTGCAACCAATCTACTAATACTGGTCAGTAAAATTAGTGATAGCTATTATTTACCTAATGAAGCTAGTGATAGTTATTTATCTACTACTTACCAATAACAATTATTTGCCTTCCCCATATTTTTTCTCATTAGTGATGAGAAGAGATTCTGGCCCTGTGAGGACAGTTTATCTTTCTGTTTTCACTGCTACAGCAAAAATTTGAGGAGTTCTTAAATTCTAAGGAATTTAAGTAGTAGTTCTACCTAGATGTGATAGCACTTTTTACCATTAGCTTTTCGGTGCATCTGAAGATACCAACGACTATCTCATTTCTTATCAAGATTCAAGCATTTGTGTCATATAATTTAAAATTCTCCATCTTGCTAGATGATTAGTATTTTTCTTGTTAATTTTGTAGCTCAACATCACAGAAGCTACTTTTTCACAACCTCCTGAAACAATTATTTCAATTGAAAATTAGAAGTATGAAAGTAGAGAACTGTCTTATCAATGAAACTTGTTCAAGGCAGAAATCAGAAAAGAAGTTAATGGACATAGGATTAAAAAAAAAAAAAAGTCCTTGGGAGAAAAAGGGAGAAGCAGCAGGTGTAACTTTTCCCAAGATGATTGGGAAGAGATAGCATAGGATCAGGAAAGGAAGGATTAAATGTTGAAAAAACAAGTAGCACTAAATATAATAAATAGTATTTGTATATTTTCAGTGCTTGGAGACATTAAATGTTATAGGAATAACAGAAGCTGAGAAAAAGACTAACCAAATAAAAGAAATAACAAAAAATTTCCCTTCATCTAGCATGAACTTATGGGAGTGGATTTCTGACAAGACTGTCAGCTTTGTGGAAGAACAACAGCAAAACCGTATTTTTAAATTACTGTTATTTTTTTCAGGAAGAAAAAAAAAAAAAAGAAAAAGGGAAAGGACTTGTAATACAGTTAAGTCAGAAGGAACAAAAAAAATTTACTAAGGTGAGTAAAGACTATTTGAACTGTTGAGATCAAAGCTCAGAATGAAAAATGTTGCTTTTACAATATATTGTCTATGTTGTAAACTTAGTCCTAATAATACAAAACATTGTCTAGGACTTCCAGTCAACAAATATTTGATATTGTGTGTCACTTTGCTTTTATTTAGAATTAGAAATTTTATCAAAGATTTAGCATAACAACACCAAAAAATAGAAAAGAACCTCTCAGAGACAGTGGCCTCTGTATTCGTGACAGAAACCTATACAAACATTTCTGTGCAATTCCAAACATCCACCTGGAATCTAGTCAGTACGAAATGCAATTATACGTAACTCCTTTAATATACATAGCATGAACTCTCTACACACTTTCTTGTGACTGTGAGCACTGATAAATAGCCAGTGGCTTCAATACTGACATTTTCTAGTAACAATTAAATAGGAAATGCCATGTTAGGTAAAGCTACAGAGTTATCATGAAACATGAAGTCACTGAATATATTCCTCTCCATCAGAGACAAAAATAACCTGTTCTCAATCAATAATAATTGAATGTTTCAGTATCTTCTGAGTCTTAGTCTTTTCTATTATATTTGCTACATGGAGTACTATTTATTCTTTGGTTTCATAACATAATTAAAGAATTGTCACTGCTACTAGATGAACAGAAAAAAAAAGTATAAATGATACTTTTCTCATATGTTTTATCTGGATCTGCTATAAATTTTGAAATAAATTGTTCCTATTGCAAAGTCTTTTCTTCTTCAGAGATAACATTTGTGATTTTATACGCAAAATACTCAGTTTAATTTTCTACTGATATTTAATGGCACTTAACACACTAAATTTTAGTACTGCATATGCATTGCTATGTCATGATGAAAATTACCCAGTGCCTCAGAGTTATCTAAATAAAGGCCAAAGAACGTATTTCTATGTCCAGGGTACATAGGACTAGGTAGAACAAAATGTGACTAACCACTGGGAAGCATTGCTTCAGCAGAATACTTCCCTATACATGCAGAAAAATCCCTCTGAGCCTGAATAGGATGGGTGAGACAATATATAACTCCTCTCATCTGAATCATTTGCTTTTCCTACTATAACTTGTGAACAATAATCTGTGCTTATTCCCTCAATGCAATGAAAAGTACAGCAGCATTAACAGCTGGGAGCAGCAGCGGAACATAAATCTTGTAACATTTTCTTGCAGTGATAAGGACCAACAGCCTGGCTGAGAATAGTCGCATGCCAAATGAAAAAAAATAAAATTGACAAGTTCAACTTGAATTGACAAGTTCACAGCTGAAACTTCCTTTAGCAGTGACTGAACCTAACGCTTTCACAGTAGTAGGCATATATTTTCTTCCTCAAGCCAAAACAGACATTCAGTCCAGCACTTATCATCTTTCCACCTTCAGTACAATGTAGCTCTGGAAGCATTACAACTCTAGAACTGAGCACCTCATTTTTAAGGCAAGAAAACGTGTTATACTTCCCACTTCTCCATCTATACATGGACAGCACTACTCTGTTGTCCTGATTCCCGTATCATCCTTATAAGATAATAAAAGTGAACGGAATTGTGTCCAAATCTCACATAAGGCAATACTGCAGTCATGCTTACAAACTGAGGTTCTAATCCTATTCTCATCATTTGTAATCACTACCTGAAAGTCTTAAATAATTCTTGTAGCAAGGACATTGAACACCTCCTTGTTTCCAAATGATATTACAAAATCATTACCATTGCCTTATTTTTCTTTTCTTCTTCCAATTCAGCTCAGAAATCAAAATGCTTTTAATAGACCAATTATCTACTATGAAGTTCTGGAGCAGAATGGATAGAGCCATCTACTCGCTGCTCAGCCCTAAAAAACTATGTTCCTGAGAGCATAAACAACATTTCCTACTGATTAATCTTGAACAGCTTCCAAATAATTTCATTGGGTTTGATTTCCTTTTTGAAATTCCTGCTATTCCCTACGTAGCTTAAGGGAGTATGAGCAGTGAATGTTAGGTTTTAGTTGGACCAAAACCATCAGAAACTAAGACATTACAAAGTTAATGTTGGTGAGGACTTATTAAGTATATTTCCAACTCTATTAGCTTAACTCTGAATTTCTGCAAAGTGATAATATACAAAGAGTAAAATAGAAAGAATAAAATAGATTTTAGATGTCACACCTATGGAAATTACGTCTTTAACATAGATGAAACTTGTTATGACATGATAAAGCGTTTCACTCTAAAAGTTACTTTTTATCTGAAGTAGTATTGGGAAATAAGTGATTTTTAATAATGTATGAAGAAAAAAAATCATTGTTTACTTTCAAACAGTAAAGGCTTTATGTGAAAGGAGTCATTTATACTGGAGAACTGCATAACCCAGATGATTGGTAATGAGACTTAACCTGACTGATTTGTTGGTCTGAATTACATGATCAACCTACAGTGAATCCAAACACTGTATATATACATATGTATATATACGAATATATACATATTTTAACCCACTGTGACTATGAACATGTAAGAGAGACAGGAGATAAACCTGAAGTATTCTATACCTTATAGGCAATGTTCATACTGCACTACTTTCTAAATACTTAAGCGACAATACCAAAACAGGAGAACTTACTAAACCAGTGTTACATATAAATGTAACATTAATCCATCAATTTACCTAATTAGCAGTTATCGTAAGTACCAGGGTAGGTGAGGGGAATGTGCCAATCTGGTCAGAAGGAAGAGACTTGGAAGACCTATAAAAAGTACTAGGGGCTCCCAGACTAACAAGAATCTTTGGCTGAGATGTGTGCTCTACTACTGATTCACAATTATGACTGAATTCCAGAAAACAACCTGTTTAACATTACAAGAATGTACAGATATATTTGGATTTAGGTGGCCATGGCCACCTGCTTACACAGCTAATTAGGAACAACATTCTTCATCCTTGGTATATGTACAGTATTTATACGGTGGCCCACTGTAAAATATACATCTGAGAAATATAAATTGCATGTACAGGAACATGAACATATCTTCCCTGCCTATTCCCTACAAATCAGGGCAAAGTTATTAATAAAAATAATAATCCTTCATCTTGTAATTACTGTGTTCAGCTTACTTTTATAAAGTTCTATATGTTGCATAGTTTAAATTAAATCATAAGCAAACTACGATATATATGACAAACACTAGATTTATGCAGTTCATAATTCTAAGCTTTAATAGTCCTGTATGATTTACTGTGGAAGTTTTATGACTTATATCTGTAATATCACTGGCTATGCAATTCTTAATCAATGAAATATTTACAAGCTAAAGTCAAGTGTACATTTCATGTTACAAACCCCACATTTGTGCCAAAGATTTATTGTCCATGTAGCACATAACTTAAGAAAAGACGTTTTTTAAGCAAGCAACTTTACTGGAGCTAACATTTTGGTGTTTTAGCAAGAAGCTATCTGTCACCATTTAAGGTGTTCTGCTATTTTTTTTATTATTATTAATTTATTTTTTTTTTTCACATTAGGGACATTTAATTTAGTTTTTCCTAGAAGATCATTAGCTTAGAAAAAACATCTTAGTGATCATCTAACAAACTGCCATGTGTGTTCCATATACCAGTGATATAGCTACTTTTGTGTATTTAAAGCAGTAAAAATACAATCATGATAGATAGGTATTTGTCAATGTTGTGTTAAAGAAGCTGTATTAGTATGAGATTCCAAAGTAGGGTCTCACAAAAATTGCCTCTTTCTGTAAGAAGCAAAACTAGTTTTTTAGGACTTGAGTTAAAATGCAAAGGTTTTTCTGGTACAGACTTGGATGTAGCAAACCCAGAGACCACATTTTCTTTTGGTTTCTGTTGTATAATGCTGGGATAGGCATACCTACCTGAAGCTTAACTGTCCACATTGATAGACAATTTTACTTATTTGTATAGTATTATGGACTTTAACAATCTGTAACACAAAAAATCTCTAATTCAGCTGAGACCTCTAGAAGTTAGTGGTATTCAGTAGTTTCTCTTTCAGATAATGCTCAAAATAAGATACATCAGATAGCTAACTTAAAATAGGATTTCTTTGACCTTGTGTTTTCCTATCACTTTGCTAGCAAGAATTAAAAATGTTTTTAGCAACCTGGATGAAATGCTTCCAGACCAGCATTTCCATTTAGCAGTCTTAATCATGATTAACAACTATTGAGAAAATTAAATGATTAAAAAAAAAAAAAAAAAAAAAAAAGAAGAAGAAATAAAAAAGAAAGAAAAAATGTAAGACTAATGTAAATGGCAAATACTACTGGTGGAAAATAGCAAATTTCTGTTCACCCCTTGCCACCCCAGAAGCAAATTAACAGATTCATTTCCCTTGGGTAATCCTGTGCTTGAGATACTCATAACTCAGTCAAATATCTGAACTATAATGCAACATGGATACGGTCAGCAGCAGTCTGTGGGGTCTGAAGTATCAGCACAAGCTTTCTTTAAATAACTTAGAATTGTTTTCTACATGCTTTGTTTATCTAATATATATCTACATATTCCTTGTTGAAAGCAGGGAAACACATGGAGAGGTCTGCCCACCAAACTGGGGTCCAGACTCCCCTAAAATAAAACCATTTTCAGAAGATCCTAAAGAATGTTTTGAAAAATTATGTACATATTATACACTCATTATATGCATTATATACACTCAAATTTGTAGACAAAACTCTTAGCAACCATATACTGAAAACATTGACAGCAGCTGATGGTAAAAAATAAAAGTTCTCAATTCCTCATATTTAAAAAAAAAAATGCTGAAATACTGATACCTATGTCTTGTATATCTACAACACTTCATATATAAACACATAAAATTCCCCAAAAGAGCAGAAATTTTATGCATAAGTACATTTATCAAGAGTCCTCTCTAATTCATGTAAAGGGAAAAAACTTCCAGACAATAAATCATCAGTTTATTCCATTCAGTAACCATGGCTATGGATGACATCTAGAAAATTAGTTTAGGGCAGAGTTCTTATAGCTCAGATGTCTATATTGGAAGGACTTCACAGAATCACAGAATCACAGAATAGTCTAGGTTGGAAGAGACCTACAAGATCACCGAGTCCAACCTCTGACCTAACGCTAACAAATCTTCCACTAAACCATATCCCTAAGCTCTACATCTAAACGTCTTTTAAAGATCTCCAGGGATGGTGACTCAACCACTTCCCTGGGCAGTCTATTCCAGTGACTAACAACTCGTTCAGTAAAGTTTTTCCTAATATCCAACCTAAACCTTCCCTGGCAATGATCTTATTTTCATAATAAACTTGATCTTATTCTCATAATTAGGGAAGATGAGCCCTAGAATTCTTAGAGTTAAGCTTATCAATAAATCTATCTGTTCATGGGGACTTTGGATAATATGTTTATTTCAAGAAAGAAATGCTACAAAGAAATGGAAATGCTACAAAAGGATTTAATACAAGATACATCTAGAAAACTAGATTTATCTAACTACATCCCATAGATTTCTTAACTGGAATGTTACAAACCGAATGGGGCAAACTGAAGGAGAAATAGAATAAAATTCTTACTAGAATATTACAAACTCCAAAAGCCAAAGTGCTGTGCTTGAACAGTTCATCAGAACTCTACAACTGCTTTCCTTTTTCTTTTTTCTCTACAACTGCTTTCCTTTTTTTTTTGTTTCATCTCTTAAGGTATCCAATACTGATAGACTTGCCAGAAAAAAAAAAAAAAAAAAGAACGTATTCCACAGATCAGCTACAATATAAACCATGTAAATAAATTTGTCCAGAGTATTGCAACTGACTTCAAAATCTCATGAGGCAGTTTACAAAGGTGAGAGAAAAAAATAATTATTTTATTGGTAAGTTTGAGGAAACTGATATATTTCATTAAAAAATTATTTTCTTGTCATACTACTAAGCAATTAACTGCAAAATGAATAAAAATAAACAGCAACTATTTGGTTAAACTTTGACAGTATATGATGTTCTGAACACTTACTTGAACTGTAGGAAATCATACCAAAGATATCAGAAGTTCTTATGTTTTATTTTTGAAACAAAATCCTTTTTAAATTTTATTTTCATTGTATTTTAACCTGTTTTTTTTTCTTTGAAGTTCTTTCTTTTCTTTGAAGGTTAGTCAGAAATAATACATTCAGATTAAGAATTTATTTGGAATCACTAATTTGATTACCTTGGAACCACAGTCGCTGAAAATTATATGTAAATTTGCATCAGTAGGTATTAAAGGTGGAGAAAAACTACGGATGTGATGAGAGCATGCTGTTCATATACATTTGTGGTGGGTTGACCCTAGCTAGCTACTAAGCACCTACCAGCTTCTCACGGACTCCAACCCCCAGCAGGATAGAGAAAGCATACAGAAAGTACAGAAGTGAGAAAAATTCATGGCTTAAGATAAAGACTGCTCAATAAGTGAAGATTAAAAACAAAACAAGTAGTGCACATCCAATCCTTTACCATGTCTCACCAGCAGACCAATGATTAGCCAGCCTCTGAGCAACAACTACTTTTGAAAGACTACTCCTTATCATTTTATTGCTGAACATGATGTTAGATGGCATGGAATATCCTTTTCATCAGTTTGGGTCAGCTGCACTGTGTTCCTTCTGAAGCTCTTGCCAACCTCAGCCTACTTGCTATGGAGGCAGAGTGAGAAGAAAAGAAAGCCTGAGTGCTATGCAAGCTCAACAACAGCTAAAGCATCACAGTGTTATCAACATTGTCTTGGTCACAGATCTAAAACATAACAAGATATGGGCTGCCATGAAGAAAATTAACACCATCTCAGCCAAAATAAACACACTGAAGGGTGATTTTCACTTCTGAGTAACAAGACTGTGTTTTGAATTCAATATCTATTTGTTTCTGGAGTTCATAAACTGAAATCCTGGAGCATATTTCCAGTTTTATTTAATCCAAAGGAGTCCTGTCCATACACTACAAGACCTCATTACAGTGTAAATCAAAGCACAATTAATGGGTACAAGAAGGAGATTTGCTTCACAAATGCATTCCTGGTTCAAACCAAAGCAATAATGTACAGTCAGCTTTTGTTAAACTAAAGTAAATATAAAGACATTTCACGTAAAAGCTGAGATTATACAAACTTCAGGGCTCGGGGGGGGGGGGGGGTGCTAGAAACAAAATGTTTAGACTCTAAGGCCCATTGGCCCATTTCTGAATCTGTGTACATAGTCCACATTCCTAACCAGCAAAACCAATGCAATATCTTTTTTCTCTCTGTTTGTGTGTTTTGCTCTAGAACAGCTACCAATTAATTCGTATGTATATTTGCAGGTTTTATTTATTCTGTTTCCAATATTTTTGTAGGGGTGCATTCATATCTTCATGGTTTTATTTATTTATTTATTTATTTATATATTTTACCTTCTGTTATTCAGTAAAAGATATTAGGAAAGTAGTAGGAATTATTGGAAAGTAAACCACAATTAAAAACCTTGAAACATATGGAAACATGCTGTTCAAAATGAATTGAAGTGTATTATTTGCAAAAAGAATAGGATATGCTATAGGATACTCTTCAGGCATATAACTCATCTATGACATCATGCTAAATATCAATACAAGAAGCAGCATTTCATTATTTTGTTGTTATTATTATTCAGAATTTACACTGCACCCTTTTGTGAGACTAATTTTTATTTTCTAATATAACTGTTCTTTCTGTATGTTAGCATGTTAAAAGGAGCAAGGACACGGGTGTCAGAACTATCTGGTAGTTGACAATACCCTTTAGTATAATCTGTGCCAGGTAGTCCACTTCTGGACAGTGCATGATCATGACCTGGAGAAATGACACTGTTAGTTTTCATGGCAGAAGAGAGTTTAACTGCAGACATTTTGGGTGTCATAAGTAATTTGACTCTGAGGGTCAGAAAAGGTAACTTAAACTTTTAAATATCATTTACAGAAGTACCTATAGATTCTTCTTTTTTAATATTTCTCCCAACATTCCCGTATTTATTTCTTCCATAACTTTTCTGTCTGTAACTCTTCAACTACATTCAGTCATACTGTGAATTAGATCTGAGAGATTAACACACATACTCACATACAGAAGTCATTAGTTGCTAATATTACTCAACATCTTTTCAGACAATCATTTATAATTGAGAGCTTTTATCGACAGTTATATAGGAGGATAGAAGCAGAAAATATCTTAACAAATACAAGTCTCTTCTGGGTGCATTTTCCCGTAAAAGCAATGCCATGTGTAAATTAAATACGACTGATTTACATTCAAGTTTATAGATGTAAATATGTATATATTTAGATATGTATACAACATATATGAGTGTTAGTGTGAATATATTCATGCATAGGTGTTAATATCAGAGAATTAGAGTATGAGAGAATGGTTGAAGTTGGAAAGGAGATTATCTAGTCTGACATTGCTTCACAAATCAGGGTCAACTAGAGCAGATTGCTTAGGGAATTGCTTAGCCAGGTTTTGAATATCTCCATGGATGGAGACTCCACCAATTCTCTGGGCAACATTTCAGTATTACATCATTCTCATATAAGAAAAAAAAAAAAAAAAAAAAAAATGCTTTATGTTTAAGAGGACTTGTAATGCTTCAGACTGTGCCAATTACATCTTGTCCTTTCATTGGATACCACTGGGAAGTCAGGTTCTGTCTTTTTTACTCTTTCGCATCAGATATTTATACACATTCATTGGCTCCCCCGAGACTTCTCAAGACTAAAGAGTCCCATCTCTCAGCATGCTAAGACCCCAGTCCTATAAACAGATGAACCAAACAGAGCTCATCATTGCTGCATTCTGCTTGTGATTCTGAGTTTTAGCCTGCAAGAAACCAAGAAAAAGGTGTGGGAAAGTTGATGTGAGAGTCAGAGTCAGAGCCAAGAACCAAGAGGCACACTCTGTAGCTTAGTATCACCCTATCAAATTGATTTACCACATGACCTACAGAGTAGCATAACTGCCTAGCAGTGATTCACTGCAGTTTTATGCAAGTCCTCACAGATCTGTTCCTAGTCTTATGGACTTAATTCAAATAATTTTTTGTTCTCAGCTTGTCAACTTTTTACAACATATGCATTGTCCAATAACTATAATGTAAACCACAGAGTTTTCTGCTTCCAGTTTGATTATTTGTTGTTATCTGTAAGAAGGACTGATTGTTTTGGACCTTTTACAAGGAAGATTTTTAACATGCATTTTGTTTAATTGCTGTTATATATTAATAAGAAGTAAATTGTATTGGTTTTCAGAGGTGTCATAAATGGATGTTTTCTATCTACTCCATTCTTGGGTGTGTTTTTTCCTTTTAAACATTAAAGCTAACTTTTAATTATAGAAAATGAAATAAAAACACATAATATTTTGATTTATAGCAACTGCATGGTATTTCCAAAGTTTGAGAAAATTATTGCCCTAAGGGGCTCCAAACACTTCACTGACAGTTCTTATTTTCAAAGAAAAATAATAATAAAAATTGGCAGTAATCCAATTTAAAAAACACTTTATTCTCTCCCCTTTCTCTCACTGTGCTGAGCAGAGCTTTGGCCCAGATAAGAAACTGGGTCTCAGTTCAGTTCAAGATCGTATAGCTACAGACTAAGATTTACATCCTCTGGTGCACAGGGAAAAGCAAGAATGGGAGGAAGTAGAGGCATTCTACCCATGAAAAAACAACTGTTCTCCAGGAGACATTCACAGCTGTATCAGTCTGTTCCCATACCAGTTACATACCATTGCTGCAGTTTTGTTAGAAGAGGTGTGGTCAGTTATGCCAAAATGCTCCTGGCAGCCTTTTAGCTGATGGTGATAGTGTTTGTTTGGAAGAGGCAGAGATTATTTGACTCTCCCTTCATTCCCCCCAGTGCAGCTAAACATGGCATAGTTGCTCTTCTGGGTACAGACTATAACATTTTGAACTACAACTGTCATCTCAATATGGGTTTATAAAACAATTTGGATAGGACCATCTCTACTAATATAACATTTCTATGAAAAATCAATACCTGTTCCTCCAAGTTCCCTTTCTTTCTGTGAGTTTTAATTTCCCCTGTGTGTATATGTACATATATGTCTAGAGCTGCTGGAACTGTTCTGGCTGACAGAACTCAAGCAGCATTACTAAATGCTGACTGGGTGTGGCTTAAATTTGCACTATTCAAAATGTGCATAAGTTTGTCTAAAGTTCAGACTTGTCTTCTACTGGTGCAATGATGTTTTTCTCACTGCTTCTGGCATTTTTTTGTCTGCTTCTTTACACATTTACAACCCAACAGATTCATATATTTAAAATAAATATAAATTAAAATTATATTTACTGAAGTGAAGGTTAATAGAGAAAAAAAAGTGTCATTGATCAAATTTATTTTGCTTTTGTGTGCCTCATTTCACCCTTTGTGATATGGAGATCTCCTAAGGACAAACTGCATGTTGAGAAATGTTACACATTAAGTTATCATGGTAATTACAATAATAAAGCTCAATTATTAAGATAATTAAGCAATAATTTAAGGCAGAGAATATTCAGGTCTTAATAAGGTTTATGTTTTATAACTCACTTCTGTCAATATATTGCATTCTTGGACACTGAAGTCACGTCTAAGAATGTTACTGAGATTCATTTATCTATTTATTTATTTATTTTAAGGAGAAAAAATATTTTAAGAGTTTTACTCCAAGAACAAAGACACCTAAGTATATTTGCCATTTTTTCATAGTGAGACTTCTACTGAAGACATGGTAAGGGTCAATATAAATACTTCAGACTAGTTGCTTGCTTCTACTTTATCTCATTCATATATGTGGAAATTCTGGAGTAGAGTTACTCTAGGAAAGATGTGGAAAAAATAAGTCCAAACTACAGATTTCTTCATATCTCATTATTCAAGCCTTTGCAATATTTTAAGAATGTAAATTCAAAACCAGAACAAATCAACTAATATTGGCTTTTTAATAATTTATATCTAACTCCAATAATTCAGAAAATAAAAAAGAATTATTATGTTGGATAAGCAATTTTATGTTATAATGAAGCCATCACCTACAAAGTCCAAAGATACAAAAGAACACAGTAACTCTTCACCACCACTATCTTATCTCACATACATTGATATCTCAGCTTACTGTGTTCCAGAAAGAGTAATGTTTTTGCTTTCACTGCATTTA
Source organism: Nettapus auritus (assembly GCA_011076525.1). Taxonomy (NCBI): domain Eukaryota; kingdom Metazoa; phylum Chordata; class Aves; order Anseriformes; family Anatidae; genus Nettapus; species Nettapus auritus. Next base: position 73,550,693 of record CM021767.1, on the reverse strand, counting down.
TGGTCAGGCATATCCACCATGTTGCAATAGTTACATTTCCATGCCCCTAATTTTTAATGGTGGAATTTAAACTCAAATATTCCTCTGATAAAACATCTAAGTGTTAGGAGCCCCAGAGTTCAGACTTTTAGAAAGCTTGTTTAGTGAGAGATCCTATCCCTCTGCATTTATTCAGTTTATTCTAATCAATAAGGAGTCTAAAGACTGTTTAAATATGCTGTTGTTCACTTGTAACTTTAACCATAAACTACTCTAGCAAATCTTTAAAGAAAATGATAGAATCACAGAATGTTTTGGGTTTTAAGGTAACTTAAAGATCATCTAGGTCCAAGCCCCTGCCAGACTGTTTCAGTGCCTCACTGTCCTCATAGTAAAGAATTTCTTCTGAATATCTAATCTAAATCTCCTTTATTTTAGCTTAAAACAATTACTCCTTTGTCCTGTCACTGCAATCCCTGATAAAGAGTCCCTCTGCAGCGTGTCCTTCTTCTCTCCAGGATGAACAACCCCATTTTTTTCAGCTTTTCTTCATAGGAGAGGTGCTCCTGCCCTCTGATCATCTTCATGGTCCTCCTCTGGACCCACTGTAATGTGTTAATGTCCTTCTTATGTTGCAGCCCCAGAGCTGAATACAGTGGGCATCACATGAGAAAAAATGAATTAGAACTTTGAGATATTAATGGTCTGTTTTTTGACAATCAGCCCATAACTTCAAACTCAAATTTGAGTCCTTATTTTACTGGAAACATTTAGAGGAGACATTACAGAGGAAAAGGCTCTAGGGGTGCTGATTGATGCTCACCTGAACATGAGCCGGCTGTGTGCCCAGGTGGCCAAGAAGACCAATGGCATCCTGGCTTGTATTAGGAATAGTGTAGCCAGCAAGGACCAGGGAGCTGATCGTCCCTGTGTATTCAGCTCTGGTGAGCCCACACCGTGAATACTGTGTTCAGTTTCGGTCCCCTCACTACAAGAAGAAGAACATCGAGGCCTGGAACGTGTCCTGAGAAGGCTACGAAGCTGGTGAAGGGTCTGGAACACAAGTCCTATGAGGACTGGCTGAGAGAACTGGGGTTGTTTAGTCTGGAGAAGAAGAGGCTCAGGGGAGACCTTACTGCTCGCTACACCTACCTGAAAGGAAGTTGTGTGGAGCTGGAAGTCAGCCTCTTCTTGCAGGTAACTAGTGATAGGACAAGAGGGAGTGGCCTCAGGTTGCGCCAGGGGAGGTTTAGGTTGGAAATTAGGAGATATTTCTTCTCAGAAAGAGTAGTCAGGAATTGGAACAGGTCACCCAGGGAAGTGGTGAAGTCACTGTCCCAGGGAGTGTTCAAGGAAAGGTTAGACATGCTTCTTAGGAACATGGTTTAGTGGGTGACATTGGTAGTAAGGGGATGGTTGGATCAGATGATCTTGGAGATCTTTTCCAACCTTAATGATTCTATGATTCTGTGATTCAAACTTCCTCATTTCTTGAGAGAATAATTCACGTACCAGCACATAGACAAAAAAGGCTTGGCAACCTTCAGGCCATATGCAGAACCTATGTTACTTCAGCCTCCTTCTTATTCGTTTCACTCCTTCTAGACCCACTGACTCTCTTAATTTTATATTTCTTTCTCTAAATGTCAGGACAACATTCACTTGTTTATATTCTTGCAATCATAGCATTTTCTTGGGGGTTGCATCACCTCAGGATAGAACTTGCATCCAGATCCCACTATTTGCCTGCAAAATTGTTCACTTAGGAAACCACTCCCAAACCCAGGTTTGTGGAGTATTAGCAGTAAGTGAGTAACTTCAAAGAGAATCATGGTCTACCATGGAGCTGGCAGGCACTGTCAATGAGAACACAAGAGTGGTCACACTGGATTAGGCCAAAAATCAGTCTAGATGCTTATCATGTCTGCTGGAGTAACCAAAGCAGACACTTAGGGAGAAATATTAGAACAGAACACTTATAGGCAATACCTCCAGGATGAGAACAAGGATTTTTGACACTTCTACTGAATATACCTAGCTAGAATATACATACATACAGGTATATATGCATGTAGACACATACCAAATATATAAAAATATAAAATGTATTAAATATATAGGTATATGTGTGGATATTTTTGAGAAGATTTCACACAGTAGCCAGACAACTTTAGAAAGCTATATTTTTGTTTTTAAAGAAACCTTCCACAGCTGCACTGGTGAAAGGGCTGGTTTTATATATAGGTTTTAGCTTGCCTGTTGCTTTAAGTAACCTGTCAAGAATTTGGCTGGAGTTGACTTGGCAGGCACATGTAAAAATGTTTCAGCTGAACAGAGGGATTGTCCAGGAATTTTATTAGTTTTCAAGACTGTATAGCCACTCAGTAGATTTTTATTTATTTATTTATTTATTTATTTATTTTAATATTACAGGGGTCTGTTAAATACACGTAAGTTCTGGAGAAGAATCTGCTGAAGTCTTAGACTCCCTAGTGGTCAGCACTCTTGACATATTGTTCTGGCATAGAGTTCAACTTCTCCTCTGAAGTGTGCCCTCTTTAAAATTAGTTGAGTTGGTTTCTTTAATAATGTCTCAGAATAATCTAGCTCCCTTAATATCACTCATCTTCTACCTTGCAGGGCACAAAACTGGTCATTTTGAGTTTGGCAATTGGATGCAGAAAGCAAGCAAGCAAGCATACAAACACATTCCTTTATCTAAATAAATGGCTGATGAGCCATTTCTTCAATTATTCAATTCAGAATAATTGTATTCTTCAATTATTTGATTCATGGATTGAGGGAAGGTGCTGATGGTATGTTTTCATTTAATAAATAGGAATCAAAAAAATGGACTTCATAAATATATATTTCATTTCTCCTTCTTACAGCATGCATTTGGCTCTTTGGAGACATACAGCAAAAAGAGCTAGGCAATCTTCATTTATACTTCTTCAAAATAAAGATTGTATTTATTTGATAATTTCTTGTTCAATATACCATACTTCATAAGCTTCAGAAACACTGCTTTTAACACTTTCACATAATATTTAAGAAAATGATTATAAATACCTTGATTCTCAAACTTGAGTTTGACTATCCAGGCTACCTTTTTTTTTTTTTTTAATCTTCAATTAATAATGCTATGATTTACTTTCTGATATTCACTGAATTTACACTGAATTTAATAAAAAGTGGGGGCAGTTCAGAACCTTTATTTTTATATTTAATCATCTCAGTATTCTACAAAATTATAGCTAACTTATTCATATTCAACCACAATAAAATATTATTTATAATATTTAAATTTGTATCCAAATGTTCTTGCTGCCCTATTGTTCTCTTTATATACAAAAGCACTTTTTGTTTATTTAAAATTCATAAACATTTTCTCCCTTCATTCATTTGAAAATTTTTCACTTTTAGCACACTGTCATGTTTTAGACCTAAAAAATATAGCATTTTACTTGTTCAATATATTATACAGATTTTAATAAATGATTACATACACACACATTCAAGAGAGTTGACTGAATAATTCATAACAAATCTTTCCTATTCTTCAATTTACATGAATAATTACTAAGTTGTAAACAGTTCACAAATTGTTTATTCTGAATATTTGCTATTTAAAATCCCAATTTTATGCTGGTTTATTGATGTGCAGGATGTAGAATATCACATTTTGCTTCCCTAAAGACTCAAGTTCTTAACTTCATCACAAGATAGCAAAAGAGTTGGTACAATAGGCAACTACAGAGGAGCTAGTCTTATGGAAAATACCCTATCAAGTGAACTTGTATTTCAAGCACTGAAAGTACAGATTTGAAAGATAAAGACAGCTATCTAAGTGTAATATGCTTGATAATACAGGTATAGTATAATGTGTACATGTTGCCATAGCACAATAACTATTAAATGCTGTGAGTAGACATTAGCTTGTGCAATAACTATTTAATACTGTGCCCAATTCTGTTCAAAAACTTCATTAATGATCAGGATGATGGGGTAGAATATGTAATCAGCAAGTTTGCTGATGTCACAGAACTGGGAGGACTGGCTGTCATCCAGTGGAACCTCAACAACCCAGAGAAATGGGCTCACAGGAACTCATGAAATTCACAAAGGGTATGTGCTATGTCCTGTACCTGGGAAGAAAAAACACAATACACTAGAGGCTGACTGGCTGGAAGGCAGCTTTGTAGGAAAGGACCAGAGGGTCCTGTGGGATACCAAGTTAGACATCAGCCGCTTCTGTGACCTTGCCACACAGAAGGCTAATGGTATCTTGGGCTGCATTAGGAGCACTATTGGCAGCAGATCAAGGGTGGTGATCCTTCCTCTCTTCTCAGCACTGGTAAGGACACACCTGGAGAACTGTGTCCAGTTCTGCACATAGATTTGGACATACTGGAGAGAGTCCCACAAAGGGTCATGAAGATAATGAAAGGGCTGGACTCATTTCTCAAATGAGGAAAGATTGAGATAGCTGGGACTTTTTAGTCTAGAGAAGAGGAGGCTGGGGGGGGGGGTGGAATCTCATTATTGTATATCAATGTTTGAAGGGAGGGTGCAAAGATGACAAAGCCAGGCTCTTTTCAGTGGTGCCCAGTGACAGGACAAAAGGCAACAGGCACAAACAGAAACATGGGAGGTTCCTTTTGCACATTAGAAAGCATTTCTTCACTGTAAGGGTGACTGAGCACTGAGGATGCCCAGAGAGGTGTGGAGTCTCCTCCTTGGAGATTTTCAAAACCTGTCTGGATGTGATCCCAGGCAGCCTGCTGTAGGTGGCTCTGCTTGAGAATGGGAGTAGGAGTGGATGATCTCCAGAAGTCCCTTCCAACCTCAACCATTCTGTGATTCTGTACTTCTCTGAGTCAACTTGCTAGTAGATTTAATAAAACAGCCACCATCAGGAATTACAATCAAAAATATTTTTAGTTGATGTCCATCAGGATTAGTCTTACATTTTTCAATATTTTTAGAAGTGATTTGGAAGAAAAACATAAATCATAGAATCGTAGAATCATAAAGGTTGGAAAAGACCTTCAAGATCATCTGGTCCAACCATAAATCTACCACCAATATCTAGACCATGTACCTAAGTACCACGTCCAACCTTTGCTCTATGGTTGATGAAATTTATAGAACTAAAAATTGGCATAAAATAAAAAGATCAAGAATTAAATTATTCAAATAAAATTTTCCTACTTATTAAACTAAGTATATTCAAACAAAACACATTTTAATAAAGCCAATAGTATAGTTTGGGAAGGAAAAAATGAACATAATGTTTCTAAAAATATCTAGAAAAAAAAAAATCTAAAACAACAGTCAATTATAGTATCCATTATAGTTGTGACAGAAAAGAGCTGTACTCTTAAAGAAAAATAATAATAATAAAATAAGAGTCAATGAGAATAGAAAAAAATAATAATTTTATTTGTGATTTCAGCATGTGGAAACTAATTTTTGAATTTAGTATGTATATTGTGTGTCCACACTTAAAAATAGCTACTGGTCATATTGAAGCACAAATACACAAAATGAAAAACAGAACTGGAAAAGAAAAACAAATACAGCTAAGAAACTTCAAGAGATCTAGCTTAGCAAAGAACACATTGAGACATAATTTGTTTACAGTAGTTAAGTATCAAAATTTAAATAATAAAAAAAAAAAGTTAACATGATCCTTGACAGTGAGCAGTATAGAATATTTGAATATTTTGACTTTTCCTTTCTTTTTCTTTTTCTTTTTCTTTTTCTTTTTCTTTTTCTTTTTCTTTTTCTTTTTCTTTTTTTTCTTTTTTTCTTTTCTAGTACATATTCCTTTGTGGCAACCCTAAGTTTTTTGCATGACATGAAGTCATGCAAATGATCGCCACTTGCCGAGGCGATCGGCTCAGGGCAGACGCTCTCTGCAGAGGAGCGGGGGATCTATCAGGACAGGCAGGGCTATTTTCCCGGCATCGAGGCCACTCGAGGCAGCCGAGGGAGCCGCCAAGACCCCGCAGCCCTCGTGAGGGACGCTGACGAGGCGTAGGCGGAGCCAACAGGTCTCCCTCCCCGGCCGTTCAAAAGCAGCCCCTAGGGAGTGCGAGCGACCAGGAGCACGGTGACCAGGACGGGCAAACAGGGCGGGACGTGTCAGAAAGGTGGGGTGCGGCAGTTTGCGTGGCAGTTTGTGCAGGCAGGGCGAGCAGGGAGAGCGATCCAGCCCGCCCCTAAGAACAACTCACCTAACGGCTGTCTACCACTAGCCAGGCTGCCATGGTCCTCGCTAGGCAGAGAGCTCACTCTAGAAAGTCTGTAGGCACCCATACAGACTGTCCGCTCCAAAATGCGGCAGTTCAGGTCTCTGGGTGCAGGGAGTGCCAGAGCCTGCTGCTGCCATCTGAAGAAAGCAGAGATACCGTGTGCGTGAGGTGCGAGCAGGTGGAAGACCTGGTCCGCCTGGTGGCAGAGCTCAAGGAGGAGGTGGAGAGGTTGAGGGCCATCAGGGAGTGTGAGAGGGAGATAGGCTGGTGGAGCAACTCCCTGCAAGGCCCGAAGGAGAGACACCGGGATGAGACTCCCCAGGTGGGGGTGGACCCCCTGCCCAGTTGCTCTCGGGCAGAGGGAGAGGACCTAGGAGTTGAGGAGGAATGGAGACAGGTCCCTGCTCGACGATGCAGGAAATGCCCCCCCACCTCCCCCACCTTCCTAGGTGCCCTTATGCACCAGGTTTGAGGCCCTGGATCTCGAGAGGGCGGTGGATGGGGATGTGAAAGGAAGTTTAACCAGGAAGCCTAGGGCGAGGAAGTCTGCTCCACACCTCAAGACTGCTCCCACCAAAAAGGAAAGAAGGGTGATCATTATGGGTGACTCCCTTCTCAGGGGAACGGAGGGCCCTACCTGTCAGCCTGACCGTACCTGTAGGGAGGTCTGCTGCCTCCCTGGGGCCAGGGTCAGGGATGTTGCCAGAAAGCTTCCCAGCCTGGTTCGCCCCTCCTATTACTACCCACTACTGATAGTCCAGGCTGGCAGTGGTAACACTGATGAGAGAAGCCTGAAGGCTATCAAACAGGATTTCAGGGGGCTGGGACGGTTAGTGGACGGAGCAGGAGTACAGGTGGTGTTTTTGGCCATTCCTACAGTGGCAGGGAGGGGTTCAGAGAGGACATGGAAAGCCCACCTGATAAACACATGGCTCAGAGGCTGGTGCCAACACAGAAGTTTTGGGATCCTCGACCACAGGGTGCTTTACTCGGCACCCGGCCTGATGGCTGCCGATGGGTCCCAGCTGTCCCCAAGGGGAAAATGGATCCTGGCCCAGGAGCTGGAAGGGCTCATTGAGATGGCTTTAAACTTGGTAAGAAGGGGGACGGGGATGAAATAAAGCTTGTTGGAGGTGTGCCAAGGGGAACAGTGGCAAGGCTGGGGGAGAAGGCAAAGGCTCAGCTGAAGTGCATCTACACTAATGCACGCAGCATGGGCAACAAGCAGGAGGAGCTGGAAGCCATTGTGCAGCAGGCAGGCTATGACTTGGTTGCCATCACGGAAATGTGGTGGGACCACTCTCACGACTGGAGTGCTGCAGTGTCTGGCTATAGGCTCTTCAGAACGGACAGGCAGCACGGAAGGGGTGGTGAAGTGGCTCTCCATGTTAGAGAGTGTTTTGATGTCGTTGAACTTGAGGCTGTGAATGACAAGGTGGAATCGCTATGGGTTAGGATCAGCGGGGAGGCCAACAAGGGGGTCTGTTATAGACCACCGAACCAGGATGAGGGGACGGCTGAGGAGTTCTACATGCAGCTGGCAGAAGTTGCGAACTCATCAGCGCTTGTTCTCGAGGGGGACTTCAACTTCCCAGACATATCCTGGAAGCACAACACAGCCCAGAGAAAGCAGTCCAGGAGGTTTCTGGAGAGCATGGAAGATAACTTCCTGACGCAGCTGGTTAGTGAGCCTACCAGGGGAGGTGCCCCGCTAAACCTTCTGTTCACTAACAGAGAAGGACTGGTGGGAGATGTGGTGGTTGGGGGCTGTCTTTGGCAGAGTGACCACGAAGTGGTAGAGTTCTTGATACTTGGCAAAGTCAGGAAGGGGACCAGTAAAACCTCTGTGTTGGACTTCCAGAGGGCTGACTTTGAGCTGTTCAGGACACTGGTTGGCAGAGTCCATTGGGAGGCAGTTCTGAAGGACACAGGAGCCCAGGAAGGCTGGGCGCTCTTCAAGAAAGAAATCTTAATGGCACAGGAGCGGTCTGTCCCCACATGCCCAAAGAGGAGCCGGCGCGGAAGAAGACCGGCCTGGCTGAATAGAGAGTTGTGGCTCGAGCTTAGGAGAAAAAAGAGGTTTTATAATCTTTGGAAAAGAGGGTGGGCTACTCAGGAGGACTATAAGGATGTTGCGAGGCGGTGCAGGGACAAAATTAGTAAGGCCAAAGCTCATTTGGAGCTCAATCTGGCTACTGCTGTTAAAGACAACAAAAAATGTTTTTATAAATAGATCAATACCAAAAGGAGGACTAAGGAGAATCTCCACCCTTTACTGGATGCGGGGGGAAGCTTAGTTACCAGAGATGACGAAAAAGCCAAGGTGCTTAATGCCTTCTTTGCCTCAGTCTTTAGCAGCAAAACCAGTTCCTCTCTAGATGCCCAGTACCCTGAGCTGGTGGAAGGGGATGGGGAGCAGAATGTGGCCCTCACAATCCACAAGGAGATGGTAGGCGACCTGCTACAGCATTTGGATGTACGTAAGTCGATGGGGCTGGATGGGATCCACCCGAGGGTACTGCAAGAACTGCCAGAAGAGCTGGCCAAGCCGCTTTCCATCATTTATCGGCAGTCCTGGTTATCGGGGGAGGTCCCACTGGACTGGTGGATAGCAAACATGACGCCCATCTACAAGAAGGGCCGGAGGGTAGACCCGTGGAACTACAGGCCTCTTATTTTAATATCAGTGCCAGGGAAGATCATGGAGCAGATTATCCTGGGCGTCATCATGCGGCAGTTGCAGGGCAAGCAGGCGATCAGGCCTAGTCAGCATGGGTTTATGAAGGGCAGGTCCTGCTTGACGAACCTGATCTCCTTCTGTGACAAGGTGACACGCTTAGTGGATGAGGGAAAGGCTGTGGATGTGGTCTACCTTGACTTCAGTAAGGCATTTGACACCGTTCCTCACAGCATTCTCCTCAGGAAGCTGGCTGCTCATGGCTTGGACTGGCGCATACCTCGTTGGGTTAAGAGCTGGCTGGATGGCCAGGCCCAGAGAGTCTTAGTGAATGGAGTCAAATCCAGCTGGAGGCCGGTCACTAGTGGTGTCCCCCAGGGCTTGGTACTGGGACCAGTCCTCTTTAACAACTTCATCGATGATCTGGATGAAAGGATCGAGTGCACCCTCAGTAAGTTTGCAGACGACACCAAGTTAGGTGTGTGTGTTGATCTGCTCGAGGGTAGGAAGGCTCTGCACGAAGATCTGGATAGGCTGGACCGATGGGCTGAGGCCAACAGTATGAAGTTCAACAAGGCCATTTGCCAGGTTCTGCACCTGGGGCACAGCAATCCCAAACAGAGGTACAGGCTGGGAGATGTGTGGTTAGAAAGCTGCCTGTCAGAGAAGGACCTGGGAGTATTGGTTGAAAGTCAGCTGAATATGAGCCAGCAGTGTGGTCAGGCAGCCAAGAAGGCCAACAGCATCCTGGCTTGCATAAGAAACAGTGTGGCCAGCAGTGATTGTCCCCCTGTACTCGGCTCTGGTGAGGCCACACCTCGAGTACTGTGTTCAGTTTTGGGTCCCTCACTACAAGAAAGACATGGAGGTGCTTGAGCGAGTCCAGAGAAGGGCTACGAAGCTGGTGAAGGGTCTGGAGAACAAGTCTTATGAGGAGCGGCTGAGGGAGCTGGGACTGTTTAGCCTGGAGAAGAGGAGGCTCAGGGGTGACCTTATCGCACTCTACAGGTACCTGAAAGGAGGCTGTAGTGTGGTGGTGCCTGTTGAGAGGACGAGGGGGAATGGGCTAAAGTTGCGCCAGGGGAGGTTTAGATTGGATATTAGGAAAGACTTCTTTACCGAAAGGGTTGTTAGGCATTGGAATAGGCTGCCCAGGGAAGTGGTTGAGTCACCATCCCTGGAGGTCTTTAAAAGATGTTTAGATGTAGAGCTTAGGGATATGGTTTAGTGGATGATTTGTTAGCATTAGGTCAGAGGTTGGACTCAGTGATCTTGTAGGTCTCTTCCAACCTAGACTATTCTGTGATTCTGTGATTCTGTGAAGTGCCCTACAGTTCCCAGAAGGCTTTTCTAGCATAGGCAACATGTATTGTTGCATATACAGATCAACCCTAGTTATATAAAAATTTCAGTTTTTAGTCTGACTCAGAGAAACAATTTGAATCATGAGAGCCCTTATAGCTGGATTATTGTCGAGGCATTAATCTTTTACACTCTATTTATGTATATTGGAAGATCTTAATTTCATCCTATAACAGCACTAAACCCAATTTCAGCTTCTGATTTTTACAAAATACCATTTGTCTTCTTTCCAACTCACTTTAAGAATTAACCATTGAAACAGATACCAGAGCAAATATAAAATCTGCATTACTTTGCTTTTTAAAATCAAGGAAAATACTGCTCCTTGGGGTGGTGAGAATTTTTCCAAAAAAAAATTATAGGCTTTTAGACCAAGATAAATGAATGAAGTGCTTGAATCCAAGTCACACAGGAGGCTTGTTTCATGATCAAATGGTATTTCCTGTTATGTTGTGGTGGTTTTACTCAGGCGGGTAGCTGAACTCTACCACAACCGCTCTCTCACTCCCCTTCCTCAAAGAGGAACAGGGAGAAAATACGATGAAAAGGGCTCAAGGGTTGAGATAAAGATGAGAAGATCACACAGTAATTATCGTGACAGGCAAAACAGACTCAGCATAGGAAGATAGTAAGATTTATTACCTATTGCTAACAAGCTAGAGAAGCTAGAAACAAAGGAAATAAACCAAAGCGCCTTCCCCCCCATCTACCCTCTTCCACCTCCTCCCCACAAGCAGCGCAGTGTAACAGGGGAATGGGGCTTATGGTCAGTATATAGCGCTTCTTCTCCGCCTCTGCTTCTCGGTCACTCTCGTCCCCTGTGCTGTGGGGTCCCTCCCACGGGATGCAGTCCTTCCTGAACTGATCTGACGTGGGCTGTCCACAGGCAGCAGCTCTTCAAGAACTGCTCCAGATATGGGTCCGTACCACAGGGTCCATCCCTCAGGAGCAAACTGCTCCAGCCTGGATCCCTCACAGGCAGCAGCTCCTGCCAGGTCACCTGCTCCTGCGTGGTCTCCTCTCCACAGCCTACAGGTCTCGCCCAGAATCTGCTCCAGCAGGGGTCCTCCACAGGCTGCAGTCTTTGGCAGTACAGGTCCACCTGCTCCACCGTGGTCTCCTCCATGGGCTGCAGCGTGGAACCCTGCTCCACCGTGGTACTCCATGGGCTGCAGGGGGACATCCTGCTTCACCATGGTCCTCACCACAGGCCACAGGGGACTTCTGCTCTGGCGCCTGGAGCACCTCTCCCCCTCCTTCTTCACTGACCTTGGCACCTGCATTTGACCCCTCTCACTGTCCCAGCTGCTGTGTGGTGCAGCGTTTTTTTACCCGGTCTTAAATATGGTCTCACAGAGGCGCAAAACAACAGCGCTTATTGGCTCAGCTCTGGTCAGCAGTGGGGCCCTTACCTAACATGGGGCAGCTTCTAGATTCTTCTCACAGCACCCCTATGGCCCCCTGCTACCAAAACCTTGCCATGGTAACCCACTACATATGTTAATGTATGTTTACTTGGGAAAAAAAAAAAAAAATCTCACATGATGAAAAATTCATCACGGAGCAGTGTGAATGTTGGTTGAAATTAAATGAATTTTTTTTCCTGTTTTGTAAATGTTCTTTTTTAGATAGATTAGTAACAAAAGCCAGTCAGCCCCACTTCTGAAACAAAAGGGGAGAAGAACTGCAACCCTATAGCGTAGGCTGTGTTCGTTTCTTTATCCAATAGCCTAGTGGTTAGGACTGTCATTCAGTGTGCATGACAGAATTCCTTTGCTTTTCTTTAGGGATCTCAGGCAGCATATCCCTTAAAAATGCCCTAACCATTTTCCTATAGTATGCTTTGAGAAAAGATGCTGTCAGTTTCTCCTGTGGACTCTGTCTGCTCTACCTTTACAAAATATTTAATAGTCACTGTATTAAAGTTTGGAAGCTAGGTAAAGATTTAGACAACTGAACTACAGACCTAAACTTTTGCTTGATGTTTTAGAGAACACCTAATATTTCCTGTAGAGAACAATATCAACACAAGAGTCTAAGGGATATCTTAAAATCCGTGGTGTTGGGACTGCACTTTGGCTATGAGAGACGAATACTTCTCCCACTCCTTCCCTCTTTCTTTTCTGCACTGAGTGTAAAATAAAAAAATAAATAAAAGTGTTTGAGATAGACTCTACATCCTGCTTGAGTTTTCTGACTCCTGATATACTACACAGAGTAAGAAATACTTCCTCTATCCATTGTAGTTTCTGAATTCACTTTCATTACCTTTACTTGAATTAAATAGCTATCTGAACATTTCAGGAGTTCAAAAACATATTGAAAACACTGTATTTTAATATCCCTAAATGTTTTCCATTACTACACACACACACAAACACATGCACACTTAATGGGCAAAAGACAAACAAAATGTAATTTGGACATAGCTGCACTTGACAGTAACAATCAGATAGCAACATGCAGCTCATCAGCATAACCTGTCACAAACTGAGGCACACCAGAAAAAAAGCAACAACTGGTATTTACCTTCTTTTTTATGAATACTTGAAATAAAAATATTTTTGTTACTTGACTTTCTCCCATATATTTCCTTGCTTTTTCAGTTTAATCACACTTACCAGTATAGTTTATATCTCACTGATAATAAATTGCTCTGAAAAAACTTTGAATACCTTTAGACTTGTTAAAATTTGATCATCTTTATGGCTGTCAATATATATTCACATTCATGTGAATATCCTCTCTTTGTGTATATTATATTTATCAGACAGAGACACATTGGCTCATTCTGTGTGTGATGTTAATTACCAGGTTGCTAGCATAACAGCACCAAATTATGTTTTACTAAGGAAGATCCAAAGAGACTGGAAGGTTGTCATTACCAGTCCATGAAACAAACCAAACCAAACCAAACCAAACAAACAACAACAAAAAAGCTGTATGAAAAAGTTCAGAAACAACTCTTTCCCATAACAATGACATTGAAATTTTTTGATTGACAGATTTTATTTATTATTTTTTTTTCTGCAGTCACTGAACACCTCTGGATTTTGTAGTTGACTAGAAAATGACCTGTGCCCTGTTAAACCACAAGTACTGAGTGCTAGGATATCAGCATCATATGAATACTATACCTATAGTGATGGACAATAAACTGCCTGGTGCCTGTAGTATATCTCATGCTGTTTTTCTGATACATGTTTAATCTGATAGGTTTATATTTAAGTTGGAAATTGTCTAATATCTGTAATCAGTGAGGCTCCTAGAGGGATATCTAGCAATTCATTTTAACATCCTTTGGAGTAGCAGCACTATTGCTGGATGTTTTTTGATAGCCTACTGTATTAAGACGTCAAGCAACTTAGCAATATGTTTTTGTAACAAAAAGACTGCAGTCTGCTTTTGCATTTCAACCCTTACAAAATTTTAATTGTGAGCCACCTGCTGGTAAATGAGTTAAACTGATTATAGTGAGTGCTTGAATAATAGCAAGAACTTCATAATTAGAAAGTCATGCTATTGATCTTGTTATGAACTGTTTTCATTAGAAATGTATAGAAATTACCATTCCCCTGAAAATACTTCACAAAAATAGACATGCTTAATTAATTCTAATGCAAGGACAAACTCAGTCATTTGTTTTACATTTTGAAACAAACTCCAAATAGAGGTTTCAGTTTTGTGTTTTATTTATCTTAGTGATGCAGAACAAGAGCTGAGCATTAATATAAACAAGAAATATAAAAAACAACTTTATGAAAATGGAGCTCCTACATATTACCATTTAAATAAATTAATCCACAGAGAGAAGATATTTCCATATGGAGATGTCTGAGAATCACAGTCAAAGTCTTCTGTGACTTTTATCTTGTATAGCAGCAACAGGAAGCCAAAATATTTTAATCAATTTTATTTAAATAAAAAAAAGGTTTAAAAGTAAATATATTTAATGTGACCCCACACACATAATATTCCTTTTTTTTTTTTTTTTTTGTTCACAACTAGTTTTAGCTTTTACTATGAGAATGTCATGTCTGATATGAGAGATATTAATATTGCATGCATCCAGGTTTGAGTATCCAATTACAATAGTCCACAATTTCTTAATGTTCATAATCTCTGCACAAATGTGAATCTCTCTACTTTAATTTTGTGACAGCTAAAGGAGAAAAGGTAAAAAAAAAAAAAAAAAAAAAAAAAAAAAGTAGTGAAAAGCAATAGTACGGACTTTCTAATTATAGGTTTTTACAGGCCAGTGTCTCAGAATAACAAAAAATGGATGACACTCAGCTCATTTCTCCATATATTCTGTATCCTTGTTTCCTAATGCATAACTGACTAACTTTTTATAAACTGCAAATTACTTCTGAAGAGGCTCCTTCTCATCCCATGTAGACAACCAGAATGTAAACACCTGTGACTGAGCTATTTTTACTAACTCTGCATCCAGTGGAGTTTAATGCATTGACAGGATAATATTAATTTCATTTTTAAATATATTTTAAAAGAAAGGCATAAAGAAAGAAAGGCATAAAGACATAAAGACATAAGGAAAGAAAGGCAGAAAGAAAGAAGGGTGGAAAGAAAGGTGGGAAGAAAGAAGGGTGGGAAGAAGGAAGGATGGGAAGAAGGAAGGAAGGATGGAAGGAAGGAAAAAGAAAGAGAAAGAAAGAAAGAAAGAAAGAAAGAAAGAAAGAAAGAAAGAAAGA
>CM021767.1:73442471-73530703 GCA_011076525.1 Nettapus auritus | reverse complement strand
AAAAAGAAAAAGAAAAAGAAAAAGAAAAAGAAAAAGAAAAAGAAAAAGAAAAAAAAGAAAGAGGGATATATTACCTATTTCTTTCTGTATTTCTATTAAAAGGAAGCCAAATGCAATTTGTAGACATTATCTATATATCTATATCTATATCTATCTATCTATCTGTCTATCTATCTATCTGTTTATAGGCTTCTAGAACTGCTGTTCAGGCTGTGGTAAATTTTGTAGTTCAGAGTCAATCCTTGCCAAGGCAGCTGTGAGTCAGAGGGGCTTGAGTGCCACAACCAAGAAAAATGCAGCTCCAGCCCATGACGTTTTGTCTAGGCCAGGCTGGGTTGGCTGGGTGGCAGTTTATGAGGAAAGTTATTTGTAAAATATCTTTATATTTATGGCAATTTTTCACCTAGAATAGTGAATTTAGGCCCACAGAAAATCAGTAACTGTTCCTGTCCATAGTACAGGTATTAGTGCATAACATTTGGGAACTTAACTGTTTAATGTTTATTTTATTTTATTTTTTTTTTTTTTTTATTTTTTTTAGTAGAAAGTATACGTTTATTAAGAAGAATCACCATTAACTATGAATATTCTAATCATAGACTGCAAAAACTTAATTACATTAAATGTCACTCTAGTTGTTGGTGAAGATATAAGAAAACAAGGGGAAAAAAAAGTTGCTTTAATATAAAATCATTAGCAAAGTCCCTAGTCTTCATAGTCTTTTAAGTATCTTCACCAAAGAGTAATAGATATTTAGATAGATAGATATTTATATAGATATTTATTAAATATCTATTTATTAATTATTTATTATTATATAATAATAATATATAATAATTATTATATAATTATTTATTAAATAGATGTTTTTTCAAGTTCTGTCTATGTTGTCAACATAGCACAATGCTAAAAAGATATCCAAAGCTATCCTTTTGGACCAAGAAAACCAAATAGTTATTCTAGCTACTACGTTCGTGGTGCTTGATGTAACTCCACCTCTTTTTGCATTGAACTATGCATAGTTTCCCTCTCACATGCACACAAATGCTCACAACTTGATGCATTTGTAAATCATAGTTTTAAGTAACCCAAAAGTGAGCTTGAATCTACTCACAAACTAATAGTTGAAATAAATTAAATAAATAAATAAATAAATAAATAAAATGAAAATAAATAATTGAAAAAAAAAAAAAAAAAAAAAAAAAAAAACCAATAAAAATTTCAAATGACTGGAAAATTAATGATCCTTTTTTAGTCCCAGCATCCTCTGATATTGCCATTCAATTTTTGTAGTAACATATATAGGTGGTAATGTGCTATTGTCTCAGTGTGCTATTTTTTATTATGCTATGTGAGCTGGCAAGTGAATGAGGCTTAGATCTCCTTGATGTCTTATTCAGACTATCAGGAAAATTTCAAAGAATGTTACAAAAACTGAGTGCTATTCTAAGCCTTTAATACAAAGGATGTGTGTCAACATACAGAGTTCATCTAAAATAATAGCATTGTTTCTCTTAACCTTCTGGACACCTTATTATATCCAAATCTAAACTGCATATATCTTTAGTAATATTAGGTTTGTTATGCACTATGCCTATTCCTAAAGGACAATCTTGACCAGCTGAGACCCCAAAAGGAAGCAGATCAGTTAGCCAATCAAAATATATAGATACAATTTAAAATAAACATATAAATAAATAAATACAAGCTGAAGGCAAGGTAATAAAATGATTAATTAACCCTTTCATGGTTGAAGAATGAAAATTATAAGCTAAGTCGCAATGAATGTGCTAAAGCATTAGAACCAGAGCAACATTCAGACCTCCATTTCTGGAGACATTCAAAACTTGACAAGGCCACAGGCAACCTGATCTAGCTCTGTTGATTGCCTTGATTTGAGGAACAGGTTGGCATACATGTCTTCCAGCAATCCTTTCCAACCTAAATTATTCCGCAATGAGGAACAAACAGTTTAAAATAAAGTAATTTTCATGTTGCATCTTCTTACCTTTATTTTCATGTTTTATTTTCAACAGAAGTTCATTTCAAAGAAGTTGAAGCTTGATCATTGACTTAACCTTACAAGAAGTAATTTGGAAGATACTAGTAGAGATAATGTCCACTCTTGAATGTTTTAAGATTGGTTATAAACAGTGACAGTTTCTGGAAATAAAATAAAATAAAATAAAATAAAATAAAATTAAATTAAATTAAATTAAATTAAATTAAATTAAATTAAATAAAGGTGGGGAGAGAAAACAGTTAAGTACAAAATAAAATATGCCTTTGGCTGTCAATTTGTCTCACAGGGAAAAGCATGAACAACTCAAAGAGCAAACCACAATTCTCTTAAGACATAGAATGTATCTTTAACATTCATAACAGAAGTTTTCCATACTTTCTTCCTATCACAATAGCACCAAATATATCACTTATAAAATCAGCATCCTGAGCTCTGGAAAAAATAGAAGTGTCCAGGAAATTGACAGCCTCATTAACATTAGCAACTGTTGTCAATATATACATTTTGGTTTTAGAGTGTATACAATTTATCTGCTGAATATTTTGCACTAAAAATTAGTTGAATTTTCCAACTCTTGATGTTCAACCTGTTCTTTTAATGGCAGAAAAAATTAATTTTAATTTTCTTGGAAAAACTTCGACCATCTTGCCTGAGCAGTAAAAGAGGGAGTAGAAGAAAGGAAAATTATATGTAAAAACATATTCTTATTTTAACTCAGGATCAAGAGGTTATAAATATGACACTGCATTTTTCATCCAGTATTGGCCAGTTAGAGTTTTAGTGACTATGTTAGCATTTAGGTCACCAAGATGTCACAGCCAGCTGAAATTACATTAGAAATTGTGGGCACCCTCTCATAAGAAGCTGTTGATCTTACTGTCATGGAATGAGAACCAACAAAAAATGCTGACAGAAACCAGAAGAATCTTTCTTGCATTTGTTAGAATCTTTACAAAACTAATACTGAGAATTAAAAAAGTAAGTTCAGGAACAGACTTATGGCAGGTGTTTCAAGAACATCAGTCAGTCAGGATTTATAGCTTAATCCTAAATATCCCTGTGGAGTTTTTATCTCTCGCACATTTCTCCAGAGAACAGAAATACTTTCCTAATGGATGGTGACAAAATCCAAGCTGCAACCTGAAAATGACTGGCAAAAAAAAAAGTTAAATGAACAAAACAGTTTTTCCCTAGGGTTTTCTCTTCCCAAGTATTCCCAAAAGTATTTCAAACTGTGACTTGAGATCCGGTGGTTAAAGTTCATATCAAAGAGATTTGTCAGCAAGACCAGCAGTAGTTTCAGCACCTTCTAATGCAGAAAAGATTTTGTATTTCCCAACCATTCTCAGAGTTTCCCCATAAAGAGTCTCAAAAAGACATTTCAGAGATGGAGCATGCCTCGTAATGATCTGTTTAGGAAGAAGATCATTATTGTTTCTCAGTGTTTCTTTTTTTTTTTTTTTTTTTTTTTCTGGGATCTACAGAGAATATTTTGGCATATTCACAATTAGGATATTAATTCAGGTCTTGAACTTGAAGTAAAGCTCAAATTAACGTTGACCCTCACTTTCTCACATTTACTGTGAGTCAAAGGGGATATTTTTTCATTTAAAACTGAAAAACAGAATTTCAACTGTGGTGTCAAGGGCTATGGGAATCATGCTCACAGAATTCTTGTCTTTTGCATTACATTATACAGTTGTAAAAACACAACAAAAACTGAAGCTCTGAAAATGAGTATCTTATCCTAATGCTCATAAGAAAGTAAAATACAAAAGCCAAATCTATTTTTAAAAAGATCCACTAACTCTCTCTGACAATGAACTTCCATATTGCCAGCTTTGAATCAAGATCCCAACTTTCCTTTCAGAGCCATGTCTATTCCAGTTGGTTTTTTCTTTCTCTAGATTTTCAGTTACCAACAGGTATTTTCTCCTTTTTATATGATAAACAAAGGTGACCTGCTTCCAAAATCCTCTTTTCATGGACAGAGACAGCTGTTTCAGCACCTTTTCTTTCTATATTTCTTGCTTGCTTTCCTGCTTTCTTGCTTTCTCTTTCTCTTTTTTTTTTCTTTCTCTTCTTCTTTTTCTTTCTTCCTTCCTTTCTTTTTCTTTCTTTCTCTCTCTCTTTCTCTCTCTTTCTTTCTCTCTTTTTTTTTTCTCTCTCTCTTCCTTTTGCTTGCTGTTTTAGCATGTAAATTCAGGGCAAATATCCAGAAAAACATAAGGAGTTTTTTACTCTGTAAACTCCCTACTGTTTTTGAGTGATACTCAAGCAAGAGTGAAATTAGCAATAGGAAGAATGGCTGAATTTATGCAAATTTTAATGAATAGGCTACTTGAAATAGATAGGAATGCTAACAGTAATAGCCGAGTTGACTACTTTTCTGCTTTTCAGCTATCATTCATTAACAAGATTTACCTGATATATTCTGTATGTCAGCTGTATACAGAATTGTTGCTATTAGTAGAAATCATATGCTTATGTGACAAGCTGATTGTATAATGTCCTACATAAAATGTGGACATTTGTAACTAGAAATGAGGTCAAGAAATATATGGATTGTCTGTTAAGAAACTAAAGTACAAAAGATTAACATAACAGAATTTCTTCATTGGTATTTTTGGAAAATAATATATTTTTCACTTAATAATTACATGATTCTGGTTCTTCTAGTCCTTCTATATTTTCAGGTTTTGAGATCACATGATTTTGTGAAACATCCCATATGAGTTTAAATACATTTCAACTGATGGGTAATATAGCTTCCCTTGATTTGTTTTATATGAAGAAAAAAAATCTAATTCTATTTAAATATAGTCTTTTTTGATAATACTAGAATCATAGAATCATAGAATCATAGACTATTCCGAGTTGGAAGGGACCCATAAGGATCATCAAGTCCAACTCCTTGCACTGCACAGGTCTACCCAAAAGTTTAGATCATGTGACTAAGTGCACAGTCCAAATGTGTTTTTTTTTTAATTCATACAGGCTTGGTGCAGTGACTACTTCACTGGGGAGCCTGTTCCAGTGAGCAACCACCCTCTCAGTGAAAAATCTCCTGATATCTAGTCTAACCTTTCCCTGGAAGTTTAGAACATGGATTTCATCAAGTAACTTACATAACTAGTGTCCCTGTCTTGGTTGCAGCTAGGATAGAGTTTATTTTCCTCCTAGTAGCAGGTAGGGTGCTATGTTTTGGATTTAGAATGAGAATGTTGATAGCACACTGATGTTTTAATTGTTGCAGAGCAGTGCTTACACTAAGCCAAGGAATTTTCAGCTCCTCACTCTGTCCTGCCAGCAGGCAGGCTGGGGGTGGAGCAGGAGCTGGGAGGGGACAGACCCAGGACAGCTGACCCAAACTTTCAAAAGGGGTATTCCATACCATCTGGAGTCATGCTAAACAATATATAGGGGTGGCTAGCCAGGGTGGGGGAACCAGCTGCTCAGAGATAGGCTGGGATAGGCTGGGCATCAGTCAGCGGGTGTTGAGCAATTGCATTGTGCATCACTTGTTTTGTACACATTAGTAGTAGTAGTAGTAGTAGTAGTATCTTTTTTTTTTTTTTTTTTTTTTTTTTTTTTTTTTTTTTTTTTTTTTTTCTGCCCTAATATCCTCTCTTTATCTCAACCCATGAGCTTCATTTTCCCATTTCTCTCCCCCATCCCAGACTGGGAGGGGGGAGGGTGAGCAAACAGCTGCGTGGTGCTTAGCTGCCGGCCGGGTTAAACCACAATAATCCCCCATAGAAGTCTCCCTGGGCCCTAAAGGCAGAGAGGGGTGTTGTAGGTGCAAGTGTGCCCAGCTGGATGAGCTTGTCAAACAGGTGGTTCAGTTGTGAGAGGAGTTCATCAGGCAGCATAGCATTCAGAAATCTGAGCAGGAAATTGATAAATGGTATTATACGCTGACACAGGCTGAGCAACAGCCCTGCATTAGGTCCAGGCAATGGGTAGGGAAACAAGAAACAAGACTACAGATCTGGAAGTTAGTAAAGTTCATAGACAAAAGAAAGGTTTTTTGATGCCTGCCATCAAAGTGCAATTGAAACTGATTAAGCAAATGGAATTTGGACTGGTCATAGGACTAGTGTACTGTTCTCCCAATTCAAAGGAAGTCACAGTGTATACCGAAGTGTAGAAGTCTATTCCATAATTGGTTTGTATCTTGAATCTAACAGTTAGCAAAAGTAAGAACTTCCAAGTGGATTAAAAATGATATTTTGCCATATAATAATATAATCTAGTGAAGAAATTCGTTATGCAACATGTATTGGAAGCAGCCACAAAGCTGAATAACCCTTTATTCAGATCGGAGTTACATGTGAAGTGTCTTGTCCCTGTGGTAAGAATACAATAGCAAGAAAACTATAGGATATTAGTGAGGAAAAAGTACTCTAATGTAAAAAGAAAAAAAAAAGAAAAAAAAAGGAAAAAAAAAAAAAAAGAGAGAGAGAGATGTCTTGTTTATATTTGTGGCTGCTTCTTATTTCCCAAATCAATGTATCTCTTTTTACACATCTGAGATCACTGACTGCATGCATATGAGGCAAAAATTAAAAATACCCACTAAAAACAAAACAAAACATATAATTAGTGTCTGAAGCTTAAAACATCCACCTTTATTTTTATGTATTTGCCCATAATTTTCTCATACAAATTCAATAATCACTTTCTCATGTCCAAAAGCTATATTAATATAGCCAGACCATAGTGCGGTATTTTTTAACAGAATTATTTTTGAGTCCTTTATAGATAATATTGTACTAAGAAGTCAGGGAAGAAAGTAAACAACAGTATTACATCTGTGGGTTTTGGTTTTGGTTTTGGTTTTTGTTTGTTTGTTTGTTGCAGACGATTACTAACTTGTACATCTGTGGAGGACAAGGACTGCCTGTTTAAACTTAGTGTTTAAAAAAAAAAAAAAAAAAAAAAAAGTTTATTTCTTTTCCTCTGTTAACATTCTCTTAAAGGTCAGTTTGTTACTGTAAACCAAGTTGAAGAGAACTATGTGTGTCCATGTTCCAGGTCCATGCTACTATGTGTGTCAGGTTCATTCCATTCCACCACTGAAGGCTGCATAACACAAACCCAAACACTCCTATCCAGCTCAAAATAAACATAATCAAAACACGACTTTTCTACATTATAAATAGAGTTTGACTTCACCACATAGCTCTGCACATAAAAGCATGTTTGAGTCCTGTCATTGCTTATTAACATATTATTGAAATTCCTGAGATTTTATCTGTGGGTTTACAACCAGATGTTACAAATTACCTCTAAATGACTTACACATATTCTTTAATTGGGTATACCTGACAACTGATAAAAGGATAATTGTTCCTCTCTCTATTCCTAGCTTTCTTCAATATGGACTCACTTTCTCCTTTCTTCATCATTTTCCTGGCTACCTACCTTTATAAATTTTCCCTAGGGTAACTAAATTTTGTTCTGTGTTATTCAAGAGTTGGTTAACCACTACAGAACATTTTGGAGAACAAAGGGTGGGGCACAATACTGCTGTGACCTTTATGGAGATTAGTATTTTCATAAACTTAGTGAATAGATTGGGAACTGTGGGAAAGAACAACTTTCTGAGAACTGTTGCCCTTCACTAGAGCACCAAAATATAATACAGGAAGTGTCTTCAGATATTTCAAATTCCTACCATGGATGAAAAATGGTGGTTTTGTAAAAGATACAAACAATTGTCTCACCTGTTAGACAGTCCATACAGACACTTACATGCAGCCTCCAAGAATTAATAATCATGAAATTTCAGCATCACTGTAGTACTCAGAAGACAAATTAATAACAAAGGGCAGGGTTTCCTGATCCCCTCCAAAATTTAATATATGTGGAATAGAAACATGCTTAGGGTCCCTTATTCCTGTGAGTCTCTTGAAAAATTGGAGACATAAAACCTCTCTGCTGGTAGTCCTTCACCAATGCTCTCTGAATTTATTGTGGCCAAATGGCAAAACATTTGCATCTGAACAATGAATCTCCAAAACACATTACAAGCACTATACATTTCTCCATCCTTCCAAGCCAGTCTCCAAGTTAATACTGACAATTTTCTGCCCAAGCAATTTAGTCAATTGAACGGGATAAATAAGAAACACTATGATATTTCCTATTTCACAAGTAGTAAAATATGATTTTTAAACAACATATCCAGTGTCTCTTAAAAAACTTATTTGTTTACAGGATATTTTTTCCTAGTTCTCTGTATTCACCTAGAGCAATAAATTCCAAATGGAAAGAGATATTTTTAGTGGCAAAACTGTACAAGAAACAAGAGAAGGAAGTCCCCTGGTGTATGTTCTATAAGACTATGAAAATAATTCGCTCCCAGATAATAAACACAGATTTCTTTAAGGCTTTCTCAGATTTTCAGTTTCCTCTTCTGAGTTTTCAAGTTCTTTCTGAGTTAGTTAGTAACCAAATTTAAAACTTTCTGGATTTTCATAACACGACAAGCATAGTGTGGAGAACTGTTTAACACCAGGAACAAACTCATGGACACTGTTTTCTGACAATGATTGACCGGAAAGATCACAATAATCATTAATGGAATATGAGTTTGTGCCCACAGAAATCACTGTGAACTATAAAAGCAATGAGGCATCTGTTTCAGTGGAAAGACTTAAAAAACAAACAAACAATCAAACAAACAAAAAAACACACATTTGTTCTGGATATAACTTAAGTGTTTCATTGGACTTAAAAGATCTTTTATCTCATTTTAAATTTGAAATAAAAATAAAATAAAAATATATTGTAGTGTGAAATAAATATTTTTACATTTTGATTTTTTTTAAATTAATTTAATCTTCCATGTTGGAAAAATTGTTCTGAATGTAACCTTGTAAGCTGATTACATTTTTTATTTTATTTTATTTTTTTACTTTTTAATCCACCTCCATTTTAAAGACAGATCTTAATCTGTTGATGACTTGATCAGTTGTACATAAGCTTGAAAATAAGTAGTAGACCTGTAGTGAAGTGCAGACAGCAGGTAACAGAGCAGCATTCACACATTCTTCTACAGGCTACAGTCTCTGTACAGAAAGCCTCTGTACAGAAAGTACAGAATACTTTCTTGGGGCAATAAAAGCATGAAGTCATTGACAAATCCATAAACCATTTCAATTCCCATAGTTTAAACTATGTGAGCTGAGGAGATTTTCCCTGTGATATGTCTAGAATATCAAGAACTAGACTTGTTGAACTGCAAAGCCCTTCCCAGAAAATCATCATTATTACTATAAGAGAATCATAAAAACATCATTTAGCATGGATGGTAAATGATTTGCTAGCTAAAGCTGTTGGTCAGAGCCTACAATGAGCTTTCCACACTGTGAGGACATTGCATTTTTTGAGAACTATCTCTTATCTTGAAGAATACAGAAAAGATTTAGATTTGCTTCTGAAACAGGGTCATAAGGATATTCAAGGAAAGAAATACAAGACCATCTGCTATTTGATGTGTTTTTTGATTTGTGTATCCAAAATACACAAAAGAAGTATGACCAGAAGCTAAATGCCTTGAAAATTAATTAGAGCAGATTATTTATGAAACAGGAAGAAGAGTGGCATTTATTTTCTGAATACAGGTAGAACCCAGAACATTGTTTTTTCACCAATATAACATGAAACTTTTTTCCTGACATTGTTTTTCTATGTTTAGAGTTTGAAATAATGTCATGGGTTAATCACTTATTACGCAGTAAGTTGTTTTTTTTCTGTAGTAGATCATCTAGCTACAATGTTTATTTCACTAATTTAAAGTGCTAATTAAAAGCGGTTTTATACGTTCAACTTCTTCCTACTTTTGCATTGGAAGAAACAAACTCAACTGCAATTATTATTTTCATGAGAGTTGCATATCACTATTGCTGTAGGATGACTGTTTTGATATATCTAAATCCATTTTTCTGCAGAAGTGAGACTTGTGGGCTTAACCTTAGGCAGTGAAGGCACTGTTCACTTCAGAATATCTCTGTCATGGATGTTAGGTCTGACTAGGTCACTACAATCAAATGTGTTCGCTATGTTCCCATAACAAATAAATTTCAGAGATTTTCAAATGTTTAAAATCCATTCTTCAAGACAGTGTATTATATAATTTCAGAGCAGGTTTTTGTTTTATATTTTAATTAATGATTAAAAAAAAAAAAAAAGTGTTTTTGTTTGTTTGTTTGTTTGTTTTGTTTTTCCTACAGGCTACAGTCTCTCCAGAATACTTTTTGGGGAAATAAAAGCATGAAGTCAATGACAATTTGGGAAACAAAACCATGCTATCATTTGTTCTTAACATGATATGGATTTAATTTTATTTACTGCAGGATTACTCCAATCATATTTCTCAGTTTCAGATGTTCTATAATATGTGTTCTGGATGTGATTTTCCTTTACCTCCCACCTGCTGCCTCATTATATTTGTAGCGTGTTACATCTAGTTTAACACAGAACAAATGATCAGGCATAACTCTGCTGCCAATATAGAGTCTGAAAGGAAATAAATAAATAAATAAATAAATCTGTCAGAACAGACTACATTCCAAAGTGTTCTTTTAAAACTCATTAGTTTTAAAAAAGAAGCTGAACAAAACATGTGTGCAACTCCTGTGTTAATTCTTTTGCCTACTGTTAAATGTGAATGATTTCTGATGTTCAAGTCAGTTTCCTCACTCTAATTTGAAGTAATTTCTACTGACTTTTCTAGCGACATTTGGTGAATTCATAGTTTTGCCTTGCTTGTGCCTATGCTGTAACAATTAAAATAAATCATGGAATGTTTTAGGTTGGAAGGGACCTTAAAGATCATCTAATTCCAGCTCCCTTGCCACTCAAAGCCCCATCCAACCTGGCCTTGAATATTTCCAGGGATAGAGTATCCACAACTTCTCTGGGCAACCTGTTCCAGTGCCTCACCACCCTCATAGTAAATGATTTCTTCTTTATATATTATCTAAATCTACCACATTTTAGTCTAAAACCATTACTTCTTGTCCTATCAGTACACTCCCTGATAATAATAATAATAATAATAATAATAATGGTAAATAATCTCTCTCTTTCAAAAGGATTCTTCTTTAGAGTAGGTTGTATCCAAAAGTAAAAAAATAGAAGGGTCAAATCAGTATCATAATTATATATGCTTACCAGATAAATCAAGTCTTATTCATGGTAAATGTGATTTTGGTTTTTGGTTTTGTGGTGTTTTCTAGCTTTATTTTTCATTTATTTATTTATTTTTGTTCATTTGCTTTTGTTTTGTTGTTATTGTTCGTGTTCGATTGGTTTGTTTTTGTTTTTGCTTGTTCATCTGTTTTGTTTTCCTCAACCAGCTGAAATACATTATTATTTCATCATATTTGATTCAGTAAAATTTTGTTGTATTTTCTCCACGCTGCAGCTCAGAGTAAGTAAACTACAGTGATGTCAGCCACAGTTCTATGTTTAGACAAGTTACATAACAAATATCAGATATTATCAATATTCTCTTACTACTTATAATGTGTTTTGTTTTTGTATTGTACTATTAAAAGTCCAGTTCTCAAATTCTTAAATACAGATGACAGAATGTCTTCAGTGAAGAGTCCCACATTGTGCAATAGTTTTATCAAGATGATTTAAATGCAACCCTGATAAGGCTCAGAACTAAAACATACCTTTTCATTGTCCAGTTTTATTCAATTTAAAAACAAAGGTTAATAAATAAATAAATAAATAAATAAATAAATAAATAAATAAAAAGATGGAAGAGAAATACGAGAAAAAAAATAAATAAATAAAAATAAGATCCCTCTGTATCCCTATCCACGTCTCAAACGTATCCATCGTGGTACCTGTGAGAGTCTTTGCTATTTTCTAGAAGTTCACAAAGATGAAGATAGCTTTGCAACTTCTAAATGACTTAAGAATTTTTATCAGGATTATATTTTCACTGAGTTTACCTTAAAAATTCTGTAATGAAGTGAAAATAAATTTTACACTATTTAATAGGAAAGTCCGTTTTTCAGTAGCTGATCCCTCACTTTCTCCTCTTCAGAGGCCCAGCGATTATTCTGTTTACAAGAGTTTATAGTCTTGTGCATTGCATTCAGAAGCTCCAGGTTTAGAAACATAGGACAGAAAGTAACGTTATTTTGGAGAAAAAAAATAAAAATAAAATAAAATAAATAAAAGAAGGTCTTTGAAAAGATCACTCAGAGCCCTTCCTTTGCTCTTATATCAGAAACCTATTTCATATTTTAAGATAGCAAAATATCAGCCAGGGTCTGCAACGTTCCCATGGTTCAGAAGTACCAGGATATTTTCATATATATATGAATTATGAAATTACCAACACAGGTAACTGCAAGGTTTGGTTTTTCAAATCTTCTCTCTTTTTTGTGTTACCTGTGAGATTTCCACATATTTTTGTCACTGTCTTCTCCTCCACTTAGAGTCACGAGGATATTCAAATGCACGTCTGCACTGCTCTGATCAATAGCCATAGGCAATGAGCCTTAGGCAAAACTTCAGTGGTTTTTGCTTCTCTTCTCATATTGCTCCGACATACTGATGGATTATCATGGTCCAGCACAAGTTGTATGAGGATCTTTAGTGAAATATTTTCCGTTGTGCATATATGCACGCATATGCACGCATATATGCGTTGCACGCATATATGTTTTTGTTTGTTTGTTTGTTTTTTACTTATGTCATTTTGAATACTGTGAGAGTACACATTACATTCATCACAAACTCTAAATGTTGAACAAGGCAATCTTTCACTGTTGCTATTTATTAGCCTAGATTCCAATGAAGCTAGAGTTTATTCAGCTCAGTCACTGAGACTGTGTATGTAGATGAGAAAGAAAAAGTGGTTCCCTAATAACTTCTGAACACATCATCTGATTTCAGCCAGATGTCACAGATCTCCTTCTATGACAAAGTGACGCGCTGGGTGGACGAGGGAAAGGCTGTGGATGTGGTCTACCTTGACTTCAGCAAGGCTTTTGACACCGTTTCCCACAGCATTCTCCTCAGGAAACTGGCTGCTCTTGGCTTGGACTGGCGCACGCTTCGTTGGGTTAGAAACTGGCTGGATGGCCGGGCCCAAAGAGTCGCGGTAAATGGAGTCAAAGCCAGTTGGAGGCCGGTCACTAGTGGCGTTCCCCAGGGCTCAGTGCTGGGGCTGGTCCTCTTTAATATCTTCATCGATGATCTGGACGAGGGCATTGAGTGCACCCTCAGTAAGTTTGCAGATGACACCAAGTTAGGTGTGTGTGTCGACCTGCTCGAGGGTAGGAAGGCTCTGCAGGAGGATCTGGATAGGCTGCACCGATGGACTGAGGTCAACTGCATGAAGTTCAACAAGGCCAAGTGCAGGGTCCTCCACCTGGGCCGCAATAACCTCAAACAGAGCTACAGGCTGGGAGATGAGTGGTTAGAGAGCTGCCTGTCAGAGAAGGACCTGGGAGTGATGGTTGATAGTCGGCTGACTATGAGCCAGCAGTGTGCTCAGGTGGCCATGAAGGCCAACAGCATCCTGGCCTGTATAAGAAACAGTGTGACCAGCAGGGCTAGGGAGGTGATTGTCCCCCTGTACTCGGCTCTGGTGAGGCCGCACCTCGAATACTGTGTTCAGTTTTGGGCCCCTCGCTACAAGAAGGACATCGAGGTGCTTGAGCGAGTCCAGAGAAGGGCGACGAAGCTGGTGAGGGGCCTGGAGAACAAGTCCTACGAGGAGCGGCTGAGGGAGCTGGGATTGTTCAGCCTGGAGAAAAGGAGGCTCAGGGGTGACCTTATCGCTCTCTACAGGTACCTCAAAGGAGGCTGTAGCGAGGTGGGGGTTGGTCTGTTCTCCCACGTGCCTGGTGACAGGACGAGGGGGAATGGGCTTAAGTTGCGCCAGGGGAGTTTTAGGTTGGATCTTAGGAAGAACTTCTTTACCGAAAGGGTTGTTAGACATTGGAACGCGCTGCCCAGGGAAGTGGTTGAGTCACCATCCCTGGAGGTCTTTAAAAGACGTTTAGATGTAGAGCTTAGGGATATGGTTTAGGGGATGATTTGTTAGTGTTAGGTCAGAGGTTGGACTCGATGATCTTGAGGTCTCTTCCAACCTAGAAATTCTGTGATTCTGTGATTCTGTGAGATGAGGTGAAATATAAAGACAATTTAAAGTATATAAAAGCTTTGTGAAAAATAGGTAGCTGATGTAGGAAGACCTTATGACTCTCAGTAGTTGTCATAGAATGATACCTACTGAGAAAGACTAAAATTAGATACCAGAGAGTTAGTAACAAAGGCCTTATTGGTGTTCTGATCACAGGTATAGCTTCCACTGAAGCACATAATTAACCAGAAGATATAAATCCATAATAAACCAGACTTGATTAATTCATTGCTCACAGAACTACTTGTTTGCACTGCAAGAGCAGTCAAAGCCTCAGCCACAGGTCAGATTCCCATTTTCCTAATCAGTATACAAATACAGAGCTGAAAGTCCATTCCCAAAGAGGTTTACCACACACACATCTCCTCATTAAGAGTGACCCTTTAAACCACTTAGCCTTTTTCACCCACAGCAAGGGCACTGCTTCAGTGAATCTGCACAAAACTGTCAAATTTAACAAGTTTCTCACTAAACCATAAACAGTTTCAGTATTATAAAACTTTGAGATAGCTGAGGCCATAAGATAAACTCTGTCTTCCTTTCAAGCTGTGCACAAAGCTTTAACAGGTTTCATGGTTTCAAAAATAAAGTCAAAAGGATGATTACACCATCTACTCTGACCTCCTTCATAACAGGGACTTTGTTTCATCATATTTTCAATTTAGTGAATGGATAACATGCTGGGCAAAAGAACACACTCCAAAAGGTTAAACAGCCCTATGCAGGGTTGATCTTGGCTAAGGGTGAAATGCCCGAAAAACTGCTCACTCACTTCTGTCCTGATTCTGCACCTGGGAATGGGCAGCCTTGGCTATACATACAGACCGGGGGATGAGAGGCTGGAGAGCAGCTCTACAGAAAGTAATCTGAGAGTTTTGCTCATGAGCAAGTTGCATGTGTGTCAACAGTGTGCCCTTGCAGCCAAAAGGACCAAGCACACCCTGGAGTGCATCAAACACAGCACTGCTAGCCAGTTGAGGAAAAATTGTCCCACTCTGCTCTGCATTGGTGTGGCCTCACCTTGAGTACTGTGTACAGTTTTGGGCACCACAATATAAGAAGGACATAAAACCATTACAGAATGCCCAAATAAGAGCTACAAAGCTGATAAAGGTTCTGGAAGGCATGACATATGAGGAGCAGCTGAGGTCACTTGAGCTGAGCTAAGCAGGCTGAGGGGAGGCCTCAAGGCGGCCTGCAGATCCTTCAAGAGGGGAGTGGAGGGGCAGGCACTGAGCTCTGCTCTCTGGGGACAGTGACAGGACCTGAGGGAACAGCATGGAGCTGGAATAGGGGAAGTCAGGCTGGGTGTTAAGGAAAGGTTCTTCACCAAGAGGGTGGTCAGGCACTGTAACCTGCTCCTAGGGAAGTAGTCATGGCACCAAACTGGTCAGAGTTCAATAAGTGTTTAGACAACACTCTCAGATACATACAGGGCCAAGAGCTGGACTCAATGATCTCTGTGGATCCCTTCAATCTCAGGATATTCAATGATTCTATGAGAAAATTCATGGGTTGAATTAAAGAGAGAATTACTTGCAAAGTCAGAGGCCTCTTTTTCCTCCCCTCCCATGACAACAACCACCACTGGAAACAGGGGGAAGGGGAAGGAGAAGGGGAAGGTGAGAAGGGAAGGGTTACTATTCTTCTAATGCCCCCAGCTGTTCACAAAAGAGCTTATGTTCAGCTGAGCACCCACAACAGAAATCCTTGTCCAAATCATTACTTTTGGAATGTGTTCCTCCATGGTACAATATACATCCCCCAAAAGGAAAGATTAAGGAAATTTCAGAATACAAATACCTTTTCCCTTTTCCTGTCCATAGGGGTCCCTCCTTCTTTGGAATGACAGCAATATGATATATTGGCATAAGTTTTCTTATTGTATTATTGACTTATTTCTGGTTATTACAATACCATAAACTGCTGAGGGTTGTCCATGATTAGCTGATTAATCCCTATTCTGAAGCAAACCTGTTTATTCTGGGAAAAGGATCAATCCTAACTGAATGTGATTTAGAGCTATTTGTGGCATTACAGCAAAATGTTAATACCTGGAGACCTTCCCAACAAAGAGCCAACTGTTTTGGAAAAATTAGCAAGGTTGTTCTTCCTCATTCCCCGTCTCCAGTACCTGAGTTTAGCTTTAAGAAGGCCATTAAGTCGGTTAGGGCTTCTTTCACTCCTCCTAGAAGAATAGCTTCAGGATGTTAAACACTGGCAGCTCTCACTGTCATAGAAGTGCTTGATTCATGTTTTCAATTATTCAGCGCCCCTCTACTCACACTCCTCAAAGACTGGGAAGAAACAAAAAGAAGGATAAGAAAAGAATTTTTGATAAGATTCTGTCAGGGCAGTTACATTTACTGATCTCTACCCTAATATCATGTTCATCACTGTCTTTGAGTGACTCATATATAGCAACACATTTACCTTTGCAACATTTCTATGAGAACAGAAAATGTTGCTTCTCCCTTCATACAAATGGAGCACTGATGGGGAGAGAAAGTTAGTGACTTGGACCCCTATCTCCAGAGTTCTTGTTATGCACTTGGATGCGATCATCCATCACATTTTTCACCTGCTGGCAAGTAGAAAATAACTCCCCCTGCTCTGCTTCTCAACCAGAATTATTCATCCTTCACAAAAATCACAGCAGGCTCAACCACACAAACCCCTACTGACATGGAAAGCAGGTTGCTAGTTTTCCTTTCTTATCAATTTCTCTGCACTCAAAAACAGAAAGAGTGTTAAAGGCGGTATTTCTAAAACAAGAGAGAACAGAGTAAGAGTAACAAAAATAGGAGTGCTAATCACTGGCTACATACTTAAAATAACTACCAGTTAATATACATAATATTGTTTCCATAACCAAGGTCAAATTGGTACCATATTTTAAGGTAACTATAAATATTAATCACATTTATATTTGTCTTGGCAGTGTTATCTAAGGACAAAATTCTTCAAGTTTTATGCCAAGGAATGGTTGATAGATGAGCAGATGGAGAAAATACTTTGTTTCCTGTCAGCTGTATGCTACTATCAGAATGGCACTGTATAATGGCATTAACAGATTAGTATTTTCTTTTTTTTTTTTTCTTTTTTTTTTCCTTTTTTTTTTCCTTTTTTTTTTTTTTCCATAAACCTGGTAAATGTTCTGACCAACTGTGGAACAAAACTGAGCATGTCTCTCTTTGTACCACACATTTCAGAGACATTGTTCTTAATATTTAAAGAAATTTTCATGGAAAGGTATACAAACTTAAAATTATTGGACATTGTACCCATGTTCTAGACAGACTAGGTGGTGAATGACACATGAACATTACAAATAATGTCATAGCAAAACGGTTTGGTCACACTAAACTGTTTCATGAGTGCCTGGCAGGCAATTATTCAGCTACACACAGGCTTTCTGATAAGAGGCTGGTACTGAATGATTTAATTAACATAATTATTTATATGAATATTAAAAATATCACTGCAATCAAGAAGGTGCACAGTCTGTACATTGAGTATTTATGTAGTCTTGTAAAGAGTTGATTACATGACATGAATTTATATCTGAATTTATAAAGGAAGGAGGTTAAACTTCAAGTTACCCCAAGGAGATATCACTTGTATCTGTGTTAGAATCAAAGAATCATAGAGTCATAGAATATCCCGAGTTGGAAGGGATCCATAAGGATCATCAAGTCCAACTCCTTGCACCTCACAGGTCTACCCAGACGGTTAGACCATGTGACTAAGTGCACAGTCCAAACATTTCTGAAATTCATATAGAGTTGGTGTAGTGACTACTTCTCTGGGGAGCCTGTTCCAGTGAAAAACCACCCTCTCAGTGAAGAACCTCCTCCTGATGTCTGGTCTAAACTTCCCCTGCCTCAGTTCAATTCCATTCCTGCGGGTGCTATCACTGGTGATTATGGAGATTATGGTGATTATAGGTCACCTGCCTCTCCACTCCCCCTCGCGAGGAAGTTGTAGCCCATGTTGAGGTCTCCCCTCAGCCTCCTCTTCTCCAGGTTGAACAGGCCCAGTGACAGTACTCGAGGTGAGGCCA
Source organism: Nettapus auritus (assembly GCA_011076525.1). NCBI lineage: Eukaryota > Metazoa > Chordata > Aves > Anseriformes > Anatidae > Nettapus > Nettapus auritus. Next base: position 73,512,433 of record CM021767.1, on the reverse strand, counting down.
CACCAGCGCAGAGTAGAGCGGGACGATCACTTCCCTCGCCCTACTAGTGATGCCGTGCTTGATGCACCCCAGGATACGGTTGGCCCTCCTGGCTGCCAGGGCACACTGCTGGCTCATATTCAACTTGCTGTCGACCACGATCCCCAGATCCCTCTCTGCGGGGCTGCACTCCAGCATCTCATCGCCCCATCTGTATGTACAGCCAGGGTTGCCCCGTCCCAAGTGCAGGACCCGGCACTTGTTTTTGTTAAACTTCATGTCGTTGGTGATCTCCCAGTTCTCCAACTGTGTTGAGCAATTCTATAAAAATAATGATTTTTTTTAATAAACATAATTTCAGAAAGTGTGTTCAGAGGAAGAACAAACAATTGGATAGAGCACTAGGTTGGGTCAGGCATGTTTCAGCTCTCATCACAGAGTTCTCAGATAACCTTAGTCCAGTCACTTTTGCCTAGATGCACAAATCATTTTAGTTTCCTATCTGTCCTGGGTACCCATCTAGATACCTGAAAATCAGAGCATTAAAACTGGAGTCTTTCTAGTAAGCACCTCACAAAGGCAGGACAAATACACTCTGAAAGAAAGGATGATACTCAGAGATCATAATTCTGACCCTTGTGCCTCCCTTCCTTCTTCTCTCGCGCTTTCACCTTCTAACTCCTATCTCTAAATGTCCCTTCTGGCAATCATATGAAGAGTTTAATATTTACTTAGCTAACAGGATGAGAAACAGGCAGACCAGAGAGTATATGATTTGTGGGGAAAGGGAGAATGACACAGAAAGAAACAGGGCTCAAGCAAGTACTCAAAATATTCCAGAAAAAGAAATAAATGTTTTTAAAGTTTCATAAAAGTTTCATGAAATTATCCTGAAGAAGACCTAGCTGAGAATTTAATTCAAGATTAATTGCCTACCTCTCTAATCTCTCATTATAGTCAGTTGGCATCTGAGGCACAATATACTATTCTACAAATTGGAGTATAGTATCCTCTGAGATCATCTAGATCATCTGGATGCACTTGGACTTCAGATACTCCTGCAAGATGAGTGGCCTCCTGTTTGATCTATGGTATTCCTTATGTACTCATGCAGCTTCTTCACATGTCAGTGCAGTAACTGGAGCCTGGAGAGCAGCCTGACTGACATGCTACTAAGGATGTGAAGACAGCTCTGCAGACTGTTATCCTTAAATCAAGGTAAGGACCCAGGGTGAAAAAAGTGACTTATACTATTTCATAGAGTTTAGAAATACCAACTCTGTACACACAATATATAGAAGAACAGTGACAGTATGATGGAATACCCCATAGTAGAAATGTACTGAATTTTATCAGAAAAGGAACAAATTAGCAGCCCCGAAACAACTGAATATATTGGACAACCATACATGATCTAAAGCAATGACAGAAAAGATATTAAAGAAGCTTTCAGACAGAAGTAAATGCACTTAATCTCCACCTTTGACTGTAATTATACATACTAAAAAGTAAGAGAACTATATGAAGAAAAAAAAAATATTTAAAAAATGTAGCTTCTAATATTATAATATTAGTTGGGGAAAAATCCTGAGCTTGTAAATATTTATAGATATTTCTTGGGATTCAAGGGAATCTCAAATGCGTACAGACATGATGTAGGCTACAGTCAAATTAAAGAGCTAGGTGGATATATTCATTGTTGTGGGAATCACAGAACAAATATAAGAATCATATTGTGTATGTTTTCTAGTCACCATGGAGGAGAAACAACAAACTCTCAAGCAAAAATGCTTCCCCATCCTCAAAAAATTAAAATTAAATAAAAATAATTTTAAAAAGAAGTCACTACCTAAAGAGAGAAAACTTATCTAAGGCATGGAACAAAAATAATTTAGTAGAAAATCTTACAGTATTACAAACTAAAATAATTAACATCCTGAGAGAACTTAGAGATGGGGTTCGTCTTACTTAATTTTGGCATCTAAGTCTGAACTAGTCGTGGGGACTCCTTTAAACTCAGAAGAGCACAGCAAAGTAATTAATCTCATGCTGAGGTAGGCATCCAAAGTAATTCGTGCTCATAAAGTATCCTTTTCTCTTGACTGACCATAACAGTCTATACAACTTCTTTTGGGTTGAGAGTAAGTACCTCTGCCCTCTAGCAACTTGTTGCTGAAATTTAACAATGAAAGGAGTATTTTAATATAGACCAGGTATTGCAAAAAAGGTCTAGTGCTAGCAGATCGGCTGAAAAGAAGACACAGACTCTGTTTCCTATAGAAGCAATTTCATCTGAGAGTTGTTTATCTATATGTTGTTACATTAAAGCTGAATCAAATTTGTAACATCCAGTTTGGAATTCACAATATAAGAACACAGCATTCACAATATAAGAATATGGAGTTTCACAGGAAAACATTTCAAATTTTTAGTAATATACAAAAAGGACTAAAATTACATAGTTTGTATTTTCATTTGAGGAAAAACGACATAAAAGTATCAGACAATGTTTGAAGTTCAATAAACAAGACAAATATTTTATTAGGCAGAAGTTTAACAAAGTAAGTCTGAAACTACCTGCTTGTGAGAAATAAGGATAATGAATCCTTAAAATTCAGACATTTCTAGGGAAATATGCAAGCAATCTAGATGCCCAAATCACCAATATGAAAATGCTACTAATTAAAAGATGTCTGGTGAATACGGAATGCAAACATTGATAAGTAATCTGAGCAACATAAAATACTTTGATAGTATAGTAATAAGTAATAATCCTAAACTGTTTTGACAAGAAGTTTACAACTTAAACTGTATGTTGGTGATTCAAAAAAAAAAAAAAAAAAAAAAAAAAAAAAAAAAAAAAAAGGTTTTAAATTTAATTTAAAAAAAATGAAAAAAACTGTTGATGAAAAACTTACACATTTTGAGAATGTAAAAAAAAAGGGGGGGGGGATTTAAATTTTATTGAAAGAATCAGATCAAACAAAATTATTAGCTGTAACAGACAGTTTATCATTTATTGTCAGTACTATCATATCAGATTCACAAACTGAATGCTAACTTGTGAGATGTGCTGACTACAGACATTGAAGATATTGCTTTGAAGTGTACTTCAAAGTCCAGGCTTAGGAATTTTGTAAAGAAATTTAGACACAACAAATGAACGACTCTGTCTGGTGTGAAAAAAAATAAAAATAAAAATAAAAATAAAAAAAATGGAACTAGAAAAGCTGCTCCTAAGGATAAGACCACCATCAAAGTAGAACCCAGTAGTAGTTAATTCCAGTTTAAGAGTTGTTTTTTTTTTTCGTTTTTTTTTTTCTTAGTTGAGATTTAAAAGAACAGGAATAATAATATATTTTTTTTCAGTAAAATATGTTTTCAAAGGAAATAAAGATTTAAGGACTGACAATCTATGGCACAAATAAACCTTCACTCCCATTACCCTCTTCACCAGCCCTAAAGTTTTTGTCACCAAACTACAAGTCAGATCATCTCATTAATTTGATGGAAAATTAATCTGGAGGAGAAGAAAATCTTTTTGAGCCAAATAGGTGAAGTGACCTGACTAACAGTGTGACCATGCAAGTTCCAGGAAGCTGGTTCATGAGATCCTACAGAATGGGAGTCAGAGGAAGGAGGAGTAGAATCAACCAGCTAACAGCTGCAGCACCATCAAACGCAAAAGCACTCACTGAACTCCTTTCTGGGAATGTGTGACAAACAATAGGGTTAATACAGTAGGAACATGTGGTAAACCAGTATTATAATAATAAGTCATTAATACTTGGATAATAATAATAATAATAATAATAATAAGTGAAAGTATTGTAATTGAATCAGCCCCAAAGTTAATGCAGGTAGTTAAAAAAAAAAAAAAAAAAAAAAAAAAAAAAAAAGAGTGAGTAGCTTAAGGTAAATCATTGGGCTTCATGTCTTGCTTCTCTTTACATGCAATGTCCAGATTGATAGGGAATATAAGGGATAGATGGAAAATGGTCATGAAAAACAGCTCCTGAATGTCAGGACAATACTCAGGAAGCCAGATACACACATCAAGCTTTTGAAAGGAGGATAAGACTTTGAGCACCATTCATTTCAAGCCTGGATTTCCTTAAAATCCCAACTTTCCGTTCTGCTCTACTCTGCGCTGGTGCAGACTCACCTTGAGTACTGTGTGCAGTTATGGGCACCACAGTACAAAAAGGACATTCAACTGTTGGAGAGTGTCCAGAGGAGGCCGACAAAGATGGTAAAGGGCCTGGAGAGTAAAACATATGAGGAGCAACTGAGGTCACTTGGCCTGTTCAGCCTGGAGAAGAGGAGGCTGAGGGGTGACCTCATCGCAGTCTATTACTTCATCACAAGGGGGAGTGGAGAGGCAGGTGACCTGTTCTCCATAAACACTAGTGATAGGGCCCACAGGATGAAGCTGAGGCAGGGGAAGTTCAGACTAGATATCAGGAGGAGATTTTTCACCAAGAGGGTGGTTGCGCAGTGGAACAGGCTCCCCAGTGAAGTAGTCACTGCACCAAGCCTGTATGAATTTAAGAAACATTTGGACTGTGCACTTAGTCACATGGTCTAACCGTCTGGGTAGACCTGTGAGGTGCAAGGAGTTGGACTTGATGATCCTTATGGGTCCCTTCCAACTCAGAATATTCTATGAGTCTATGATTCTATTAAAATAGTGAGATACTGGTGTCCGAGGCCATAAAGTTCTACAGCAAAGGTGTCTCAGAGACCATCTGTTTATAAAAGTCTTCAATATCTTACAACTGTGTGTAAGAGCATTTACTAAACTCATTATTTTTACTAAGTGTTTTTAACAAATCTAATACACAGCTATTTTTAAAATGTAGTTCTCAGAGTGACCTTTGACATCCCGTGGGAAACTAGAAAATGGAGAAGTTATTGGAGGAGGAGATCCAAAAAATTAGTCACAAAAAGCTTGAAATGCACCATGTAATTGAATCTATTCACAAGCCAAAAATCAATGCATTCAGCCAGAAGTATAGCAAATGTGACATTTATTTTTTCTGCTTTATCAAGCTTAATTGATGTCTTAGGAACTAAAAAGAGTAATAGGCAGCCTTATGGTAGAAACCTCAAGAGATATTTCAAGTGGCTATTCATATAGGCTGCAAATAATTCATGATTTCACTGTCAGTTGATGTGATGATAGAATAAATATGTTGCTTTTAAATACCACATGCCCTGGCATTAATTTCCCCCTGCTTGTCCAGTCTTCCTACTGGGAGAGGTAACAGGCAAAAATCCATCTTGCTGGCATACCCTGACCTACAGAAGCTCTTGATATGTCAGTTTGGTTTTAGACAGAAAGTTAACATACCACATCTAACAAACTAACTCTAGTGACATTTCATGGCATTTCCAAACACAGTTTGTCATAATGCACATGCATACATAAAATACATGAACGTATTCCATAATCCATGGAGAATATTTGCATGAACTTAATAACATGGGGAATGCTTCAGAATAATGTTCCATGCCTCTGTCTCCTTGTTCAAATCCAGAGTGAGGCAATAGGGTTTAAGCTACTGTGATACAAGCAACAGGAATAGGATCACCATACAATGCCAATGAATATGATATTTAACAATAACAATAACAAAAAAAAAAAAAAAAAAAAAAAAAACTGAGCAAGAGAAAATGGTATTAAGAGTATTGATGTCCTAAAAACGATGTACTGGAAAGAAGTAGAAAGAACTATTATTGTACTGAGCTAGAACAAAATAAGAACAACAACAAAAAAATGTAGACAATTACTGACTAATCATAATCAAAGTATTCAAAATTATGAGTAATATATTGTGAAAGTTGTCTGACCTAAAGATTATCTTTTACTAGAAAATTCCAATGTCATAATATTGTGATTTTGATAATTAAACTTTTATTTCTTTTTTAATCATTTTTGTTATTCAGTAATGAATAAGGTGGCTGTGATGAACAAATCTTATTCCAAGAGGGTACAGCTGTTTTAGATTTTTTGTCTGAGAATTTCAAAGGATTTTTTTAAAAAAATGATATGCATAAATTTCATCTTCTCTCTCATACAAAACTTTCCATGGTATAAATAATGATGCAAAACTTTTACATTTTCAGACATCCTGATATTTATACTATAGGGGAAAAACCTTCTTCTAACATTTGTAAGTCTTCAGCCATGTGACAAGAAGTCAGACAGATTCACTTGTATTTCTGTTGCTTTTTCAAGTAGATTCCAATTTCAGTATTCTTACTGTCAACATCATTTATGGCATGGAAGACAGACTATCTGCAAATGACTCAAATATAAGCATAGGCAAAATAGTGGGCAACTGAAATGTCTACTCAGATCCAGATTTGTTTAGATTTCAACTGTCTGCAACTCTACACACACAAAATTTAGAGCAAAAAGTCTTATGTCAAAAGAAGCAGCAGAAATATCTTGACTTTTCCATATTTTCCTTTCTTTCTTTGGACCAAGGATATATAAATTCACACTACCATAAACAATTTGGAGGACTAAGAATTATATTTCTCGATAAATCTTTAATAGGAAAAAACAAGTTATATAGCTTTGTTCCAGAGCAAATTGTAACTGAAATGATCAAGGATAGCAAGTAATCTAACAGCACTGGACTAGGCAGGGCTGGCTCAATACATGCAGCCCAGTTCCAAAAATCCTGCTTAGTGCGTAATAGAGAAACATATGTTGCCAAGCTGGAAGGTTTTTTTAAAGCATATTTCTAAAATACATGAAAATATCATGGACTGGCAAACAAACCGATTCCCATCAAAATGTTTTTCATTAAGAAATATTCTTCATTGCCATCATGTATGGTCTCCCTACTAGCTGGAAATAACACACAATTAATGGATGCTAACAGTATAATACCTTAATCATACTATTCAATCATCAAACACATTTAAATTAAAAAAAAAAAAAAAAAAAAAAAAAAGACTACATTGTCTGCTTTGGTAAGAAAATAAACTGTACTACAGTAATTCATCTAAGCAATTATTTTTATTTGTGAAGAAATGGTTAGCTTGGTCTTAGAGAGTTACATGGACTTAGATCTAAAATCAAGCAATTGCCAAGAGCACCTATTTATAACTCCTTTCCTGTAATGTAATCTTAACTTCTGTGAAATGTGCTACTGCACTTTTCTTTAGGTGTGATAAATCTAAGATTTTATTTGGAAAAACCCCCTCTTTCACATTCCAGTTAGTCCAAGATAGTTGCTATTTTCTGTCATTTCGACTGCATGCCAATCAGCTAAAACATCATCCACCATCTCAATCAACTTTACAGTACAGCAATCAAATGTTAATTAGACATTATTTTTACTGTAAGGAAGAAGGGCTGATGAATCAAATCTCAAGCTATCTGCAACTAAACACTCAAAATCTGTTAAACAGATTAATATTACAAAATGTTAAAAAGAAACAAATAAACAGCAAGGAACAGACCCTTCTATATTGTCTTTAATTTTTTGTCTCCATAATTTTCCATATGAGGTTCTTAAGAAACTGAACTGAGCTTTCCCAGTTACTGTACCACTCAGTGAATATACCATTTGCAGCCTGTGAAAGCTACACAGACTTTCTGTATTGACATTACACATTTTAAGAGGATTTTGGTTATGATCAAGATATGGAACTGCTTAATATCTAAAGGATATGCTGCCACCCCTGACACTAAATATCGGTCTGTCTCATAAATGTGACCACTGGAGGTGCCCAAGAACACTATGTGTAGCTGAAGAAAGAATTTCTACGGACTTTGTAGTGGTAAAAGACCGAAGCTCCACTCAACCTTGCTATGCTCCTCCTTCTGACGTATCCTAAACTCTCCATTATGCCTTACTTTTATGATACCAGCAAAGACACCAAATGTATAAAGACAATTATTATGCCGGAGCCTCTGTAAGCATCAGATCGGCCTTAGCCAACCTTCCCCACTTTTCCTTTTTGAAAAATAGCTGTGGTTTGCAAACGCTTTAATGCATATATAACAGTACATTTCAGCTTGTTTCCTGGCTTCAGAAGATGAAAAATCGAACTGAAAAAAAAAAAAAAAAAAAAGAGAGAGACTCTCTTATGGTAAATCAGATACAAGTCCAAGCTATTTTAAAACATAAAATTAATTTACTATTCATCCTATTTTCCTTTCTCCAGTTAGCAGCTAATCTCATCCACATAGCTGCAGGCTACAAACTGGTAAATGTTGTGATTCACTAAGAACTATTTGGGAACTTTTATTTCTTCTAATTAGAAGATATAATTGCTTTGGAGCTTTCTTAGTTCTTTCCATGATTAGCAAAGCTTTTGGAAATTGTAGACATAGCATTTATATTTACAATAAAGAGAAAACTTTTATGTTCAAATAAAGAGTTAAACCCACAAAAGCCAAGCAATTTAGGGTTTAAAAGCCCCTCGAGTGTGTTTGTGAGGAATTTGGGGCCATCGAATATTGAAAATAGGCAATGAGGTTGTGGTTATTAGAATCAAATTATAGTACATAGATGCAGAAAAGAAAGATCTTGACCAAGAAGAAAAAAAAAAGGGGGGGGGGGGGGGGGGGATGGGGAATCAATGACACTGAAAATGTGAAAATGTTTGGTAAAACTTTGTATGATTGTATGATGCCTTTTCCTTTTCTTAAAATCAAAGAGATCACGCCAAGCAAAAAGCTGAGCAGGCTGAGGAGGTAAAAGAAGCCATGCTGGAGTTCAGTTTGCGCTCCAAGGGTATGAATATACTAGGGATAGGAAGTGTACCTGGCCTCAGGAGATCAGCTTTCCGCTCAGCCCAGCTCAATTATTAGAATTGCCCCTGGCATGCTTTCAGGCAGTGCCAAATAGCAGTCCCCAACAACTCATGAGTACAGCTCAGCACTTAGCACTGGTCAGGACTAGTTCCCAATAGAAAACTTGCCTGCAGCTGCCCTATTTTGTAAGGCAAGGATCCTTTCATATTGTTACAAACAGTTCTCTTGTATCTGTCCTCAGTGTCAGACAACGGTCCTAAGCAAACTTTGTTTGCTAGTATAGAGACAGTCCCAGTGCTCAGTACAGCAGATGCATAGGAATAATAACACTGTGCAACAACTACACTGTCTCTCAGCATGCTCTGAAGAGACAACGTTGACCTGAACTAAAAACGTCAATGCAGTACAGCAAAGCAGCATGCATATGAACAAGATGAAAACATAGTCTATTTGGTTCTGCACCAATTAATGATTCCTCTTGGACCTTCACCTCAGCTCAGAAATGCATCAACATATTAATTCAGGACTTGAGCTGGCGCAAGGGAAGAGGTAAAATGCAGATCTATAAAAAGATTTGGGCACTGGGAAGTACAGAGGTAGGTGCTTTAGCTAAATCTATAAAAAAACACCACAAAATACCCTATATTGGACTTATTAATATTGAATTTGCTGTCATGCAAATGGAAAACTATGGAATGGAAAACTTCAAAGGAAAATTAAAGGCATATGAGGTTCTGCTAACTCGTTGGAAAACTGAATCACAGCAACAAGACTGTAGTGGGTTTACATGGCAAGGTTTTGGTAGCAGAGGGGGACATAGGGGTGGCTTCTGTGAGAAGGATCTAGAAGCTGCCCCATGTTTGGTAAGGGCCCCACTGCTGACCAGAGCTGAGACAATAAGCGATGTTGTTTTGCGCCTCTGTGAGAGCATATTTAAGACAGGGAAAAAACCGCTGCGCCTCTCAGCATCTGGGAGGGTGAGAGGAGTGAGAAACAGCCTTGCAGGCGCCAAGGTCAGTGAAGAAGGAGGGGGAGAGGTGCTCCAGGTGCCGGAGCAGAAGTCCCCTGCGGCCTGTGGTGAGGACCATGGTGAAGCAGGATGTCCCCCTGCAGCCCATGGAGTACCACGGTGGAGCAGGGTTCCATGCTGCAGCCCGTGGAGGAGACCACGGTGGAGCCTGTGCCCCGAAGGAGACTGCGGCCTGTGGAAGACCCCTGCCGGAGCAGATTCCGGGCCGGACCTGCAGCCCGTGGAGAGGAGACCACGCAGGAGCAGGTGACCCGGCAGGAGCTGCTGCCCGTGGGGGACCCAGGTTGGAGCAGTTTGCTCCAAAGGGATGGACCCCGTGGTACGGACCCATATCTGGAGCAGTTCTTGAAGAGCTGCTGCCTGTGGACAGCCCACGCTGGATCAGTTCGGCAAGGACTGCATCCCGTGGGTGGGACCCCACAGCACAGGGGACAAGAGTGACCGAGAAGGAGCGGCAGAGAAGAAGTGCTGTAGACTGACCATAACCCCCATTCCCCCGTTCCCCTGAGCCGCTCGGGGGGAGGAGGTGGAAGAGGGTGGATGGGGGGGAAGGTGCTTTTTTGTTTATTTTCTTTGTTTCTTACTTCTCTAGCTTGTTAGTATAAACAATAAATCTTACTTTCTCTCTATGCTGAGTCTGTTTTGCCCGTCACGATAATTATTGCGCGATCTCCTAGTCCTTATCTCAACCCTTGAGCCCCTTTCATCGTATTTTCTCCTCACTCCTCTTTGAGGAGGGGGAGTGAGAGAGCGGTTGTGGTGGAACTCGGCTGCCCACCCAAGTAAAACCATCACAAAGACCTAAACTTCTAACTCCTGTATGGTTTGGGAGTTCAGCTGTCAGTCCTTTATTTGCTGCTTGGACCATGGAGAGAGCAGAAGACAGACTGAAATGATCCACTGTCTACATCATACCACACTAGGACTAATTAACTGCCAACAGCCACTTTTTTACCTAATTAGTGACCTGAACAATACCTCCTATTAAAATAGACCTCATTTCAGTTGAGGCAAATGGCAGTTTTACTATTGAATCTGATGGGATCAGGATTAGTCAGTATAATCAGCTGGATAGCATCACACTGCTGTGTGATTGCCTTTGAATGAGTTTGTTTGTCCACCGTTATATATATCTGTAATACTATGTTGCATCCCAGCACTGATAAATAAAAATCATAAACTGTAGCTTTCAGTGCATTTTGCATAATCCAGAAAACAAGATAATTGACTCTGAAGGGAATAGAAACAACAACAACAATAAAATCTGAAAATATTTTTTTGCAGTTAGATTCTCTGAAGAGAGGGAATAGAAAGTTGAGGAAAAACACCTAGATATATGACCCAGGCTGTCTAGAAAGAACGTGTTAATAGTCTGTGTTTACATAAGGCATTTGCACAGAAATAAACGTAGGTGAATAAAACAAGGATTTATTACTGCTTGTTTGAGTCTTCTCCATCTTGACACAATAGGGAACTGATCAGTTATAAAACATTTTACCTTTTCTCTCTCCATCTTTTAGGATAATTGTTGGCAAATGTTTCTGTAAGTTTTATGCATGGTAAAGACTGTGTCTCAAATTGATAAAGGTTATGCAGTGATATATATTTGCAAGACAGGCTGTCTGTGAATATATTTTAATGCAAATCTTATCAACAAAATGTCAATAGTGTCCTGGTGTTATTTTGTACAGTCACAGAACATTCACTACAAAGCCAGAACGCTGCTCACTAGGGATTCAAACTTTAAGCAGAGAAAGAAAAAAAGAAATATGAACACTGTATGGTTTCAGATAAATTAAATTGCTTCTTTGGACACTGTAGTCTTAAATAAAATTTGGAACTGAAGTTTTCATTTAAATATTGTCAGGCAAAGAGCAAATAAATAATAATTAAAAAAAAAAAATACAAGGAAAAAAATACATTCATCATGTTTTTGCTTACATAGTCCTTGATGAAATGATATAGATTTCCTTATCAACTAAGTACATTCTTCCTTCTGCTCTATTTAGGATTTGTCCCCTTTTTTCTTGCAAAAATTTCCTGTGTGAGAGAAACACATTTTCTGCAGTTAACTGGGAAAAGGTGACATTCTGTTATTAATATGAACAGGACAGAAGATTGTTTTCTAATTGTTGAATTGTTCTAGAATATTTCTGTGAGAGAGGGCTAGACCAGAACATGGCTAAGATTAACAACTAGTCTGTAGGAGGAAATATTTGAGGACCATTTTTATTTTTAGGTAATATATAACACATCAATCAATCACGGGTCTGTTGCTGGGGGCTGCATTATCTCTAGACTTGTCACTTATCTACTGAGTTTTATTTTAACAATTTTACATCTAACAGAAGGAATTATTACAGAAATGAACATATTTTGCAGCTTTTATTATGTCTCTCCTGTTGGTGTGTTTCATGGGGACCTTTTGGAGCATGGCCTAGATATGGCAAAGAGATAGAAACACATTAATCTTAAGATCATCAGCTTAAATTCAGTACATCTAAAGTTACCTGAAGAAAATCCTCCAGTCACTTTTGAGTAGAAATGTTTACATTCTTGGACATGGCTGAAGTGATGGTAAATCACATTGCAAATGCATTTTTAGTTAACTGGAGTACATGGATTTAGTAGAAACACAGAAACTAGGAGCTTTTAGAGTCTGACTCAAGCACAAGTTGAAGCTGAAGTGCAGAGGATTGATGGGAAGAAAAAAAAAAAAAAAAAAGAGAGAGAGAGAGAAAGAAAGGGGACATAGGAGGGAAGGGGAGCCAGAAGGTCAAGGGAGGTGATCCTCCCCCTCTGCTCAGCCCTGGTAAGGCCACACCTGGAGTATTGTGTCCAGTTCTGGGCTCCTCAGTACAAGGACATAGAACTACTGTAGTGAGTCCAGAGGAGGGCTATGAAGATGATGAGAGGACTGGAGCACCTGTTGTGTGATGACAGGCTGAGAGGGCCTGTTTAGTCTGGAAAAGAGAAGACTGAGGGGACACCTAATTAATGTGTATAAATACCTGAGGGGAGGGTGTTGAGAGGATGGAGCCGGTCTCTTTTCAATTGTGCCCAGTGAGAGAATGAGAGGCAATTGGTACAAACTGAAGCACAGGAAGTTTGGGTTGAATATGAGAGGGCACTTCTTTACTGTGAGAGTGACAGCACTGAGAACAGGTTTCCCAGAGAGGTTGTGGAGTCTTCTCTGAAGATATTCAAAACCTGCCCAGATGCCATCCTGTGCAACATGCTCTAGGTGATCCTGCTCAGCAGGGGGGGATGTACTAGATGATCTTCAGAGATCTCTTCCAACCTCACCCATTCTGTGATTCTGTGAAAGAAAATGAACATCCACACATCTAAGACATGGTACTGTTTTGAACGGTAACTTCTCAAAACATCTGAACAATGACTGTTGTTTATGGCCTTTGCTGAGCTAATTACTGTGTTTTATATCTCCACTAGATTTGTCCTCTCCTGACATCCATAAAACAAGCATTCCTCTACCAACTTCCTGAAAATTCCTACTGCACCATTTTGCTCTGGGATCACAGATTACATAACATTTACACAAACCACTACTTCTAATGGCTTGTACCTCTGCTCCAGGAGATACATTGTGAGACATTCCTTCTCCCTTGCCCCCACCAAAGGACAAGGAATGTTAAAATTGGTGCTGGCACATCATAACACACTGTGCTAATCACAGAGCTATGGAAAGTAACCGCCTTTTATCCTTTTTGTGGATAACTCTGTCACTGTGAGCAAGAAATGTTAAAAGCCACATGGGCCAAACAAGAGCAGATGTTAGCTGTTCAGCTGGTCCAATGGACAAGATGTTGTCTTGAGTGGCTGCTTTCAGAATTATTCTTGGTTTGTTTTAGTCTCTTTATCCAATAAGAAGCAAATACAAACTCCACCAGCAGCCCAGGAAACAGAATACAGTTTACTGGGCAACTGCTTTTATCAGGTAAATGTGCAAAAAACATGACTCTAGCTCCTATCTTTTGTGAGTGCAGTCCCTGCAGGAGACAGCATTACAGAAGTGCTTCCACATTTCCTATTGATTGATTTGGGCATCCTTGCACTTACTGTACCTACTTACAGCTGTCAATCTCACCTTGCACTGAACTGAAATTAGCTTTGCAGATTCTGTTTTTTCAGGCCCTGAGGATGCAGGTGTTCCATACCATGTCACAACACTTGAGTCCTTTCATTTGAGCAAGATTTAAATTGTAGTAATTCACCACAAACCGCAACAGTTTCAACAATTAGGCATAAAACTCATTTCACAATCTGTTTTTAAAGCTTTTTCATCAAATGAGTTCCCGTCCTAGAAAAAATACACATCAATTAAAAATGTATACCTATACACATGTAAATAGAAGCTTCTTATATTGAGTTATTTAAAATATTTATACAATAAACACAGAGTATTAATAATTAAGCCATATTCATTTGGGGCTATCTTTGCATATTTTATAGTTAGATGTGCATTTCTTTAGGGCACAACTGTCTAAAATTCATTAAAATACTTATTTCCTCACAGGAATTTTGTTGCTCTTAGGACATAATATAAACAAAGAAAAACACCCACACCAGATTATTCAACACACCACAGAAGAGGAATTCCTCTCCCAGCGTGAAATGTTTATCATCTGAGTTACCATATGCCTCCTACTCTTTATTAAATTTTTCCATCTCCTCTAGCATAAATATTTCTGTCTATTAACAACCTTTCAAATTCTTTACACTTTAAATATTGTATAGCAACACATGCTATACAGAATCTATATTACTTTTATTGCGCTCTTGCTACAAATTCAAAGCAGCTGAGAGCAGAATCTCACATCAGGGTAGGAAACATACCTGCTCAGCTACAAAATTTTACATGCAATAAATCCTGTCAAATTCTATATAAACCTCCACATTAGTATTGTTATGCTAGAGCATTTCCTCTGATTTCTCTTTATAATTTTCTTTAAAATGCTTCTGATATTAAAAAAAAATGTAAGAAGAAACTGTATTAGCTACCTCATCCTAAAGTCAAGACAGAGCAGCAGGACAATATTCCTGGACTACAGATTTAACTAGCTAGAGCATAGCCAGTAAAATGAGTGAAGTCCCATTAAAATCAATGTACCTGGTTCCTTCTTGTGCCTGAATACTAGTGATAAAATAGACAAACTCTGTTTCAACAGCCTGCTAAGGAGGCAATAAAAACCTGAATCTGTATCAGATTTATGGTCCAAATGTTTCTTAGTTTTTTGTTTGTTTTGTTTGTTTGTTTTTTGTAAGAACAGTTAATTTTCATGAGACCTTTCATTTTGTAATAAACATTTTTTGTATCCCCTTTCTACAGAAAAAATGACATTTTTGAATCAGTGTTCCTGTGTGAAATCTTTCTTTCTGCTTAAATAAACACAATAATCTTACATGCATAATTTGAATGAACAAAAATATATATAAATTTGAATACATATATATATATAAATTTGAAGACTTGAAGAAAACCATCAATTAACACTTGTATCATTACAAAAGTGTAAATTGTAATATTACAAAAATCAACATTTTTTTTTTCTTTTTTTGAAATGATAAAAAGAAATTTTGGATTACATTTCTGCATTAATCATTTAAAGTAGGAAGGCTTGGTTTTCATATTTAAATGTTGTATGTAAAGCTCTGCATGTTTCTGTAGATCTAGTCAATAATACTGATGAATAAGTAATTAAAACAACACAAAACTTATTCTTCCTGAGAAAAAAAGAAAAGGGAAAAGTAATGAAATGTTTCTACTAAATTGGTAATTAAGAGAGGATGAATATTTAATTTTCAAAATTCTGGTTTCTTGGTTTATAAATAGGGATAATTAAATTTAAATCCAGATTATAAATAATAATTAGATCTGTAAACATATAATTTTCATTAAACTATCATTCACATTTCCTTAGAATAATTTTGCCATGTTTTAAAGATTCATTTCATTTTTACTTTCCAAAAGTCCCCAGGGATTTTCCACCAACTTTCATAACAAAGAGTTAACAAAACTACAAATTGAAAATATATTTAGAAGAATGCTGGGCTTTTCTTAGGTCAGAAAACAGTAGACATATAAAATAATATACCTCCTGTTTTGGATTTATGCCATTAATTAAGAAATTAAGAGGAGGCCTAAAACAAAAATCAGGTATCCTATATTTTCTAGTTCTGAAGATCTTTCATACTCTTTTCAAGCACCAGATAATTTGCACCGTTTAAGATATTCTAAGTTGTCGAATATCTCCATTCTTCTTCTTTAAGCAAGGTTTATTTATTTATTTAAACAGATTTTGAACAGGTTTTATACTGAAGTTTCGGTATCCTGCTCCTATGTTAAATACTGTAGCATAAAGTGGTGGAGCACTGAGAATGTTTCTTTTCTCTTGTGCCTCCAGTACAATCAGATACAATAACACACAGGTGAAAATTGGTCAGAAAATAGTTTACTGAAAATTGAGGATAAGAAAAAAGCAAACAGGTAAAGTTAGACAAGGGAAGGCATGTCAATGCAAATTGCTACAGACAGCAAGGAAGGCGCTAGACCTGAATAAGCACTGGCTAAATCAAGGTGATTTGGAGATATGGACCCTCTTCACCACATCTGAAACAGGCTGAGTCATCTTTATTGTGATTTTTATTAATAAAAAGAGTTTTCAGCAATTGCTGAGTCCTAGCAATAGTACTCACTAAGTCATGTTTTGAAGGGCTTGGCATAGCTTTTCATCAGATTTCCCTGAATGAAACGTGTAAGTGGTGCATCTGCATCATACCTACTGCACAGAGGTCTTGTACCTGCATAGTGAACTTCTCATGTTTCAGATGCATCATTTGCTTGAATATCTGATGTATAGTTAATTAGCCTGAATCATCCTATGCCTGGGATTTTCAGGATATGTGGATTATATCAGGTTAGAGTATTCCTTTTACTGCCTACGTAAAACTTGGAGCATCTTATATAATGAATATGATATTTTATGAATATCTTTTATTAATATGATACATTGTATTATATGATAGAGATGAGATATGACAGTACAGTCCTTCACAGAATAGTTCCATTCTTATTTTCTAAGATGTATGGTAACAGAAAGGAAACCCTAAGTAACAGCTGTTTTATGTTATTTTAACTAACTATGCATGTTTATTATATATATATATTTATATATATAAAAACAATTTGTGTGCTTAAAAATGTTTAAACGTTTATGCCTTTTAAATGTTGAGGATTGTAATATAGAACACCCCAATTTAAATAAATGTTGTGATTCTGAGCCTGTATTACTCTCATTCACTCCAGTGTAACTGAAGGCTGAAATATAACAAAGTCATCCTTAATGGAAAAACAGTACAAAATCTCAGAATAAGGTCCTCTGATTATAAACATAAAACAAAACAAACACACCACAATGCTCTTAATTCTCTGCCACAGTTTTTCTCCCATGGTAAAAGAAAAGAATAATCTTCTTCCTAAATCTGATATTAAGCAGAATTTAAAAACATCCATGGTTAAGTAAACCTTCTGAATTGGGTGTAATTGGTTATTTAAATGAAAATGCAGGCTTTAAATTCTATTTTTCAAGTTAATACTATATTATAGAACTTATCAGCTAATTAAGGAGAAACCTGCCCCTTAAAATACTTGCAATACTGCTTGCAATACTTATCTTAAACCATAAATGAATATAAAACTTTGTTTTTAAACTACCAAAAATGTTAGCAGTTCTTTTATTCTTAACTTGTCATTCAATTACACATTAATGAACTCTGTAGAGTTACAGCTTATCATTTAATGTTTACAATTTCTGTTCTCGCAATTTTAAAGATCATATATTATTGAAATTAGTGTTACAAAAATAAGTGGACATTAGTGGTAATACATGGTCATTTTGTGAATAAGCATATTCCTTTCTTTAACATTAAAATCAAGCAGTAATTCAATTTAAATGTAATCACGAGGTTCAGTTAATTATGTCTTTTATAGTGCTACTGTTAGTCTGTACAATTTCACTCTATGCAGGCTCAAACTTTACTCTGCAATTAATCTGAATTTATATTTTAAATCTTCCATGCATGAAACAACTACCATTTATAGGAATGAAATGTGAGTGTTTGCAGGGGCTGCAAAAGATGTGTACTGTAATTCTCTGGTACTGGGCAGAATACAATATTTTGTAATTTAGATGAGCCTGTCTATGTAAGTTCAATAATAGCAGTTAATTACATTGTTGCAGGATACATCTAACCTCTTATTTTCCACAAAAAAAAAAAAAAAAAAAAAAGATTAAAGGGATAGTCCTACAGTCAAGCATTTGCTTCAACAAGACATTTCAGTTTGCTTTAAAGGCCCTGATTCAGCTGGGCTACAAGCATTATTTAAAATTATTCTGATTGCTTGCTTTAACTCCAAGTCTAGTTCAAGACTCTCTGAACTTTGGAATACAATTAGCCCTGAAAATAATACAGGACTAGTAGTAATTCATGAGACTGAGGAACACATACAGACAAAGGTGTAAAAGTTTATTTATTTTTTTTTCTTCAAAAATATTAAAGACAATTTTATCTCACTTTAACTGTTTATTGAAACTAGCAACAAGGTACATTCTGTTTTAACTTGCTAGTGGATAATTCTAGAGTCATTATTCAATATACTGTATGCTATATATTTATAGGATATTCATAATTCTTAACTACTACTTAGGCACTATGGTTCAAAACCCTTATACCAGCAAATATACTGATTTTCCAAGTCTAGTAATAGATATACACTGGCATTGTAAATATCATAATCGGTTGTATATTTCAATTGATTCAATTTAGTGAATGGAGAGCACCTTATAAACTTATCATATGATTCACAATTACTTTTTTTCATTATTTTTATGAACAATGAAAGATGTGACTGAAGTTTTAAATGTTCTAAGTAAAAATAATCTTAGTACTTCAGCTGCTATAAGTAAGAGTTTTTTTAGGACCTTAGAGAATCATCATGCTTTCTTGGTTAATTTTATGCATTATTAAATCAAATGTTCTCTGCCACTGCAACTTATGATATTCAAAACCAGTGTTTCTTTGCAAATTGAAAAGTTGAATCTATAAGATCAAGATGCAGTACAGGATGCAAAAACACATGTATTTATCAAAGAACCATAGAATGGTTTGGGTTGGACCTTAAAGATAATCTAACTCTAATTCCTCTGCCATGGGTAATGATACATCTTACTAGACCAGGTTGCTCAAAGCCCCATCCAGCCTGATCCTGAACACTTCCAGAGATGGGGCATCCACCACTTCTCTAAGCAATCTGTGCCAGTGCCTCACCACCCTCAGAGTAAATAATTTCTTCTGAATATCTCATGAATCTACCCTTTTCTAGTTTAAAATCATTTCTCCTTGTCCTATCGCTACACTCCTTGACAAAGAGTCCCTGTATGGCTTTCCTGTAGGCCCCCTTTAGGTACTGGAAGGTCTCTATAAGATCTCCACAGAGCCTTCTCTTCGGCAGGCTGAACAACACCCAACTCCCTGGGCCTCTCTTCATAGGAGAGGGAGTGCTCCAGCCCTTTGGTCTTCTTCATGGCTCTCCTTTGGACTAACTTTAATACTTTCATGTCCTTCATGTGCTGGGCGCCCCAGAGCTGAACACAGTACTCAAAGTGGAATCTCACAAGATCAGAGTAGAGGGGAAGAATCACCTCCCTCGACCTGCTGGTCACACTTCTTTTCTTGCAGCCCAGGACACAGTTGGCTTTCTTTCACATTGCTGTCTCATGTTGAGCTTTCCATCAACCAATACCCCGAGGTCCTTCTCTTCAGGGCTGTTTTCAATCCATCCTCTGTCCAGACTGTATTTGTGTTTAGGATTGCCCCAACCCAGATACTGAGGAACATCACTTGTTACTGATCTCCATGATCTGCCCTTAGTGAAATCATGTTGACTGTCCCCAGTCAGCTCGTTATTTCCCATGTGCCTTAGCACAGCTTTCAGGAGGATCTGCTCCATGATCTTGCCAGGCATGGAGGTGAGACTGGCCTGTAGCTACCCAGGTCTTCCTTTTTACTGTTTTTAAAAATGGGGGTTCTGTTTCCCCTCTTCCAGTCAGTGGGAACTTAACTGGACTGCTATGACTTCTCAAATGTCATGGACAGTGTCTTAAAAACTACATCCACCAGTTCCTTCAGGACCCATTGATGTATCTCATCAGGTCCCATTGACTTGTGCACCAATATATGTGTGCTAGTTGCCTATTCTAGGATTACTTGGTTTCTATTCTTTGATTCTTCTTCTTTCTTAAGTAAATATGTATTGGCTGGTAAGTGGAATTTCCCTCTGTATTGTACTGACTGGTTACCGTCTAGTTTAAAGACCTAGTGCATATACCGGCATATGAATCCTAAATTAAAAACATGCTTAAAAATATTAGTCCAGTAACATCTGTGATACCTCTGGATATCTGAGACATGATATAACTGGCAGATACAAAACAGGACTGAGGGTTAGGAGCACCCATATGTGGGTGTGGGTGAGGCTGTGGTGGTTTAACTCAGCAGGGCGGCTAAGTTCCATGATCACTGCTCTCTCACTCCCCCTCCTCAAAGGGAAAGGAGGAGAAAAATATGATGAGAAGGGCTCGAGAACTGAGATAAGGACAGGGAGATCACTCAATAATTATCATCACAGGCAAAACAAACTCAGCAAAAGGAGATTAATGAAATGTATCACCTATTACTAACAAGCTAGAACAGTGAGAAACAACAAAACCAAACAAACTAAAAGAACCTTCTCCCAGTCCACCCTCTTCTACCTCTTCCCCCCATGTGGCACAGGTGAATGGGGGCTGTGGTCAGTCCCTAACACTTCATCTCCACTGCTCCTTCACAGTCTTTGCCCCTATTCCGTGGGGGGTCCCTCCCACAGGATGCCATAATTCCCAAACTGATCCTGTGGGGGCTTCCCAGAGGCAGCAGCTCTTCAAGAACTGCTCCCTTATGGGTCCGTACCACAGTGGCCTTCCTTCTGGAGCAAACTGCTCCAACACAGGTCCCCCACAGGCAGGAGCTCCTCTCAGATCCCCTTCTGTGTGGGCTCCTCTCCACGGGCTGCAGCTCCAGGGCCTGCTCCTGTGGGGGCTCTCCATGGGCCACAGCCTCCTCAATGCCACATCCCAGCTCCACTGGGGGCTTCTCCACGGGCTGCATCGTGGAAATCTGCTCCACAGACTGAAGGGGAACTTCTGCTCTAGTGCTTGGAACACCTCAACACCCCGCTTCTGCACTGACCTTGGTGTATGCAAGGCTGTTTCTCACTCACCCTCCCAGCTGCT
The DNA here is from genome assembly GCA_011076525.1 of Nettapus auritus. Taxonomy (NCBI): domain Eukaryota; kingdom Metazoa; phylum Chordata; class Aves; order Anseriformes; family Anatidae; genus Nettapus; species Nettapus auritus. Next base: position 73,491,294 of record CM021767.1, on the reverse strand, counting down.
GTGGCACAGCATTTTTGTTTGTTTGTTTTCCCCGCTATTAAATCTTCTCTCCCAGAGGCAGAAATAACATCTTTTATCGGCTCAGCTCTGGCCAGTGGCTGGTCCCTTTGGAGCCAGCTGACACTGGCCCTTATCTAATATGGGGTAGCTTCTGGACTCCTCATAGAGGCCATCCCCACGGCCACCTGCTCCCAAAACCTTGCCATGTAAACCCATTATGGAGGCTTTCTGGGATATGTGAGGATGCCTCAAAAGGTGGAAGGGGTTGTGCTGAAGTAATTGAGTTCTAATCTTACAAGGTAGACAACCCAAAACCAGAAGTCAGTTTCAACCTGAACCCCACTGTAAATTTTGGCCACAAGAACCTAATATCTATGAGTTTAAGAAATTAATTTATTACATCGTTAAACTGTGAGATAACATGGTTATTTTAAAAAGACAGCGTCCTTTCTTTTATGTGTACTTGCCTCAATGCAAGATCACATTTGTTACACTTTGAATGACTGAGCCTTCAACTATACTATTTAAAAACTTAAGCTTAATTAGAAATCCTAAACATGCTGAAGTAAATCTTCTTGAATCCAGTATCCAAAGTCTGTGCCATCATCTTAAGCCTTTAGGAGTTATTTTTTGAAGGGAAACAAAAGAGAAAAATATCTATCCGACCTACCATGGAGGCATGACAGACAGAGTCATAGGTTCAGTCAGAGGCTAGACTAAATTAACAAGGACAATTTAGAGAAATAGATCTGTGTATGGAAATATGTATATATTATCTTTTTCAGATATCTACTTTCCAACTCACAGAGAAATCACTTACTGTTATGTACACTGATTTTACAAGAAACCTTCATTTTTTTTAAAGGAGAATTTAGAAATAAAAAAAGGTAGAGATGGTTATAAGTAACCCTCTGAAACTGTGCTTGTAAATATAGAATAACATCCCCTTTGAAAGGACAATCATCTATTTCCAATTGAAAATAATGTTTTGCACAGTATTTCCTGTAACTTACAGTTGGATCTATGTGAATATATTCAGATAGGTGATAGCTGAATCATCATATATTCCATAATATAAACACTCCTTGAGGAAAAAAAAAAAAAAAAAATTAATTGAATTATTTTACTGTACTTATTTTTCCTAGACGTGACTACTCCGAGGATTTTACAGAATAAACCAAATACTGTATTCTGAAGCAGTGTATTTCAAAGAGGACTATTCTGTGGAATCTCTGTTTTGACTAAAAATTTTACAGATTTCAGAGAAGAAAACAGAAAGAAACACGAATCAGCTTCTGGAGGGGTATATCTAGATAACAGAAAAAAAAAAAAAGAAAAAAAAAAAAAAAAAAAAAAGAAAAAAAAAAAAACTTGGTAGATGCTTAACAGTTAGCCAGCTAAAATATGGACTCAGCTCTTACTATTTATCCAGCACTTCATAGATTTGAATTGTGAAGAGGAGGAGTTGAGTTTTTAGTGATAATAATATCTAGTTATGATACAAATGTGATTCTTGTCTTCTAGAAAGAATCTCTTTCCCAGTTTTGATATTAAAAGAGATAAAATTCATAAAGAGCATGAAAGAAATAAATCATAGGATCATAGAATCATTAGGGTTGGAAAATCATTAAGGTTGGATGATTTTCAAGATTATGTGGTCCAACCATCACCCTATACCAATGCCACCCACTAAACCATGTCCCTACGCACCAGATCCAACCTTTCCTTGAACACCCACAGGGAAAGTGACTCCACCACTTCCCCAGGCAACCTATTTCAATGCCTGACTACTATTTCTGAGAAGAAATTTCTCCTAATTTACAGAATTTAAATGAATAAATTAGTTCTCAAACTGTTTCGCTTCCTGTTAAAACTGTATAAATGCTTTTCAATTTAGCAGTCCAACCTAAAGGCTAAATCCAGGATATTTACTATACTTGTGCAAGTGGGCAAAAAAAATTGATAATTGTCTAACAATGTCCTATTTTCTGAGTGAGATTTTGAAACAAGAGTAACAATTGTTTGCTGAACGTATCTCTGAAAAATTCTTTCAGAGATTTATAGCTTGTCACAAAAAGCTCACTGTGACAACAATGCTCTGCAAGATCATGTTCCAAAATACGAGCATATTTCATGCTCAAAATTAATACGTATATGCACACTTGACAGTTCCCTGTAACAGTTAGGAAATGTCAATATTTTTTAAGATTGTGAAGGATAAGAAATTAGATAGCTAGAAGGGGCTTTTTTGTTTGTTTTGGTGGGTTTTTTTGTTTGTTTGTTTTGTAGGTGTTGTTAATGAAATTGCAATACATGTAACGAGTTTGGCTTTAGAACTAATACAGGTTAAGATATTTACATTCAAGAACCCTAAAGTCATACTTGACTGATCTCACTTAATTGGACAAGCTTAGCATGACAATCAACATATTCATTAAGTATAATTAGAAAATAAATTTTAGCTAATAGGATCCTGTGAAGAAAATAACATTTACAAGTTTTAGAAAATAATACCAGCAACAGTACCAGTTATGCTACTACTTAACTCTCCCCATTCAAAGTAACACTGGAACATATCTTTTACACAACTACTAAACAGATTTTATTTGTATATATGTCTTCAAATAATGCATAAGCTGTTTTATTCAACACTGGATTGTGATATAACTATGCAAATGTAAGCACAAACAAGTTTTTCAAACCATATTTCAAATGGAAGACTTTATCTTCATTACAAAAATAGAATGGCTGATAAACTATGGATTTTCAGGAGCTAAGGGAGCCATTGATTTCAACAGAGCTAGCATGCTTTTCTGAGATCTCTTTAACAACTAGAGGTATTGTGTGGCATTATAAACTCTTTCTTTAACATTGGGGTCTTTTAATACTGATATAAAGCTCTATTATTTGAAAGAAGCACAAGTACTACTCTCTAACATGCTTTTGACATTTGAATTCTGACAAGTTCCTCTGTGGTATCAACACTTGTAGCCTTGCTGTCAGCAATCGGTTTGGTCTGTTAACTAAAGCTGTGACTTAGTCATTACCTTCTACAGAACATATCTTAATGAAAAAAAAGTCAAAGACTTTTCTGAAAACTTTTAATAGCCTATACTTTACCAGCAACTGGCTGTTAGAAAATATTGCCACCTACTTTCTATCTACTTCTAAAACACTGGCTTTCTAAATTAGCTTTCTGCTTTGTGTAACTGCAGCTGCTTTCTCCCAGCCACGTCACATCACATGTAATTGGACTTGGTTTATTATATAACTAAGGCATACAGCCTACATGTTATGCCTTTTCTATTTTCTGTACACCGTATACAGTACTTTTAATGATATCCTTAGAGAGCTGGTCAAAGAGCTTGGGGGTGGAAATGTGCCAGTGACTGTAGGTTCAGCCCAAGCTAAGAAGGAGTTCAGGGTAGGATTTGTGGTATTTTGTTTGTTAGTTCTCACTTAAAAAGTCTCCCTTCAGAGTAATAAGATGAGCATCAAATTCTGCCTCACATTTGACAGATATGCAGTAAAGTAACCCTTGGGCTGTAAAATATAATGAAAAAGAGACCAAAAATGGTATTATAACAAACAATTGTAATCAGTGAATCATCCTGGACATATCTGTTAAGGAGAATGAAAATAGAATAAACTGCTATTAAAAATAATTTATATTTAATATATGCTTTGATTTGATGAAACTTATCAATTCCTTGTAAACAGTGCTACTGAAGATCAACAGCTTTGTGTATATATATCTCTTCTTTATTCTTTCCTGTATTGTAGCCACAGAGAATGAAATTTTAAAAATAATAAATAAATAAACAGTAAAAATGTTTGTGTATGGAATCTCTAATAAACTGAGTATGAAGACCATGCTGTCTCAGAACGTTTGACTACCCTATACAATATTAAACTGAATCTATGGCAACAATTTATATGTTTTGGTAATAGTTGCTATTCATAGCTCTGGAGAATAACCAGTATATCTGAACCCAAACTCACATAAATATCTAAAAAGATGACCTACTTTGAAAAATTCAAATAAATATTTGGGTCTTAAAGTAGAGTTAAATATCCACCCTTAGGAGCTCAGCATTGAAAAATCTGAATTTAGCACATTTTAGAAATTGGTTCATCAGAAATCATTATTAAGTATTAACTTGTAGTTTAGATAGCACCAGATATTTGATTACTAGACATATGCAGTAGATCTGATATACAAACCACTCTGAATGCATTCAGTCAGTAATGGTAGAATGAGCAACCATACTTCAATGAGATGATTATATCTACCAAAGTTATTTTACAAAGGAGAAATAAAAAGATTGAAATAGGCCTCTTCTTCAAAGAGACTGTATTCTGCTTTGAAATTAAACACATTATGATTATGTAGAATCTACAGTCCATTATATTTTAACTGCTTTTTATATGACTAACTTGTCCTCTTAACAAGTCAGTCTCTTACTTATTCCATATTGATTGTTTTTTAGTTTTTCCTTTTTACATTTTCAAATCCAACTAAATAATACTAGAGGATAAAGAGGGTAAATTTGGTGATGAAAAGTCTCCGCAACTCAATTTACCATTATGATTACATTATCTATTATTTGCTGAAAGAAAATCTGCAGAAACATACTAAACAAAGTTGTTGTTTAGAAACTGCTAGAAAGAAGGTTCAAAACTCTCTAGGCAAACATTCATCTAGGGTGAATTCAGAAAGCGAGATGTAGAATTTCCAGTTAGCCATTGCAAAAAATTGCCAAAGAAGTGGTGGACTGCCATTTCTTTGTCTTCAGATTTTGCCAGGATGTCTTGGAATAAAAACATCAATCATGGACAAGTTACTACACAGTAAAGAAGTAATTTTTTTTTACTCTGGACAGTCTATATGCTGAATTCCATTGATCTTGCATTTATAAAGTTACAATGTAATAATTATGTATAAAAATAAAAAGAAACTATTATTTTAATCCCCATTTTGGGAAAAAAAATAAGTATAGGGCAAAAAAATCAAGATACATGATTATTATAATTACTACTGTAAGGAACAACATTTACCAACAGAGGCTGAATATCACCATTAGGTACAATAAAAGGAATAGTCATCAGTAGATTTAAACCTAGATTAGCAATACAGCCTCTTGCAATAGTTAACCATTGCAGAGCTGGTTTTCCTGTATGTCTGTGTCCTAGTTTGTGCATGAGGCTTTGAAAATATCCTTGAACCCAGCACTGAGGTTTAGATTCTTCCATCTGAGAATGTCTACATGTCAGAAAAAGCAGAAAGGTCTACAGCATTTTCTGATTTGAAGCTCTCTGAGTTTTTCCTGGTCTAATTGTAAGCATCATGCATGCTGGTCTAGAGAGGCAAGCTCCTAAATGCTTCCAATGAAGTCTAAACTTCATTGCAACTTGGGTGCTTTTTCACCACAAGTCTCCACTTACATGGTGCACAACTTCTAAAATACATTAAGTGAACTTGCTTTCTCTAGCATCCATGACAGAGTTGGGAGTCTCTGTCACCTCTTCCTTACAGTATTTATAAGATGATACAGTCATTAGATAGGAGAAAAAAAAAAAAAAAAAAAAAAAAAAAAAAAAAAAATCAAGAACTGAAAACACTGGTTTCTCTCCTTCTGGATTAGTTGGCTATCTTGTTTGTTTATTGATATCTTCTTCTAGGAGGATGTTCCATAACCAGGTGAGAAATGGGGTTTGTGATTTGACACCTTCATTTGAAGACCTAGGAATTCCCAGTTCTTAGCAGTGATCTCAATCCTTAGCCTAGCTGGCAGAAAGTCATACTGTCTCTTAAAAACAAATGTATAAGACAAGGAGACATCTCCAGCACTTCCCCAGTCCTTTTCTCCTCTTATACATAGCAAACCCTCCTCAGCACGTTGCTTTTCTGTTCTGACCCTTCAGTTACACAAATCTCACAGTTACAGAGACTACAGAAGGAGACCAAAGATGCTTGGCTTTACATATTAGTCAAGTTTCCCATTACACTGCACCTCAAAAAAAAAAAAAAAAAAAAAAAAAAAAAAGATATGGGAAAAATAGAATTAAAAAAACATAATAATTTTTAAAACACTTGAAGAATATTTACTTATACACAAGCAAAATTCAATTCTGAACTTTTGAAACTTTGAATTTCTGATCTATCTACTCAAGCTTCATCAAAAAGGTAACCTATGGAATAGCTTTCTCTGACAATTTGAACAGGCAGAGACGCTTTGTATTTATCACTGCATACATAAATCCTGTAAAGAAGGTAAAGAATACAACCACAAATAAAAGCAAACTTTGAACTTGAAGTGTAATATAAAATTAATAAGCCACTATTTATTTTTATTGTGATGGGAAAAACAAACAAACAAAACTACTTAAGGAATGGAATTAAAGATTCTGAATAGTAAGAAATAATAATCTACTCAAGTACTTTTTCTAATTATAATCCCTGAGTAGGAACATAATCCAAATGACCTGAACAGCTTGCATCTTCTGTTTCTCCTACAATATGTTGCATGACCTTAGCACCTTTTGAAAAAAAAGTCACACATTTTGTGTTTTCAGTTCCACATGTTGAGGTACTCTGCATGCAGGTAACAGATCAAGACCTTTGTACAGCTAATCATATGACCAAGGAGAACAAAATCCTTCTGGAGACTGGGTTGAATATATGTAATATTTATATATATATATATATATAAATAAAAGCATCACTCGCTTTACATGAAGTGTAAAACATTTTGCTTTAAAGAAACTCCCAGAAAATATATATATATATATATATTTCTGAAAGTATCTCACAAGTTACATACACTTTGTTTTATGTGAAGGTAGGCACTAGACAGTCACAGTATTCTCAGTGTTTCAACTTAGTTCAGAGTCAGTTCTTTGGTTTCGGAACAATGTAACACCATACACATATCAAATGCTGATGAATAAATAGTGCTAATATTTATGTCTGTCCAGAAATTTTATATTCAGTTGCCAGTTCCTCCCTAACTATAGTTAAAGTTTATTATAACGTTCACAATTTATTTTAAAAAGAAATATTTAAATACATAAATTGAATTGTGAAAAGAGTACAAAAAGAGGAGAAATTCTCAGACAGTGGTGTAGTCAACACTGGCTTCATATGGAGTATGAATAAATGCTGGTTTTATTATAGAATCATAGAATATTCTGAGTTGGAAGGGACCCATAAGGATCATCAAGTCCAACTCCTTGCACCACACAGGTCTACCCAAAAGTTTAGACCATGTGACTAAGTGCACAGTCCAAATGTTTCTTAAATTCATACAGGCTTGGTGCAGTGACTACTTCACTGGGGAGCCTGTTCCAGTGAAAAAACACCCTCTCAGGGAAAAATCTCCTCCTGATATCTAGTCTAAACTTCCCCTGCCTCAGCTTCACCCCATTCCCGCGGGTCCTATCACTGGTGTTTATGGAGAATAGGTCACCCGCCTCTCCACTTCCCCTCGAGAGGAAGTTGTAGACCGCGTTGAGGTCTCCCCTAGCCTCCTTTTCTACAGGCTGAACAGACCCAGTGACCTCAGCCGCTCTTCATATGTCATGCCCTCCAGGCCCTTCACCATCTTTGTCGCCCTCCTCTGGACACTCTCCAACAGCTAAATGTCCTTTTTGTACTGTGGTGCCCATAACTGCACACAGTACTCGAGGTGAGGCCACACCAGCTCAGAGTAGAGTGGGACGATCACTTCCCTCGCCCTACTAGTGATGCCGTGCTTGATGCACCCCAGGATACGGTTGGCCCTCCTGGCTGCCAGGGCACACTGCTGGCTCATATTCAACTTGCTGTCGACCACGATCCCCAGATCCCTCTCTGCGGGGCTGCACTCCAGCATCTCATCGCCCCATCTGTATGTACAGCCAGGGTTGCCTCGTCCCAAGTGCAGGACCTGGCATGTGCTCTTATTAAACTTCATGGGGTTGGAGATCGCCCAGATCTCTCTGCAAGGCCTTTCCACCCTCAGACAAGTCTACAACTCCTCCAAGTTTGGCGTCGTCGGCAAATTTGCTCAAAACAGCTTCCAGTCCTACATCCAAATCATTTATAAAGACATTGAAAAAGACTCGCCCTAAGATAGAGCCTTGAGGGACCCCACTAGTGACCTTCTGCCAGCCTGATGTGGCCCCATTTACCACAACCCTTTGAGCCCTGCCTGTCGGCCAATTGCTCACCCATCGTACGATGTTTTTGTTAAGCTGTATGCTGGACATTTTGTCCAGTAGGATCCCATGGGAAACCGTGGCGAAAGCCTTGCTGAAGTCCAAAATGATCACATCAGCTGTTTTCCCTTGGTCAACTAGATGGATGATCTTATCGTAAAAGGAAATCAAATTTGTTAGGCAGGACCTACCCCTCACGAACCCATGTTGGCTGGGACCAATGACTGCGTTGTCCCCAAGGTGTGCTTCAGTAACTTCAAGAATCATCTTCTCCATAAATTTACCAGGCACTGACATGAGACTGACAGGGCTGTAGTTGCCTGGGTCTTCTTTCTTACCCTTCTTGAAAATTGGCACAACATTTGCCAGCTTCCAGTCTACCGGGACCTCTCCACATTCCCAAGATCATTGAAAAATAATTGAGAGGTCCCACGATGACGTCAGCCAGCTCTTTAAGCACCCTGGGATGAATCCCATCCTGACCCATAGACTTGTATGGATGCAGGTGGAGCAGCAAATCGCGCACACTTTCAGCGTCGGTTGGGAGTTTGTTATTCCCACCATCAAGGTACTCCAGCACAGGGCACCCAGGGTCCCGAAGCCCATCATCAGCGTTGAAGACAGAGGTGAAGAAGGCATTATACGTCTCTGCTTTGTCTACGTCATTGTCTGTGAGTTGACCTTCCCCGTCAAGCAGCGGACCTATGTTTTCTTTGGTTCTCCTTTTTCTGTTCACATATCTGAAAAAAAAAAAAAAAAAATAACTTTCTTATTGTTTCCCACAGACATGGCCAGCTTCAACTCTAGTTGAGCTTTGGCCACACAAATTTTCTCCCTACAAACGAACAGCATCCCTGTATTCCTTCCTCATCGTCCGACCTTTCTTCCAGCAGCCGCATACTTTCTTTTTTCACCTAAGTTCCAGGAGAAGATCCCTGGTCAGCCAGGCCAGCCTCCTGCCCCACCTGCCTGACTTCCAATATTTTGGAATTGTCTGATCTTCTGCTTTTAGGAGGCAGTGCTTAAAGGCTGACCAGCACTGATGGACCCGTGCCTTCAAATGTAGTTTACCAGGGGACCTTGCCGACTAGTTCCCTGAGCAGCCTGAAGTCCGCTCTCCCCAAATTCAGGGTTGAAGTTTTGGTGGCAATTTTCCTTCTGTCACCATAAATTCTAAATTCAACCACTTCATGGTCACTATGACCGAGACGGCCACCAATTGCCACGTCTCCCACAATACCCTCTCTGTTCTCCAGCAACAGGTCGAGGAGGGCACCTTTCCTAGTTGGCTCCCTTAGCACCTGCACCAGGAAGTTATCATCGAGGTGCTTTATGAACCTCCTGGACTTGCTCGTATCAGCCTTGTGGTGATCCTAGTTGACGTCTGACAGGCTGAAGTCCCCCATAAGGACAAGGGGAGTTAATCTCAAGGCATCTCTCAGTTCTGCAAAGAATAATTCATCGGCGTTTTCATCCTGGCCAGGTGGTCTGTAATAGACTCCCACAACGACATCCCCTTTATTTGTTCATCCCTTAATCCTTACCCAGAGGCTCTCAACTTTGCCATCGCCAACCTGAAGTTCCACACAGTCCAGCCCATGCTTCACATACATCGACACCCCGCCACCTCACCTACCCTGCCTGTCCCTCCTGAAGAGCCTGTAACCATCTATTTCAGCACACCAGCCACAGGACTCATCCCACCAGGTTTCAGTTATGCCGATGATGTCGTAGCTGTGGGACTGGGCCAAGACTTCTAGCTCATCCATTTTATTCCTCATACTGCGTGTGTTTGTGTAGAAGCACTTCAGATGAGCCTCCCTACATGCAGCACCTTGTGGAGCCAGATTAAGGGTGGAATATCAGGTACTTTCTCCTTCCTTCGTGTATGCATGCATTAGGTAAAGCATAAGAATTTACTGTGTTAAAGCAAAATTTACTATTGTTTGATGAGCCTAATGTTTAAAAGATCAGAAGGCCATTAGAACAGCTACCAGCTAAACAGTAAACCAAATCAACAACTTTTACTAAGCTATATTAATTTATCTATGAAAAAATCATAAATATGCAAAAATGTACATTCATAATTTCCTGCAGACCAATTCTGACAGCTAACATAATCAAGAAAATTATGTTAAAGATGAAGCTTAGAGTTACAAGAATTATCCACACACGTCTTTCATTTTCTTTTGTATAGTATTTCTATTAAAGTTATTTAAATCTACCATGCACATTTAATTCTGAACAATCAAATACAGTGTAATAATTTTCCTTCTGAAAAAGTATCAAAGATAAGAGAATATGTAAGCCCAGTGGTGTTTTATGCTGAGCAGTGTAGTTTATATAGTAAGGCAAATTAATATAAACAACCACATCATCAGACATTTTACATTGATATTGATGCCTTTTAATATCCTCTCACATGGCTACAAGTGCTAATTCATGCAACTTTTCTGCTTTCAACACCACTACCACTGCATCAACATGTCACCTAAATAACTGTAATTAAGCATTCTCCGTAGCTGCTGATTACAGTATGCTGATGAACATTCCCACTGGATTTAGCAGCTTCTTTCATAACAACGACAATAATCATCTCATATTATAATGTCTGTGCTTCTGAAGACTTCTTAAATAATCTAAAATTTAAATTGTACAGACTGTTGATTATTGCAATCTAAAGTTCAACAGGAGCTTAATCAAAAAGGTTCAAGTATTCCATTGCTGACATCTATTAAGCAATATGGTAATATATGTCTCAGGAAATAAATACTTAATCTACTTGGTCATTCAACTTAAGTAAACCTTTTACAAAAGTCCATTTCCCTCTTAAAAAGAGCCCTGGAATTTTATTTATTTATTAGGAGACAAATTTTTCTTTCTCTTTTATCTTCAGTGAAGATCTCATAGGATCTCATAAGGTCCTTGTAATTTTGCATTGAGAAGAATGATATTCAGAAAGCCAAAGCGCACAGTATCTCTTAAGACTGTGGTATTTTGATTATAGTTTTGAATGCTAATGGATACCATTTCTTTGAACTGAAACCACACAAGTTCAGTCGTGAGGTAGTCACCTGGACCAGCCTACTGTCTGTGATGACCCAAACTCTTTTCAAACTGTATAACTCACATTGTTTTCTTGCTGATATTCAAGCATTGAAAAAGTATTCTGCACAAGCAGTTGGAACTCCTTGGCTTATCCCACCACAGAAGACTTAAGAGGCTATCCTTTTCAAATATGTACTTCAGTAGAAAGAAGTATTTTATTTTTCTTCCCTAAATTGTGATTTATATTCAATACAGTCACATATTTTTTTGAATCATATCTAAAAATGCAAGTCTGTCATGGATTTCTCTACAGTCAGTGAAAACCATACTTTGTGACATGACATTCACACATTAAGAAAGACTTGTACAGAACCTGTGCTACCAATTTCTGGCAATTTATAGAAACAAATAATGATTCACCACCACCACCACGAATACTGCAGGGCATAACATATCTTATCAAAACTGCCCTCTAAATGTTCTTCCTTCACATTCTCATTAGAAATTTTATACACACACACAGAGTAATATTTTGTTAACTTATTTTTTTTAATTACATATATATTCTTCCTGTGTCTAGATGAAAGGTATTTCTCTGCCACTTCATTTCTCCATCTGAGACATCTCTTTTTTAGAATGCTCTTAATGCCCATCTTTGTCAAAAGACAAAAGGCAAATATCATTGAGACAGAATATCTACTGAACCATTCTAGAAATTCTCCTGGTGTAATAAGACCATTTAACTCCATTTAAATAATTTTTGCTAAGCCTTTGATGGTCTGGTTTGAGTTTTCTTCTCCGAGTATTTATTTTGACCACATTATTTCTTTGCAAATAAAGGATAATGAAAAAGTAAATATGTAAGAACTATTTATTATATATAGTGTGTATTTCACAATAAATACAAGGCTTTATTGGATTGTATCTTATATACTGTGAAAAATGATGATCTTTCTCATAACAATTTCTTGATATCACATCAAGAAAGCTATATGTTGCTTCTTACAAGTTTTCTTCAAGAAAATTATCTCTCAAACCACATAAATAAAATGCCTGAGATGCACATGTGTGTTCATGCATGTATTTATATACAGTTTTTTTCATTTGCGAGGTGTATTAAAAGCTCATTGTCAGATCTCTGAAACTGTAGACATGGAATTGAAGCATGTTATATGGTTGGATCATTTGCAGGATCTGTTTTTAATGTCATTTTCAATCTGTCTTTATCATACCTTTCCATCCAATTCAAATGCATTAGCAAAATGGCAATGTTCTTCCAACACGGAAACATATCTCTGTTGTATAATGAGAAGAATCTTTAAATCTTACATTGACAAAAGTGTTTGAAAGGGACAGAAGAAAAACATGGTTAGGAAAATTAAGAAATTTCATCCTAAAGAAAGAAGTATTACTCATTCTTTAAAGCCAACTGATTTCAGCAAATCCATTTTGGTATGTAAATACATAGGAGCAATTTATATAGAAAAGATAAACACGCAAAAAAACTGATAATATCTTTCCACACCACCTCTTCCACTTTCTGCATTACTTTTGTTCAGTCTAAAGATGCTCTGGCCTTCTCTAACTGTTACCATTCAAAGCTTTTTTGAGAGATTCTGCTGACCTTTAAGTTCCAGGCAGCAGCTAAGTTTACCTACTGTAGCATATCCATATGAATGGTCTCCGGGAAAAAAAGAAAAAAAAAAAAAAGAAAAGAAAGAAAAAAAAAAAAAAATAGGTCATTTTTGCCCTTTAATTCCCTGTAATACAAGAGAAAAGAGTAAGGGTGGAAGGAAATCAATCGCAACTTATCCCTTGACGAATATCAGCAAACACTGTGTCACAAAACCAATGTGAAGAAATGGAGTATGGATTTTCTGCTGACATTTGTAAAGTGTTTGTGTCAAAGTATTTTTCTAATATAGCAAAGGTTACAGTTTAACAAATTAAAGCACATGTTTCTTTTGAACTGACATGCTGGTCATTTAGGTTAATTTAAATGCCTTGTGTTTTTCTAATAAATTCTTAACCTAACCAACAGTCATTATGGCTACTCCTTGTATTAATCTGCCATAAGTAATTTTTTCATCAAAATTAGCTGAATGACAACAGCATAATAGTATATGACTTTATCTATTTGGACAAAATATTATATGCCACTTAAAATGTGCCCAGAAGAGAATTTGCATTGCAAAAACATAAGCAAAGATTTAGTTTTAATATCTATTATTTCTGAGAGACCAAATGCACTTTGATATTACAGGAGTGTTCAAAATAGATAACTGTGTTCCTGTAAGTTACAACTTCAGTCATTATATTTCCTAAAAATGACAAAACCTCTCTTTGTTTTCATAGTCTCCATGACTGAATTTAATTTAAACTAGTTTACTATTTTTAAAATATAGTGTGATTATAGCTTATAATGAATACAGCTTAAAAACAAAGTTGTCATTGGACTGTTATGCAGTAATGGAGTAATGATCACCCTAGGAAATTAATTCCACTTTAACTAATAAGTGAACACCAAATATAATTCTGAAAGTCATTCTTTATGATTTACTCACAATTACTTTTGCTCATATGTGCTTTCATTCTATTTGTGTATGAAATAAGAAACAGCATTTTAGAAGACATACATTTTCCTAATAATCAAAACCATGAGTGGATTCTCCTTTTTTTTCACTCATAAGGTGTCATCCTTCTCTATATTGTTTGCAATAGCAAACTCGAGCTTAGGACAAAAAAAAGGGTTTATAATCTTTGGAAAAGAGGGCGGGACTGTCAAGGGGACTACAAGGATGTTGCAAGGCGGTGCAGGGACAAAATTAGAAAGGCCAAAGCTCATCTGGAGCTCAATCAGACTACTGCTGTTAAAGACAACAAAAAAAGTTTTTATAAATACATCAATACAAAAAGGAGGACTAAGGAGAATCTCCACCCTTTACTGGATGAGGGGGGAAACAGTTATCAGAGATGAGGATAAAGCCAAGGTGCTTAACGCCTTCTTTGCCTCAGTCTTTAGCAGCAAAACCAGTTGCTCACTGGACGCCCAGTACCCTGAGCTGGTGGAAAGGGATGGGGAGCAGAATGTGGCCCCCACAATCCACAAGGAAATGGTTGGCGACCTGCTACAACACTTGGATGTAAGCAAGTTGATGGGGCTGGATGGGATCCACCCGAGGGTACTGTGAGAACTGGCGGAAGAGCTGGCCAAGCCGCTTTCCATCATTTGTCGGCAATCCTGGCTATCGGGGGAGGTCCCACTTGACTGGCGGCTAGCAAACGTGATGCCCATCTACAAGAAGGGCCGGAGGGTAGACCCGGGGAACTACAGGCCTCTTATTTTAACATCAGTGCCAGGGAAGCTCATGGAGCAGATTATCTTGGGCGTCATCATGAGGCAGTTGCAGGGCAAGCAGGCGATCAGGCCTAGTCAGCATGGGTTTATGAAAGGCAGGTCCTGCTTGACGAACCTGATCTCCTTCTGTGACAAGGTGACACGCTTAGTGGATGAGGGAAAGGCTGTGGATGTGGTCTACCTTGACTTCAGTAAGGCATTTGACACCGTTTCCCACAGCATTCTCCTCAGGAAACTGGCTGCTCATGGCTTGGACTGGCACACGCTTTGTTGGGTTAAGAGCTGGTTGGATGGCCAGGCCCAGAGAGTCTTAGTGAATGGAGTCAAATCCAGTTGGAGGCCGGTCCCCCAGGGCTCGGTACTGGGGCCAGTCCTCTTTAACAACTTCATCGATGATCTGGATGAGGGGATCGAGTGCACCCTCAGTAAGTTTGCAGACGACACCAAGTTAGGTGCGTGTGTCGACCTGCTCGAGGGTAGGAAGGCTCTGCAAGATGATCTGGACAGGCTGGACTGATGGGCCGAGGCCAACAGTATGAAGTTCAACAAGGCCAAGTGCCGGGTTCTGCACCTGGGGCAAAACAACCCCAAACAGAGCTACAGGCTGGGAGATGAGTGGATAGAAAGCTGCCTGTCAGAGAAGGACCTGGGAGTATTGGTTGACAGTTGGCTGAATATGAGCCAGCAGTGTGCTCAGGCAGCCAAGAAGGATAACAGCATCCTGGCTTGCATAAGAAACAGCATGGCCAGCAGGTTCAGGGAAGTGATTGTCCCCCTGTACTCGGCTCTGGTGAGGCCGCACCTCAAGTACTGTGTTCAGCTTTGGGGGGCCCCTCACTACAAGAAGGACATGGAGGTGCTTGAGCGAGTCCAGAGAAGGGCTACGAAGCTGGTGAAGGGTCTGGAGAACAAGTCTTACGAGGAGCGGCTGAGGGAGCTGGGACTATTTAGCCTGGAGAAGAGGAGGCTCAGGGGCGACCTTATCACACTCTACAGGTACCTGAAAGGAGGCTGTAGAGAGGTGGTGGTTGATCTATTCTCCCACGTGCCTGGTGACAGAACAAGGGGGAATGGGCTTAAGTTGCGCCAGGGGAGGTTTAGATTGGATATTAGGAAGAACTTCTTTACTGAAAGGGTTGTTAGTCACTGGAATAGGCTGCCCAGGGAAGTGGTTGAATCACCATCCCTGGAGGTCTTTAAAAGACGTTTAGATGTAGAGCTTAGGGATATGGTTTAGTGGATGATTTGTTAGTGTTAGGTCAGAGGTTGGACTCGGCGATCTTGTAGGTCTCTTCCAACCTAGACATTCTGTGATTCTGTGATATTATTTACCGTAGTAATGTAACAGCTTTTGAAATAAGCTAATACAGCAATTCGTATATTTCTGGATTACCACACAGGATCCTGCTTTCAGTGGTGATTCCCTCCATCTCCCAAGACCATTCTCCTGGGGGATGTTAGTAATTCACACGGATGAATTTTGGACTGAACATCTCTGCTAATCCTCTTGGAGAACTGGCAATGAAGAGTGAGCATAGTCTAAAAGAGAGGTTTAGTCCCTGTTTGACAGGCCTAGTATTTTCAGATCCTCTTTTAAGGAGGCAACGTCAGACATTTTTATGGCTTGCATTTCCCTTGTACTTTCTTCCCTTCCATATGCTAGAAAGATCAAGTGGAAAAGTGAGCCTACGCCATGCATTTCTCTGCTGTCAAGGAGGTTCTTCTCTTTTATATCCTCTGAAGGCAGCTGTAGTGACAGGCAGTTACTAGTGAATGAGCAGAAGGAATCTCTCCTGCCTTTTCCTCTTTCTCTCTGACCAAGGAAATCTAAGCAGTTTTGGCATAGGTAGTGCATTTGTTTCATTCAACTTCATATGAGATATTTCATGTCATTCTCTCAGAAATGCTGATTCCAGACTCTGGGGTTGTGTCAGCCTCCCTGTCACTTATCACTGCAGGATACATCCACTGAGAAAAAAAAATATGCAAATTAGTAAGAAGGTGTGGTCCAACAGGTCACTGCATTGAATGGTTTCACTCATTGTATTAGCTGTTATCCCTACAATTTTAAGTGAGCATCTGCAATAAATTGCTTATTTACAGTACTCTATCTGACCAAAATGTTGTGTTGTTTTTTTGTTTGTTTGTTTGTTCATTTGTTTTGTTTTCATTTTGAATTGCCACAAGTGCCCAGAGCAGAATAATAAAGGTGAAAAAAGTATGCACTTTTCTTTCTGTTTTTATTAAGTACATGATAGCGTTAGGCAATTCAACACTCCCAAGCTTTCAACATCTAAATTTTGCCTAACTCTGCATTTACATATACATAAAGCTTACCATTAAAGGTTATATGAGCAGCCTTTCAAGAAAATGAACTGTGCTAAAGAGGGTAAGCAAAATCTTTCTATTTCCAAGGTATGTATTCTTTCTATTGTTCTTTCTATTGTTCATAAAGAGGGTGAGACCATGTATTCTCAGGATTCCTTCAGACATGAATAGAAGCCTGCTTCATTCAGTGTATGTTATATGAGCAACAGTTGTGCAATGTCTCTGCATAATACAACAAACTGCCTTTTCAAACAATAGTTTACACATTATTCCCTGATATAGCAAGAATCATTCATTACAATAAAAATTATGTAACTCTAAAAATCAAGAACATACAAATAATCAACCTATTGTGTAGCAATAATCAATCAAATACTGAACAGTCCATGCTAATATGAACTTGTGGATATCCTTGTCACAAATATTGTATAAAAGCAATAAATTATTAGACCTGTTTCTGTCATGTTCTGGGACTCAAGCATACCATGGCTTTATAACAAAAGGCAACAAGTCTGAAATTACATTCACTTACATTTAACTATTGTCAACCATTGCTTTATTTTTAACATAACAGTTTTCAACTACCTTTAAAAAGTAATACAACCATTTTCAAATGAATGAATGAATCTGCTTCAGTAAGGACCCTACTAGTTGTAGCCAACTGAAGTTAAAAAAATAAATAAATAAATCCGATTCACACCCAGGATAAAATGTTACCACAAATCTTACCTGTGTGAGGTGTGAGCAGGTGGATGATCTGATCAGCCTGGTGGTAGAGCTCAAAGAGAAGGTGGAGAGATTAAGGGCTATTAGGGAGAGTGAGCAGTAGTTAGATGGGTGGAGCAACTCCCTGCCATGCCCGAGAGGAAGGCACGGGGGTGATACACCCCAAATAGTGTTGGACCTCCTATCCTGTTGCTGTTGGACAGCGAGAGGGGACTTCAGAGATGGGGAGGAATGGAAACAGGTCCCTGCTTGGTGTTGCAGGCAAGCCCCCTCCCTACCCACTTTGCCTTCCCAGGTGCCCTTACAAGATAGGCTTGAGGCTCAGGAGCTTGAAGGATGGGTAAGTGAGGATGTGGTGGAAGGTCCACCCAGGAGTTTGTCTAGGGCAAGGAAGTCACCTCAAGATAGCCTCCACCAAGACGGAAAGATGGGTAGCTGTTGTAGATGACTCCCTTCTGAGGGAAACCGAGGGCCCATATGTCAGCCTGACCCTACCCATAGGGAAGTCTGCTGCCTCCCTTAGGCCCTGGTCAGGGACATTACCAGGAAACTTCCTGGCCTGGTGTGCCCCTCCAGTTACTGATAATTCAGGCTGGTAGCGATTAAGTCACTGAGAGAAGCCTGAAGGCTATCAAAAGGGAATTCAGGGAACTGAAGCTGTTAGTGGATGGAGTAGGAGTACACATGTTGTTTTCCTCTATCCTTTCAGTGGCAGGGAAGGATACTGAGAGGACCCAGAAAACCCAGTTCATAAATACTGGCTGAGAGGCTGGTGCCATAGCAGGAATTTTTAAATTTAACTTTATTTTTTTGACCATGGGGAAAATGTTTTGAACATTTCATGTTCAAAAAATATGAAATATTTGTTATTTATCTGGTTCACTTACATCAGATAAGACTGTCTGTTCTGCCCTGAAGAGTTCGCTTTTCACCCTGTTGTGGTTTAACCCGGCCGGCAGCTAAACACCACACAGCCGCTCGCTCACCTTCCCCCTTCCCTCTCTGGGATGGGGGAGAGAAACAGAAAAGTGAAATGAGAGTTGAGATAGAGACAGTTTATTAAGATAGGAAAACAATAATAATAATAACAATAATAGTAATAATAATAATGTGTATGAAACAAGTGATGCACAGTGCAATTGCTCACCACCCGCTGACCGATGCCCAGTCTATCCTGAGCAGCCAGCCCCCCCATCCCAGCTAGCCACCCCTATATATTGTTTATCATGACGTCAGATGGTATGGAATACTCCTTTGGCCAGTTTGGGTCAGCTGTCCTGGGTCTGTCCCCTCCCAGCTTTTGCTGCTCCCCCAGCCTGCCCGCTGGCAGGACAGAGCAAGGAGCTGAAAAGTCCTTGGCTTGGTACAAGCACTGCTCTGCAACAACCAAATCATCAACATGTTATCAGCATTCTTCTCATCCTAATCCAAAACACAGCACTCTACCAGCTACTAGGAGGAAAACTGTCCTAACTGAAACCAGGACACACCCCTTCTGTCACAACTTCAGACACAACCAGAATTTTAATGCACTTTAACCTATATCATAATCACTTGCTATTGTAAAAAGAATAAAACTGTAAAACTGGATTAGCACCATGGAGTGCAATAGGTAATTTCAAATCAGTAAAACACAAGACTGTAGACCAGGATTTAGGAAATTCTGACTCAGATTAGATTTGACAGGGAAATAAAAGGGAATAAGAAGAAAGAAGTGCTTTGATTTGGAGGAATGAGCTCGTTAAGATTTATAGCTCTAGACAGTGATTGTTATTAATCATTTAAATATTTTACTGAGAGAAAGCTTTGATGCCTACCTAGGAAAGTAATATCTGTAATAAAATATTCAATAATGGTTTGGAAAAAAAAGGGTTTATAAAATTAATAGACTTAGAATTTAAACAGAGTGATATGGGAATAAAATGGAATGTTTCAAAAGTTGAAAGAATTTCACATGGATGCACATGTAAACAAACCCACTGGCTAATCAGAGCCTAAATTAATCTTGTAGGTGTCTGCAGGAAGAAATATTAAATTCATGGGACAAATAGATGTGAAATCATTTTAAATTGCATCTCTAGAATAACATAAATTATGTGTGATAATCTGTGTCACATATGTAGTAAATACAGAGGTGTGTATTTCAGATAGATGTCTCCAGATTTGGTTGATTTTAATGAGATTTTTAGTAGGGATAAATAACTTCTGGTGTTTAGCTTGGAATAACCTAAGGGTATATAATGTTAAAATTAAAACTGTATATGCTTTCTTGATTTAATTACAGTGATTGCTTTTGAAAACTATTCCGTATTCACACAGGTCTGTAATCTGTGAGAAAGAAAATGTATCCCCTCTTTTACCCATTGTAGATAACCCCAGTCCATATGCTCAGAATCATCAAAGCTTTTCAAATCAGAGATTTTCATTATCAGAATGCTAAAATTTCTGTCACATATGTAAAAGAATTTGCAGTATTTGAAAAAAGGAAAATGGTACTCTATCTAACCATGGGTGGATCTTTTATAAAAATGTAACAGTTCATTTTTTACTTAGAAACTTACCAGAACTTAATTACAAGAAAAGGTTCTCTCATACAACAGTGTAGAAGAAAACATAGCAGGTCATTCCATTCTTAATGGTCAATTCCTATCACATACATAGTGTCATTGCCTCTGTCATTATTTGGGACTGCTTGTGTATCTAATGGTTGATCACATAATTTCAAAGCTACTGAATCAAAACTACTGTTACACAGTCTACTTTTCATGTGCAAAGAAATCTTAAATGAAAACATACCGACAGTAGGTTTTATCTCAATGGATGTCTAAATATAAGTCATTAATCACCCTTGGTTTCCTCTAAAGCCTCTGTTGAAAAATGATTCCTTCAGAGACAAATTCATCTTAGACACATATTTTGGGAGGATTTGAAGCACCCCTTCCAGAGGTCTATTTTTCTCCAGTGACTACAACAGGAGATAAAGATGAATTTACACCTAGGTAATTTTTATATTCCTATGTTGGGTGGGATGAAAAACCTTATTGGAAAACTGCATATGTACCTTTTGAAGAAAGCTCTCAGTTAAGAGCCTCAGATCAGCAGTAACAGTAATTACAGGGCAGGTGTCGTTGCCCTGCAGCATGTGTAGCTGTTCCTTTAAGTAGCTGAGAATACCTCTCCCCATAATAAACTACATTCCTATCCCTTTTTCCCCTTACTATTTTATATTCTTTAGAATCATGTTGACATGAAAAAATTAGTTATGAGTAGCTACTGAAATATGATTGTCAGATTCAATTTGTTAATTTCTTCATCATTTACCAATAAACTGTGAAGATGTTCCAAAGATAAGCCTTCTGGGGAGATGTATGTATAATTGACTTAATTATTTGGGTTAACAAACGCAGTACATATTTGTGTTACTCACTAATGTCAGATATGCCCAAAATAATAGTAAATAATCACTGCATATTATGCCTCAACTCTCATATTTTAAGATTTGGATTGAACAGAGACTTATCAGGAGAGCTCATACAACTTTGCCCTTCCCATTAAATATAGACTCCTTTGTACTGACAAATTGTTACACTCAAGGTAAAACACTGTGAATTTTGTATGCCTTTCATATACAGCACACCTAGAATATTTGGAATGCAAATAGTCAGTAAAGCAACCAGAGCATGCCTACTGAACCACTGAGGTAGCAGACTCTTCTGTTATCCAAGACTGGATTGCAAAATACAATGCAAGATGAATAATTTCCGCATGCCATACCATGATCATAGCTGCACTACTTTCCAACTATGCCATACCTCAAATACATTGTACCTGACTCTCATCAAGTCTGTACTGAGTATATATGCAAAACCCCGTTCTCAATTTGTGTAAGATGCCTTGCTGAGTACAGCCATTTTCACCAGGTGAAAGACCAAGGTACTTGTTTTCTTCATGGAAAGATTCACCAGTCACCTGCATGGGGCAAGAGAAGAGTCTGCCACTCAGAAAGAGGATTTTGTCCTCTGCCTCCACAGTATAATACTACCTTACTTCACAGGGACTCTATGAGTCAGTAAATATTTTAAGAATTTGTCTCTAAAAATGTAGTCACCTTAATAACACCAAACAGTGCCTTTAAATCATGGGGCATTCATCCTATCAGCACATGGTGAGGATAATATTTTCTCTGTGGAGTTAACCATGCTAGAAAACAAATTGTTCCAGGTGACATAAGATTTTGTGGTGGTTATACTTAGCTAGGCAGCTGAGCTCCATCATCACCACTCTCTCACCCCCATGTCCGTCTGTCGTCATCCCCCGACCCCTCCCCCCCCCATCCTCAAAGGGAAAGGAGGAGAAAATAGAATGAAAGGGGCTCAAGAGTTGAGATAAAGACAGGGACATCACTGAATAATTATTGTCACAGGCAAAACAAACTCAGCAAAAGGAGATTAACGAAATGTATCACCTATTACTAACAAGCTAGAGCAGAGAGAAACAACAAAACCAAATAAACTATAAGCATCTTCTCCTCATCCACCCTCTTCTACCTCTATGGGGGTCCATGTGGCACAGGGAAATGGGGAATGGGGGCTGTGATCAGTCCCTAACACTTCATCTTCACTGCTCCTTCACGGTAACTCTTTGCCATGTGGAGTCCCTCCCATGGGATGCCTTCCTTCATGAATTGATCCTGCATGGGTTGCCCAGAGGCAGCAGCTCTTCAAGGACTGCTCCCACATGGGTCCATACCACAGTGGCCTTCCTGGAGCAAACTGCTCCAACATGGGTCCCCCACAGGTGCCAGCTCCTCCCAGATCCCCTTCTGTGTGGGCTCCTCTCCACGGGCTGCAGCTCCAGCCCAGGGCCTGCTCCTGCAGGGGCTCTCCATGGGCCGCAGCCTCCTCCAGGCCACATCCACCTGCTCCACTGGGGGCTCCTCCACGGGCTGCAGTGTGGAGATCTGCTCCATGTGGGACCCATGTGCTGCAGGGGGACAGCCTGCTCCACCAGGTTCAGGGGAACTGTTCCAGCATCCGGAGTACCTCCTCCCCTTCGTTCTTCACTGACCTTGATGTCTGCAAGGCTGTTTCTCATTCACAATCCCAGCTGCTGTGGCACAGCAGTTTTTTTATTTGTTTGTTTGTTTGTTTCTTCTCTTAAATCTGTTCTCCCAAAGGCACAAACATCTTTTATTGGCTCAGCTCTGGCCAGTGGTCGGACCATTTGGAGCTGGACAAAACTGGCCCTTATCTGACATGAGGCAGCTTCTGGATTCTTCTCAAAGAGGCCATCCTTTCAGTCTCCTGCTACCAAAACCTTGCCATGTAAACACAAGAGAGCTTTCTACTTTGTATGAACCATACGCAAATCCATATTATGTCTGGGTATGAAGGGATCTGTGGGCAGAGCTGGCTGTGACATCCATGTTATGAATTTGCCTCTACATGTGACTGCATCTGCAAACCAGGAAATGGCCAGGTTTGGAAAAATGTTTCTAGCTCAGATGCATAAGAGAAAGAAGCACATTCTCCAGATGCATTAAGCCTAAGGAAAACGCCATGGTGCTCCTAGAACTGGTAACAGGGAACAACAGATCATTCCGCACCATAGGAGAGACTCTAAACCGTTTTTCTTGTTGCTATTTGATGTGATGTACATGATTGCAGCTGACCATATTCTTACATTGATACCAGTGATCTCAATACCCTTTTATGTCCTTAGTCTCAGTAGCACCCTACAGCTGAAAAATAAATAAATAAATAAATGCATACATACATACATACATACATACAAAAAAGAAGCTTGTCCTTTTATACAAAAGGGCAATGTCATTTTCTTATACTTCTATTGTATGGGAAACATCTTTTGCTAGTTTGAATACTGGTGAAGTATGAAAATAAATTCAGTCTCTGAAAGGCTACTGTGCATCAGACACTGTCTGTAACCATTAATTTGTTAGGACTGCAATACGCTTTCAAAATGAACTGTCTTCTGGCATCAATCTAAATATAATTTTTTTGTTTTTTAATTCATTCAGGGAAACTACAGTATAAAGGTTGCCAACGATAATGACTAGATTTGAGCACTTAGTAGTAAATTATTAAGTATTATGAGAAGATGTGGACTTCATTTGCATTTGTCTTAAAGAAAGGACTGGACATCAGCCAGTGCTCAAATTTATTAACACTAAGAAATGCTGTCACAACTCATGTTTGCATGGGATATTAGTCATGCATTTTTTTAATCTAACATAATATAGAACTTAATTTATCAAGGCATTAAAATAATAGCTCTTACTGCATTTTGCCATCAATGTGAGGACATGCACAATAGACTCTGAAGCTATACATGTACTCTATTAGAGCTAATTGAAACTAGATGATACAGTTAACCTGCTTTTTAGTAAAAAGCATTAACACAATGTGAAATTCTAATCATAATAAAAGAGAATAACATTTGAGGGAATTGTGGTGTATAAGCTCAAAACATCATTTTTTCATTTCTTGTAAAATAAAATGGAAAAATATTTACCAATAAAGGAAAATCAGAAGTATCAAAAGCGTCACCTGGGCAAGATACTGTCTCCAGCTTTGCTCGTTTTACCCAGATTTTCCATGAGAATGTGACATTTCAGTGACTTCCAGAAGTGGTGAGGCATACAGACTCCTGATGCAACACAAGAGAACTGAACAGGTGGTTATGGTACAAATGAGCTGGAAAGATAATCCATTTAAACTATACGCTGTGCCATTATGAAAATTGAAGTTTAAACTTGTGTAAGAAAGCACCACAACAATGTAATGAAATTGTCTTATATTTTCTCAATTACTATTTTCTAACTATAACATAACATATGATAACTATTTTTAATACAAAAAAGTCAAAATTCCTAGTACTGTAATTAAACATTTTTTTTTTCCCATAAAATTAAACAATTTCTAACATTAATTTTTTTCTTCATCAGTTGCTTCACTGGCCCTGTATTTTATTTCTTTAATTTTATTTTTATAAATGCAGAGAGGAACAATGGAAAAACTAAAGTCATGATATTTAACAAATGACAGTGTTACATGAATGGTTATGGATAAAGGTGTTAAAAATTGTAATACACCATAAAGACTGCAACTGTATGCAATAAAATACCAACCAAATCAAACATCATGAGAGGGTTATATAGTAAAAATACATGGTGATAAATATATATCAACAGTTTGGGTACTTATCAGCAGGCAATACTAAATGTATTTTTTAAAATAATATAATTGTGCATGATAGTTTCCAAAGTGTAGTCTTGGAAAACAAAATATTCTGTCAGACTGCATAATAAAGTTTTGGCAAACACACAGCAGAACCTCAATAGTGCAGAATTTAAAAGAAAAATAAAACCTTTTTGTTTTGTCATTTGCAAGAGTCTAAAGAACTTCAGGAAAATTTAATCTTTACCTGGATCTTCAGTAAGTTGTGTGCTTCTCCAAAGCATGAACAATACCAAATTTGCCCACTCCAGGAGTGTTGTGTTAAGGCTCTTCCTTGCTAGGAAGGTTAGGAAGAAATTTGGTTTGAATAGCTGATAAGCTTTGGAGGGGAGGTTGGACACAGGACTTAAAGACCTTATTTGCTCAGCCTGCTGGGACTGCACGGGGAAAAGAGGGGGGGGAGGGGGGGGTTGGATTAGCAGCTGCCACTCAGTAACTGCTGCTCTGACTGCATTGCAGAAAGATCGGCAAAGATTTTCAAAGAAAAAGTAGTATTAACAAAAAAAAAAAACTGTACCTGCCCCAGGCAACTGCCTACTTAGTCTGCAGATAGGTAATTCAAAAAGTTTGGGATAAAGGAAAATGAAAATGAGGAAATAAAAATGAAAAATAAAGGAACATTAACACTTTCAGGTCTTTATTTGCATAACTACAATCACTGGAAACTAGTAAAGAAAAAAAAAAAAAAAAACTTTATTCTACTTTTTTTTTTTTTTTTTTCCTTTCTTTCTTTTGGGGAGGTTGCATTTTGCTTTTCTCACAGATTTATAAATTGAGGTTCCTAAAGTCTGCGTGTATGCATTGACACTTTCAACTTTACCCTTTCTCATTGTCTCATTTATTTACTAGTTTTGACATGGATATGAACACAAAGTAGGTTTGGAAGACTTTTCTGTGCAAAATATGAAGAAATGTATTTCCATTCTTTCTGAACTTTGCCAAAGACCACCACCCCAAGACCCTGTAACTGCTCAGATGGAGAAACTGAAAAACATCTTCTATTTCCTTTTCTAGTGAACCATAAATACCTGATGTCCTTGATTTTTCTCCCTGAAATGCAAAAAATCGTTGAAAAAGAAGAGCTGAAAGGAACTCTTGTACCTTTGCTGTGTGCCACAAAGCCTCACAAAGCAGCTCATGTTGTGAATGACTAATAATTGTTCCTCCAAGCTTTATGGTCCATCATGCAAAGAAAAACACCAACATTCATCAGAAGGATGAATACAGCAGGGTACAATTTCCCTTTTAATAAGTCTGAAAACAAAGATGAGGAAAAAGAATTGAAATAGCTGTGAACAAAGAAAAATTACACTTTATAAGTGCAATCGTTGAACTTGTAATGTGTAATTGGGGAAAATACGTAAGGTTTTTATTGAAAGCAGATGTTCCAGCCTGGAACATTAAGTTTATTTTAGAAAAAGGCAGGATAAAAAGGATGCAAAATCAATTTACATTTCCAGAAGACAACCCAATCATTTATAATCTTGGCATCAGTCATAATTAAATCAGATTATTAATCTAAAAACAGAATTTAAGTGTCAAATAAATACTTCTGTAAGAGCAGCAGTAGCATACTTAATGTTTACTACAATTTATTGAAAATTAAGTAGGAGAACGATCACTTAGAAGAAAGGAGTTTAATTTAGTGCATTTGAGAAAGAAAATGAATGTAGTGTTGGCATAACGTTAGTATTATAATATAAAATTGCACTAAATAGCACTAAAGTTTTTCAAGTGTAAATAATGCTTTGAAGTTGCTAGATGTGCATTTAGATGCAATGAAAGTAACAATTCGCTATCATTCTATCATTAAAAAAGGGGGGGGGGGGGCGTTGTTATTGTTTTTCATGGCGCTGATTAAAACAGATCACACTAAGGTTTTG
Source organism: Nettapus auritus (assembly GCA_011076525.1). Lineage (NCBI taxonomy): Eukaryota > Metazoa > Chordata > Aves > Anseriformes > Anatidae > Nettapus > Nettapus auritus. The sequence goes on along the minus strand of CM021767.1, from coordinate 73,464,496 downwards.
TTACTTTCATCCTCTCCAATAATAATGTCTAAGACCACTTGAACAATCAGAACAACTGGGAAGAACTGTATCAAACATTCTGGATTTCTATATAATAAGACTATATGGTGAATGATTAATTACTGAGGGTATAAGGCTTAAGTAATGTAAATGATCCCTGTATTAATATTTTATGATAGTAGATTTCTAGATGATGTTTCAGATTTTGATCCTTACACATTCCCTTTCTATAAAAGGAACGTCATTCCAAGTGGAACTCATGCAGAGTAAAATGCAAAAACACTTATTTTTCCCCCTCTCGTAGAATGATGAACAGATGAAATAAAGTGAGCATTTTTTCCATCAGTTCTTTGACTGTCTATCTTCCTCAGTCATATGAAATCCTACCATAAAACCTGCTGGTTCAGAGCTCACAGAGCTCTACCCTGTTGTTATAATTGCTCTACCCTGCTCATATAATTGAGAACAGAACAGAAGGAGTTTTATTCAGAAAAGCTCTCTTACTTGCCTGTTTTACCTAGAAAACTAGGAAATCTATGATAGGATTAAAGGGAAGTTAGCCTTATTTCTGGTTATGAAGATGAAAAATAAGTTGATTGAGCAAGACTGAGACTTTTTTTCAGTCAAGCAGTTCTTCTACAGTGACTGAAAGAAGGTTTGACCAAAGACAAGCACGTACTAATTATAGTATTAAACTAGTGAATAACAGGAGTGACACTTGACAAAAGGAAATTATGTAATGAATGGAATCATCTAAGTAGGGGGAAAACAAAGGTAACATCAAAATTACATTCTTCTATCACAGAATGTTTTATTCTTTAGTTAGACAATTGTAATAGTTTTCTAAGATAAACGTTTTTTATAGATTCATCCGTCTTTAAACATAATTTCTTTTTACACCTACTGTTAGTTAAATGAAACATTCTGTACACAACTGCCTCGGAAAACACACAGTGAGATGAGAAACTTTCACCAGCTCAAGCTAATGTTGTCTCTTAGTCTCAAGAGAGACCAATAGTTATTTGAAAAGTTATCACAAAATTATCACAAAGTTATCACAAAAAGTTAATTTTTCTGAATACAAAATGTGGTTTGTGTTTCCAGCTTTCTTAAGTTTTCTGTTTGAGTTTTTGACTTATATAAGTTTCTGTACTTCTTGCTGAGCCATTAAACTGGTTTAGAAATGGGAAAAAAACAAAACAAAATAAAATAAAATAAAATAAAATAAAAAAATTAACAGATCTTTTATCAGATCTTTTATGAAATAAGGGCTGCCATACATTTACCAAAAGGTATGAATAAACTACTGATGAGCAACAGATGGAAGCTTTTATTTATTTTATACATGAAGGTCACATTCACAAATGAATTGTGGTATTGTAGGCATTGCTTTAGGCACCACACTACCTGGTGGACTTCATAAGCTTAAGTAGTGCACATAACGTTCTCCGTACAAATGTGGCGATGTTATGGACCCCAGCAGTGGGGTTCACCATATATAATTTGTGGCTGCTGGGGGTGATGAAAAAATCTGAAAATCTTCTAACTCTTATGGATCATGTATCTGATTTCACATCTGAGATGCACATCATATGAACAACAGTTTTTCTGGCTAGAAGATATTTATTTGAGATCATATAATCATAAAATGGTTTGAGTTCAAAGGGACTTTAAAGATCAGCTAGTTCCAATCCCCCTGACATGGGCAGAGACACCTGCCACTGGACACAGCTGCTCAAAATCCCATTCAGCCTGGTCTTGAACACTTCCAGCGATGGGGCATCCATAGCTTCTCTGAACTACCTGTGCCAGTGCCTTACCACCCTCAAAGCAAAGAATTTCTTCTGAATATCTAATCAAAATGTATCTTCTTTTAGTTTAAAATAATTATTCTTTGTCCTGTCACTGCACTCCTTGACAAAAAGTCCCTGTCTGGCTTTCCTGTAGGTCGCCTTTAGGTACTGGAATGTCTTTATAAGATCTCCACAGAGCCTTCTCTTCTGCAGGCTGAACAACACCCAACTCCCTGGGCCTCTCTTCATAGGAGAATGGGTGCTCCAGTCCTTTGGTCATCTTCATGGCCGTCCTTTGGACTCATACTTCCATGTCCTTCATGTGCTGGGGGCCCCAGAGCTGAATGCAGTACTCCAGGTGGGGTCTCAAGAGAACAAAGTAGAGGGGGAGAATCACTTCCCTTGACCTGCTGGTCACACTTCTTTTCTTGCAGCCCAGATTATGGTTGGCTTTCTGGGCTGCAAGTTTACATTGTCAGCTCATGTCAAGCTTCTGGTCAACCAATACCATTTGGTCCTCTTCAGGTCTGTTTTCAATCCATTCTCCACCCAGCCTTTATTTGTGCATGGGAATTGCCCCAGCCCAGTTGCAGGAACTTGCACTTGGCCTTGTTAAACCCTATGAGATTTTCACAGGCTGACCTCTAAAGCCTGTCAAGGTCCCTCTGGATGGCATCCCTTCCCTCCAGCATATCAACTGACTGCACTGCGTCATTGGACTGCTTGGCATCATTGACAAACTTGAGGGTGCACTCAATTTCACTCTCCATGTTGCCAGCAAAGATATTAAATAGTTCCTGCTAGTCCCAATGCTGACACCTGAAGAACACTACTCATTACTGATCTCCACCTGGACATTGAGCCGTTGACTGCAACTCCTTGAGTGTGACCATCCAGCCAATTCCTCACTCTCTAAGTAGTCCATCCATCAAAGCCATAAATTGAGATAGGACTGAGATCTACATTAGACTATGGCAGGATTGAATAGGTCCTCTAAAGTTAAAGCAACCACAGTAGCAACTGTAAGTTTCATAGGACCAGTGAGAGAATAAACATTTGAGAAGTTATGTCTGCAACTCAGTGAGGTATGCCCCAGAAAGAAGTTATCTACAGTTTTATTCCCTGTTCCATAGGTAAGACTCTTCACTAAAGTATGTAAATACCATGTTAAAATGCAATGAAAACAAAGCAACTAACCAAATAACAACAACAACAACAACAAAAGTAAATGTATAGATTTCAAATTTAAAATACAGGAAGCAGAATTCTTTAAATTCTGAACTGGAGGACACAGCATTTAAATCCACTTCTCCCATAAACCTGTAAATTATCTGAAAAGGGGTTGAATAAAGAGGTAAGATAAATCAAAATAATGTTGAGGTTAGCAGTTAAAAATAATAAATTCAAGAGTCAAAGAATTCTGAAAAAAAAAAAAAAAAAAGTCTGTTTGATAGAGACTGAGCAATAAAGGCATAAATTAAGTTCACTAGAAATTTAACATAAGATTAACCACATAAGACAATACAATTCTGGATTTACGTATACAGTTATGGACTCGTGTTGATTACAAGCTCTTAAGAACAGAGAAAATATTATATTGGAATTATAAAGATAGTTTTATGAAAAATGTCAGCTCTGTGCTGACTGGTCATCAGAGAATTTTATAAGTTATTATAAATGGCATAAAAGACAAATCTGCAAAGTGTTAGTACAACATGGTATAAATATATGGTATTGAATATAAGCTGAATTATCAGAGTAGGACTGGAAAGAATCAGAGAAGGATGCTCAGATGGATAGGATGACTTTCATAAGACTGCTGACTAAAGGAGACTGACTCATCAGCCTGGAAAAAGGTGACTGAAGGGGATATGATAAAAATCTACAAAATTATGAGTGGCAAGAAGATGAACAGTGATTGATTGTTCGATGTCTTTTTCAATAGAAAACCAAATGACCATTAAGTAAAACCGGAAGGTGGCCAATTCAGATGAACAAAGCAAGAAACAACTTCATTCAGTTTATAATCACTGAGCTTTGCAGAACCTGTAAGATTATCCATGCTCAAAGTGACAAATTAATGGAAAAATCCTTTGAAACACATGTAAACTATTTTGGATTCCATGAGTCAAGTACTGGGAAACTGAGAAGATGGTTTGGGAAAATATATCACGATCATAAACTTGTTACATTTTCATTCTCCAAAATAAAGTTATTAGTCTGATTTAGTAAAGTCGTATCTGTGTCAGTATGGGTTCTAAACTCAAATCTGCAGCAGACAGATCTCAGCAATGGGCTCTAGAAATTTGCTTTCTCTGGCCTGTGTCATAACATCTTTTCCTTGGAAATGGAAATGAGATGATGTAATTTGGAATCTTCATAGGCTATGCTGGTAATTAACCCAGTCTCTTGGAATTGATGTGTAATCCCCAGGAACTGCTATTATAAATGAAAGTGCACTGCTTTTGGTTCATCAAACACTGTCTGATGAACTTTCAAAGCACGCATAGCAAATGCAACCTTCACAGTGTTATGCACAAACATAAAGGACATTTTCTTGTTAAATGCCAAGTATTTCTAGATGCTCTCTGTCAATCATTGGCAGCTCTGAGTATGAGCAAGCAGCCAACATTTATGAACCCAAGCATCTGGATCTGTTGTTCTCCTGTTTTACATCCAGTAATGGAAACAAACAAACAAACATACAAAAAAAAAAAAAAAAAAAAAAAAGAGTTCTGGAGGAAAATTTGGGAATAAATTTTCTCCCAACTACATATGAACAGTCTCTGTATTCCAAGATTCCAAGACAGTCTCGGGCCATCTTCTCTATTTCTGGGATCTAAAAAACAGCTAAATGAGATGCACCAAGTCATTCAAATTTCCAGTCGCAATTTGATGACCAGTTTATAGCTCTTTGTTGAATTGATAAGACTGTCCTTTTAGCAGAAGTAGCTCTTTCCCTGGTGTTTAGTCATCCAATGCATGTATTCTGAAAAATCATAAGACCCTCTGTCTTGAATTTTAATTATATTCAATCAAATCCCAGCTTCTGAGTGCATATATCATTTGAAGTAATGAGATTACTGTGGGAATTATGCAGTTACATGGATTGTAAATTTAGGGATTACTATGTTTTGATTATTAGGTTCTATTCCTAATATGCTTTATTACATTAAGAGCATTTCTGTAGAGATTTGAGAAAGGAACACTTTTTTTTCTCTCTATGTTCACTTCCAGGAAATATTTTCTAGATTGTCTGCTTAAGGTAACTTCTGGGATTTGCTTCATTTGACACTTTTAATCCTCCTAAGGACCTGAAACAATAAATGTAAGAAAGAAATCTTCATAGATACATACAGGATGGAAACCCAATTACTTGTCCTGTCTTCATATTTTATTTCTTTAGGGTCATAGAATAATACCTACTATTACCAGAGAAACAGATAAATATTGCAATATTGACAATAGAGAAAGTTGATGATATCTCATTTACTAAGTGGATGTGCCTATTTAGAATATATTAATATGTTGATAGTAGATCTTGTGTGGTATTAATAAAAAAAAAATGCTCTTGTATCAGCCTAGTGCACTCGGAAATGAAATAGCTACAGAATAGACTCTCTATATCTCACTGGTATGAAACACATTAAGAGTTGTTTAAATCCTCCTTTTCCTGGGAGACAATTCACTGTTCAGGCAAATCACAAGCAATTGTGAACAACAACAACAAAAATCTTGTTGAGCATAAAATAATAATAAAATCAATAGTACAAAAATTTTCTGAAATAGATGAAAGACATTAGTCCTAACAGACATAGAAAATGTTGTAGAATCAGCTAAAACACTTAAAGGTTATGGACTATTATTATATTTCACTGATTAATAAAGCTTTACTTCAGTGGCATATGAGTATGATTTAATTTTCAGACACATCTTTCCATTGTGAGCCAAAATTCACTGTACCACTTAGCAATAAGCAAATGTAAAGTTTAAAAGGCACAAGGGTACTGAGATAACAAGCCAACATTAGAGGATTCAAGGGGCATGATTATCCATTTTCACAACAGTTTTGAGTGTCACCCTTTTTGTGCCAAAGTGAACTGATTTGAACACATGGCGATTATGACTAAAATATAATTGAGGCAATCCCTTTATAAAATTAAGCATTGGCCCACTCATATAGTCTATTTTATTCAAAAATAAATAATTTTCCTTGGTTATGAATTTTCTTTATTTTTATATATTCATTTGATGGCCAATTTCTTACAAAGACAGTAAACATAGCCTTCTAATATATTACATGGCCATCCACCAGCAATCATTCAGCTTGGAAAATACCTCTAAGATCATCTAGTCCAACCTTTAACCTAGTATTAAAGTCTACCACTAAACCATGCTACTAAATTCTAAAACTACGTATTTTTTGAAGACCTCCAGGGATGGTGACTCCACCACTTCCCTGGGCAGCCTATTCCAATGCTACACAACTCTTTCAGTAAAGAAATTTCTCCTGTTATCCAAACTTAACCTCCTCTGGTGCAACTTGAGGCAATTTCACCTCCACTTAACACATGGTGCTTGGGAGAAAAGCCCAGTCCCCACCACACTACATTGATCAGCCCCAGCTTTATTGCAGTTGAGGCATTTAAACCAACATGCTCAATCAATCCTTGTTAATTACTGGGATCATTTACAGATTTCATTGACTTCACCATGACTTCAAAAAATGTTTAATATCTGTCTGACTAAAAGATAAACCTTTCAGTTGTAGAATGGGAAAGAATTTTCTCCAGAGATTTCTGCACTTGTCCTGCACTTGGGACAAAACAACCCCAAGCAGAGCTACAGGCTGGGAGATGAGTGGTTAGAAAGCTGCCTGTCAGAGAAGGACCCGGGAGTTTTGGTTGATAGTCACCTGACTATGAGCCAGCAGTGTGCTCAGGTGGCCAAGAAGGCCAACAGCATCCTGGCTTGCATAAGAAGCAGCGTGGCCAGCAGGTCCAGGGAAGTGATTGTCCCCCTGTACTCGGCTCTGGTGAGGCCGCACCTCAAGTACTGTGTTCAGCTTTGGGGGGCCCCTCACTACAAGAAGGACATGGAGGTGCTTGAGCGAGTCCAGAGAAGGGCTACGAAGCTGGTGAAGGGTCTGGAGAACAAATCTTATGAGGAGCGGCTGAGGGAGCTGGGACTGTTCAGCCTGGAGAAGAGGAGGCTCTGGGGTGACCTTATTGCACTCTGCAGATACCTTAAAGGAGGCTGTAGCGAGGTGGTGACTGGACGAGGGGGGATGGGCTAAAGTTGTATCAGGGGCCATTTAGTTGGATCTTATGAAGAACTTATTTACCGAAAGGGTTGTTAGTCACTGGAATAAGCTGCCCAGGGAAGTGGTTGAGTCACCATCCCTGGAAGTCTTTAAAAGGCATTTAAATGTAGCACTTAGTGATGTGGTTTAGTGGAGGACTTGTTAGTATTAGGTCAGAGGTTGGACTAGGTGATCTTGGAGGTCTCTTCCAACCTAGACAATTCTGTGATTTTGTGGTTCTGTGAAATGTTTTTGGGCATTGAACTGTGACTATTTACAGAGAAGACCTGGAGGAACTTTATACAGCCCAAACATGTCCCACCTAAAACAGTTCTGTGTTTTGGTGGTTCAAGCACTCCAGGAATACTCATTTACTTGAGAAGATATCAAAGCCTTACAGAAATCAAACTACTTGCCTGAGCAGAGACTAACTGTATATCTAAGCATGATCAATAATGAGTGGTATGGTATCTAGGAAAACATCCATAGTCCTTATAACTTGACTTTGTTCATTAGCAATTTAGTTGCAATATGTTACCTATTTGGATAGAAAAGACATAGTCAGGAGCACAAAAGAAATATTATCTCTATTTTTCTTTTTTTCAGATAAACCCTGAATAAAGGGTTTGAGTGTCTAAAGCAAATGTTTAATGTTTGGCAAGACAGCATCAATTTTTGCAAGAATGGAGGGACGCATGGATGTCAGCAGCTAAGATGTTATTGAAATTGTAAGGCAAAGAGGAATTTCACCTAGCTATAAACGTTTACATTGGTGACATCTGTGCCTGCAATGGTCTTTTTTGCCTCTCTTTATTAAAAAGCTGATTTAATCTGATCTCTAACAATCACTCACTTTGTAATACCTCTGTTCAGAAGTAATAGTTCTCCATGGGCTAGGAAGGGAGCGTTGGGGGACTTGCTCAAACACAGATTTCTCTCAACAGCCAGATGGATACCAACCTGATTACCTTCTCATTGTGGCCTTTCCAAACCTAGTACAATGACCCACAAGGATCATTGAGTCTAACTCCTGGGCCCCCAAAGGACCACCCCAAAAAAAATAAAAAAAAAAAAAACAGACCGTGTGTCTGAGAGCATTGTCCAAATATTTCTTGAACTCTGGCAGGCTTGGTGCCATGACCACTTCCCTGGGGAGCCTGTTCCAGTGCCCAACCACCCTCACAGTGAAGAAACTTTTCCTAGTATCCAGCTTGAACTGCCCCTTTTGCAGCTTCAAGACATTTCCTCAAGTCCTATTTCTGGTCATGAGAGAGAAGAGCTTAGTACATGCTTCTCTGCTTCCCCTCATGAAGAAGCTGAAGACTGCAATGAGGTCTCCCCTCAGTCTTCTCCAGGCTGAACAAACCAAGTAACTTCAGCAGATTCTCATACATCTTGCCCTCCAGACCCTTCACCATCTCTGTAGCCCTCCTTTGGACACCCTCTAACAGTTTTATATATTTCTTATACTGTGGAGCCCCAAAACTGCAGACAGTATTCAAATGAGGCTGCACCAGTGCAGAGTAGAACAGGACAATCACTTCCCTCATTCAGCTAGTAATGCTGTGCTTGATTCTGTTTTAGCATGGTTTCTGTCCACAGCTGCACAGTGGTCAATGTGTAGCTTAGTCATAGCAGTGTAAATATGGCACATTTTTACATTTGTGACCTATACACAGTTGGGCACAATTACTTAAAACATTAATAGAATTAAAATTTCCAAGCACTTTTTGGAAACAGAAAGTTTGTTTGTGCTGTTGAAGCTTTTGAGTAAGGGAGTTGGTTCTTCTTCTTTTTTTTTTTTTTTCTTTTTCTTTTTTTTTTCTTTTTCTTTTTCTTTTTTTCTGTGTTCCTAGGACAGTGATTTCTGCCTCATTGTTAACAGGCTTTCTAAAATAACAGCTGTTCTTCACCTTCACTGTACTGTCTATAAAGGGAGATATTATGAAAGCAATCTTCAGTTTCTAAGGCTCTTGTTGTTCATCTTTTTGATATTTTGATACCCTTGCTGATGTGTACCATGGTGTTAATATTTAAAACAAGTCAATCCAGATACAGGATTGAAGATGAAACTGTTAACAGTTTTAAAAATCAGGAACACAATTTTCTCTCTGACTGCAGACTATATTAAGAATAAAAGCATTTTAAGCCTGTCTAATTTTGGACTAAAGCTTTTGAAATAAACATTTGCGTGGAAAGATAAAGGAAATATAACATGGAATTATTTTTATTTGGACTAGAATTCTTCATATGCCACATCCATTGTGTGGGGAAAAAAAAAAAAAGAAAAAAAAAAGAAAAAAAAAAAAGTTACTTGTGTAGCTTAATCATAAATGACTACATTTTCATTTAATGGCATTTGCATCTCAATGGAGACGTTAGAGGGCTTGCGGGGCTCTGATTAGGGTTTAAATGTGACAGAGGGGGAAAAAGTTAAAAATATATATTATTAATAATAATAAAGGAAACTGCCTTGTATCTTGGACTGAAAGGGGCATCTCAAAGCAGGCTCAATACACACACATTTTTAAGCATCATTTCTCTACTGAAAGTCTATAAAACTTCTATCTGAAATCTGAGCAAACACCTACTCAGTTTGAAAACAGCAGAAACACCAATAGTTCTTAACTAGACCCTGACTTAACTAGACGCTGACTAATTTTCAGGGAACCCAGTGCCTCACTACTGTGAATATATATCTATTTATATATTTTTTTTTAAGTAATACATATTACATCTACTTCTTTCAAAGTGAGCACAGTCACAAATCACCAACAATAAATTTTATACAGACATTCTGAACTTTCACTTCATTCTGTGACTTCTTAACCACTAAGTGGAAAGGAAAAGAAAAAATACTCAAGAACTAGCTTTTGACCTTCATTTAAATTCCTTAAAGTAAATGTATCATAACTCAAACTTATAATAAAAGTAAAAATTTATAGATGTAGCATACCATATCATAACAGAAATATTTACTATACTGTGATAAAATACTTAACAGCAATGGGTGAGGTTTATCATATGTATAGTCCTTCTTTCTTTTTCTTTTTTTCTTTTTCTTTTTTTTTTTTTTTTTTTTTTTTTAAAATGTGCATGCTAAAAAATGTTACAAACATGTTTAAAATAAGATCATTATTCCACATTATTGCCTTGTGGAATACTTTATATTTTGTGGAAATACTTTATGTTTTCTGGGACTCTTCCTTCTTTCAGATTTAGTTCAATGTAAAGAGTGAATATCTCAATTTCTGTGAGGAGAAAGTCAGGTTATGTAATTCAGTACTCACTCCCTTATTTCTATTAACAACACTTCACAGCTTTTCACAGCAAAGGGCAAGGACACTATGGCTGATATTCTGTGTATAGACAAACACTTATAAAAGTAAATAAAGTCTCCACTGATGACAGATAGCACCTTTTCTGACTATGACAGATAGCCATTCAGAGAATTTTCTATATATCCACTGCAGAAATTCTATTTCATCAGCCTGATAAGGAAAAGTGATAGCAGATAGAAATCTGTGTCAACACAAAGTAAATTAAAAACGGGGGTCTTTCATCTGATAGTATTTTTATATAATGTAATTTCTTTAGCTAATGTTCTGCGTTTTACTTCAAAAGGTTATAGAAAAAGTGAGGGTGATGGATTATAAAGAAAATAAACAAAGCTGCGCAGAAGGGTATAACAAGAATTGCAACCAAAAGGAGTTGTTTTAGTATGCATTGTAAAACCCTATTTGTTGTTGCATTCTTCTTGCTCTAGCAAAACAAACAAAAAATAGATATTAAAGAGACAAAATACTTTCAGATTTATGAAGATCAAAATTGCCTATTTTCTATTAAGCATAATGGATAAGTGGCAGTAATGTTTTCATACTTCATACTCTTAAGATTTTTCCTCATACTTGTTTTAGACATGTTTTGATCCATTCCATGTGTTTTTATATTCAGGAAGGGAAAAATAGCAAGAATAAAATGAAGTAGAAAATTCCATGAAAATTCATATGAACAGTAGTAGGATTTATTTATCTAATTCTCCGTGCTTTATATTCACTCAAAAATCACTCACAGACTCACAATGGATCTTCAGTACTGACTCATTCCAAAATATTTTCAGGGATGTATGGTATTTCACATTAAAAAATAAAAAAATCATTTAAAAAAAAAAAATAGTTGGGTTATTAAATATTTCAAAAGAGACAGAAACTTATTGATTTGTCACAAATAGAAGTGCACATCACTGTTTATCTCCAATTGCTTTAGAAAGATGTTTAAGGAGAACATTGCATGCATGCTCTTTGTAAAGTCAAGTGTTTTGTAGTAATCACCATTGTCTTTAACCTTGAATCAACTAATAAAATACAGTTATAAATACACGTTCTCTCTGAGAATAGGAGAGGCAACACAAGTGAACAGCACAAATTAATACATTAAAAAGACTTTTAAAAATAGAGCCCATTATAATAAATTGAAGATCAAAATCTAGTGTTCAGCCTTCATTAGTATGCCATTACTTTTTACTGAATGAAGCCATTCACAAATAACCAAGTTATTATGCAATAACTTACTTGCAAAAGCTACTGCCTACAATTTACAAAGTATTAATGAAGGGAGGAGAATTCAACAGTGCAACTCACTGTTGCAGTGAATTTTTATGCACAGCAGAATGTTTTAAAGTCAATTAATACATCATCTCTTTATTGTGGTTTTTGTGGTTTGGAAAAAATATGAGATTGATGAATGTGAAAAAGTTTATTTTTTACATAGTATTAAGGTTATGTTCATGTTATTTCTAGGTTTTCATAGAATCACAGAACATCATGAATTGGAAGGGACCCACAAGGATCATCAAGTCCAACTCCTGGCTCCACACAGGTCTACCCAAAATTGAGACTGCATGACTAAGAGCTTCTTCCAGATGCTTCTTAAATTCTGACAGGCTTGGTGTTGTGACTACACCCCTGGGGAGCCTGTTCAGTGCACAACCACTGTCTCAGTGAAGAACCTCTTCCTGATATCCAGCTTGAACCTCCCCTGCCTCAGCTTGACACCATTCCTGCAGGTCCTATCACTGGTCACTAAAGAAAAAAGATCACTGCCTGCCCCTCCATTCCCCCTCATGAGGAAGCTGTAGATCTTGATGAGGTTTTCCCTTCAGCCTCCTCTTCTCCACGCTGAACAGGCCCAGTGACCTCAGCTGCTCCTCATACATCTTCCACTCTAGACCCTTCACGATCCTTGTAGCCCTTCTCTGCACACTCTCCTAAAGTTTCATATGCTTTTGGTACTGTGGTGCCCAGAACTGCACACAGTACTCGAGGTGAGGCTGCACCAGCACAGAGTAGAGTGGGACAGTCACTTCCATCGACCAACTAGCAATGCACCCCAGTATACAATTGGCCCTCTGGGCTGCCAGGAAAAAACTGCTGGGTCATATTCAACTTGCTGTCAACCATAACCCCCATATCCCTCTGTGGGGCTGCTCTCCAGTGTCTGGTCCCCCATTCTGTATGTACAGCCAGGGTTGCCCCTTCCCAGGTGTTGCGTTAAAGGGGTGTACCTAATTAACCGTTATGGGTCCGGTCGGATTCAGGAAAGCAGATTAACCGTTACGGGTCCGGTCGGATTCAGAGCACCAAGCACTGAACTATCACGGTCACGGATTCACCAATAACGTATAACCACCCTTAGCACTTAGTAGCTGATTAATCGTTATGGGCCCGGTTGGATTCAGGATACTGAACTATCACAATCACAGATTCACCAATACCGCATTAACCGATATTGCTCTGGTTGGATTCAGAGCACTGAACTATCATGGTCACGGATTCACCAATAACGAATAACCGCTTAGTCTAGTTGCGTTCAGTAAGAACTATCATGGCTAGGAACAATACAATCAAGTGCAATTTATTACAGCAACAGGTACACAGGTTCTTTTTGGATTGCCGGTGATAGTGACTGTCTGCAAAAGCAAGCTAGCCTAGAAATTAACACATTAAAAGGAGTATAAACATGTGTTTGAATCTCACCCAAAGGCGTCCCAATGGGGGGGGGAAGAGAGGCTCAGCCCGTCGACTGATCCCAGAAGTCAGGAGGTCCTTGGGATGATGTATTCCCTCGGGATGGTATCTCCCCTGACGATGGTGTCTTCCCTAACATCCCCTCTCTCTTAGGCCAATTTATATTATTTTCTATCTTTTAGGTGGAGCTTGAGTGACTCTAGTCAAGCATATCTTAGTTATGATTGGTGAAAAGTTTTCCCATCTCTGTTTAAAGGTATAGGCTCCGAGAAATTCAGAGCGCATGCTCAGTGAGGGGTGGTCACACCTCGGAGGTGGGTAGCTTTTGGGATGGAGGTGTGTTTTGGTATTATAATGATATTATAATGAGCAAAAGTACACTAGAGTACAGCATTTGTCAAAACCTGACAGGTTGTTGGCTTAGGGTAGCAAAAAGTGCTGCTTATCGGTCTCGGTGTGCACAAGAACAATCTAGTCCCCACCTGATCACAGAGCCTAGCCGTGGTGTCTCCACTCCACTCTATGCTCCATGCTGTTCCTTAGAGCCAGCACACCAGGTTCCCCCAGCGTGATAGCATCTAAGGTTGGAAGCCTAGGGAACACTCAGATAATGCAGCTGCACTCTACCCTTAAAGCCTCTTCAATGCTGTACATTTTCTTTAAGATGTGAAAGTTAGTTATATTTTCCTAGTTACTTTAAGCAATTGCACCACACCAGGTGCAGGATCCAGAACTTGCTTTTGTTAAACTTCATACGGTTGGTGATTGCCCAGCTCTCCAGTCTGTCCAGATCTCTCTTCAAGGCCTTTCCGGTTTCAATAGAGTCAACAACTCCTCCCAGTTTATTATCATCAGCAAATTTACTGAAGTGCTTCTAGTCCTACATCCAAATCGTTTATGAAAACACTGAAAAGAACTGGCCCCAAAATGGAGCCCTGGGGGACCTCACTGGTGACTGTCCGCCAGCCTGATGTAACCGCATTTACCATAACCCTTTGAGCCCTACCTGTCAGCCAATTCTTCACCCATCGTATGATCTTTTTATCAAGCTGTATGCTGGACATTTTGTCCAGTAGGATCCTGTGAGAAATTGTATTGAAAACTTTACTGAAATCCAAAAATGTTACATAAGCTGGCTTCCCTTGATTGACTAGCTGCGTGATCTTATAATAAAAGTAAATCAAATTCATTAAACAGGACCTATCCCTCATGAACCCATGTTGGCTGTGACCTTTCGTAGTGGTATCTGTGACACAATATGTTAGATTCTTGACCCAAAATGACATGAAAATTTGAAAAAAAAAGAGGTAAGCTTTAAATTGCCAATTCAGGAAAGCACTCAAGCACATATCTAAATATAATATTAATAAATATTATACGAATTACTCAAGCATATATTCAAATATCACAGAATCACAGAATTGTCTAGGTTGGAAGAGACCTCCAAGATCACCAAGTCCAACCTCTGACCTAACACTAACAAGTCCTCCACTAAACCACATCACTAAGTGCTACATTTAAATGCCTTTTAAACACCTCGAGGGATGGTGACTCAACCACTTCCCTGGGCAGCTTATTCCAGTGACTAACAACCCTTTCGGTAAATAAGTTCTTCATAAGATCCAACTAAATGGCCCCTGATACAACTTTAGCCCATCCCCCCTCGTCCAGTCACCACCTCGCTACAGCCTCCTTTAAGGTATCTGCAGAGTGCAATAAGGTCACCCCAGAGCCTCCTCTTCTCCAGGCTGAACAGTCCCAGCTCCCTCAGCCGCTCCTCATAAGATTTGTTCTCCAGACCCTTCACCAGCTTCGTAGCCCTTCTCTGGACTCGCTCAAGCACCTCCATGTCCTTCTTGTAGTAAGGGGCCCAAATATGAACACAGTACTCGAGGTGCGGCCTCACCAGAGCCGAGTACAGGGGGACAATCACTTCCCTGGACCTGCTGGCCACGCTGCTTCTTATGCAAGCCAGGATGCTGTTGGCCTTCTTGGCCACCTGAGCACACTGCTGGCTCATAGTCAGGTGACTGTCAACCAAAACTCCCAGGTCCTTCTCTGACAGGCAGCTTTCTATCCACTCATCTTCCAGCCTGTAGCTCTGTTTGGGGTTGTTCTGCCCCAGGTGCAGAACCCGGCACTTGGCCTTGTTGAACTTCATACTGTTGGCCTTGGTCCATCAGTCCAGCCTATCCAGATTCTCCTGCAGAGCCTTCCTACCCTTGAGCAGATCAACACACGCACCTAACTTGGTGTCGTCTGCAAACTTACTGAGGGTGCACTCGATCCCCTCATCCAGATCATCGATGAAGATGTTAAATAGGACTGGTCCCAGTACCAAGCCCTGGGGGACTGCACTAGTGACCAGCCTCCAACTGGATTTGACTCCATTCACTAAGACTCTCTGGGCCTGGCCATCCAGCCAGCTCTTAACCCAACGAAGCATGCGCCAGTCCAAGCCATGAGCAGACAGTTTCCTGAGGAGAATGCTGTGGGGAACGGTGTCAAAAGCCTTACTGAAGTCAAGGTAGACCACATCCACAGCCATTCCCTCATCCACTAACATCCTTATTGTCCTCCTGAGTAGCCCGCCCTATTTTTCAAAAATTATAAAACCTCTTTTTTCTCCTAAGCTCGAGCCACAACTCTGTTCAGCCAGGCCGGTCTTCTTCCATGCCAGCTTGTCTTTGGGCACGTGGGGACAGACCGCTCCTGAGCCATTAGGATTTCTTTCTTGAAGAGCGCCCAGCCTTCCTGGGCTCCTCTGTCCTTCAGAACCACCTCCCAAGGGACTCTGCCAACCAGCGTCCTCAACAGCTCAAAGTCAGCCCTCCGGAAGTCCAACACAGAGGTTTTACTGGTCCCCTTCCTGACTTCGCCAAGTATCGAGAACTCTACCATTTCGTGGTCACTCTGCCCAAGACAGCCCCCGCCCACCACATCTCCCACCAGTCCTTCTCTGTTAGTGAACAGAAGGTCTAGCGAGGCACCTCCCCTGGTAGGCTGGCCAACCAGCTGCGTCAGGAAGTTATCTTCCACGCTCTCCAGAAACCTCCTGGACTGCTTTCTCTGGGCTGTGTTGTGCTCCCAGGATATGTCTGGGAAGTTAAAGTCCCCCACAAGAACAAGCACTGACGATTTCGCAACCTCTGCCAGCTGTCTGTAGAACTCCTCATCCGTCCCCTCATCCTGGTTCAGCGGTCTGTAACAGACCCCCATCAGGATGCTTGCCTTGTTGGCCTCCCCGCTGATCCTAACCCATAGCGACTCCACCTTGTCATTGCCAGCCTCAAGTTCAATGACATCAAAACATTCTCTAATATAGAGAGCCACTCCACCACCCCTTCCGTGCTGCCTGTCCCTTCTGAAGAGCCTATAGCCAGACATGGCAACACTCCAGTCGTGAGAGTGGTCCCTCCACGTTTCTGTGATGGCAATCAAGTCATAGCCTGCCTGCTGCACAATGGCTTCCAGCTCCTCCTGCTTGTTGCCCATGCTGCGTGCATTAGTGTAGATGCACTTCAGCTGAGCCTTTGCCTTCTCCCCCAGCCTTGCCACTGTTCCCCCTGGCACACCTCCAACAGGCTTTGTTTCTTCCCCATCCCCCTTCTTGCCTAGTTTAAAGCCCTCTCAATGAGCCCTGCCTGCTCCTGGGCCAGGATCCATTTTCCCCTTGGAGACAGTTAGGACCCGTCTGCGGCCATCAGGCCGGATGCCTAGTAAAGCATCCCATGGTCAAAAAAAAAAAAAAAAAAATTCTGTGTTGGCACCAGCCTCTAAGCCATGTGTTTATCAGGTGGGCTTTCCATGTCCTCTCTGAACCCCTCCCTGCCACTGTAGGAATGGACGAAAACACCACCTGTACTCCCGCTCCATCCACCAACCGTCCCAGTCTGCTAATGTCTCGTTTGATAGCCTTCAGGCTTCTCTCTTCAGTATTATCACTGCCAGCCTGGACTATCAATAGTGGATAGTAATCAGAGGGGCAAACCAGGTTGGGAAGCTTTCTGGCAACATCCCCGACTGACCCTGGCCCCAGGGAGGCAGCCGACTTCCCTATGGGTTGGGTCAGGCCAACAAATAGGGCCCTCTGTTCCCCTGAGAAGGGAGTCGCCCACAACGATTACCCTTCTTTTTCTCTTGGTGGAGCCAGTCTTGAGGCGTGGAGTGGACTTCTTCAACCTAGGCATCTTCCTGGGTAAACTACCACATCCTCATCCACTGGTCTCTCAAGCTCCAGGGCCTCAAATCTATATAAGGGCACCTGGGAAGGTGGGGCCGGTAGGGGGGGGGGGGGGGGGCGTTGCTTGCAACATTGAGCAGGGACCTGCCTCCATTCCTCCTCAACTCCTAGGTCCCCTCCCTCTGCCCAACAGAGGCAGGGCAGGGGGTCCAACCCCATATGGAGGGTCTCACCCGGGAGCTTCTCCTTCAGGCCTTGCAGGGAGTTGCTCCACCAGTGTATCTCCCTCTCACTCTCCCTGATGGCCCTCAACCTCTTCACCTCCTCCTTGAGCTCTGCCACTAGGCGAACCAGGTCATCCACCTGCTCGCACCTCACACACACTGCCTCTCTCAGATGGCAGCAACAGGCTCTGACACTGCATCCAGAGACCTGAATTTCCTGCATCCAGAGATGTGAACTGCTGCATTTTTGAGCGGTCAGTCAGTCTGGGTGGTTACAGACTTTCTAGAGAGAGCTCTCTGCCTAGCATAGACCATCACGGCCTAGCTAGTGGTAGACAGCCATTCGGTGAGTTGTTCTGTTGTTCTTATGGGCCCAGGGGGGTGGGGGGGGGGAAGCTCTGCCCTCCCTGCTCGCCCTGCCTGCGCGAACTACCTCACAAACTGCAGCACCCACACTCCCAGTCGCCCTTGCTCCCTAGGGGCTGCTTTTGAACGGCCAGGAAGGGAGTGCTGCTGGCTCCACCTATGCCTCATCAGCCTCCCTTGTGAGGGTTGCCGGGTGCTGGTGGCTCCCTCAGCTGCCTCGAGGGGCCTCGATGCCGGAAAAAAGGCCCTGCCTGTCCCGCTCCCCTGCTCCACTGCAGAACGTGTCTGCCCCGGAGCCGATCACCTGGGCAAATATAATCACATATTTGATTCCTATTGACTTTACTATAATTTGCTGAATATGAGGAGGTGCCTACACTACAGAGAGATTTTTGCAAGTTGCGTTTCTGATCTGCAGTCTAATGAATTCAAACAGAACCTTTGTACAAAGCAGAGGTAAAAATAAATAAATAAATAAATCATAGCCAGTGTTATCAAAGTACCTTTATAGAAATGTGCTATTGAACCAAAAAGTCACTATAGATATTTAATAAAAGAGTATATCCCCACCAGTAAACTTTCTACAGAAAAGTATTTCATACAATCTTTATTTTTTTGGTGATTTTTATGGTGATATTTTTTTAGGAGACAACTAAGATCTAATCTTATAAAGAAAAAGTACAAAATACAAATTCTTAAGGTATAAACAGTATCTCCTATAATTTGTAGTAATAAAACAAGTGAAACCCAGAGCTGTGCTTGTTATTCTTAATGAAACTAGGCAACAAAGCATCTGGTCATTTTATCTTTCAGAACAAAACCTAGCAATACAGGACAGAATCTAAAAATAAAACATGCACAGATGTTTAAGGAGATAAGACTACCCAAAACAAAAGTTTTCAGTATCTTTTAATGGCTGTCACATCTTTAAAAAAATCATTTTTTTTCTGTACCTTGTTATACTAAAAAATACTCTTATAAAAATCCTTTAAAATGATATAATTAAAAAAAATATTTTCTTTGAACTTAGATAGATTAGAGCAATATTATGTACCTTTTTTATATAAAATAAAAGGCAAATACAATCAATGGGATGAAATGAGATTATTATCAATGCTTATATTAAGAATATTGTATATTTAATGGGTTGGATTCTGAAAGCTGTCTAATAGTTGAAATTATATAAAAGCAGCAGAAATTCTGCCTGCACAGAATTTTTCTTAATACAGTCCTATAGGATTCAGCCCTGATAAATTATACAGTATGCATACAAAATAGTCAGTCTGAATTGTGGCATAGAATATGAAAAATGTATCTATTTTGCTGACATAGTGAGGATATCATTTTTACCTAGACTTACCTAGTGGTTTCTCACCGGTGCCATTTTAAATTATAAATTCCATTAAATTGACTGTACACTGAAGAAATCAGGTAAAGTGTTTTAATCAATCCAAGTAAGCCAATTTTTATGTTTGTTTTCTTGGGAAATTCCTGGATATACAAATCTCTGTGGGCATAGACAGTTATTACTGTATTATAATTGTACTTTTTACACAGCAAAGTTTTGCATACAGATGAAAATGGTGTTTCACTAAAGTTTTTGCTTCTTCTAAGGTTCAACCAAATGTTCATCACCTCCAC
Source organism: Nettapus auritus (assembly GCA_011076525.1). NCBI lineage: Eukaryota > Metazoa > Chordata > Aves > Anseriformes > Anatidae > Nettapus > Nettapus auritus. The sequence continues at coordinate 73,444,961 of CM021767.1, read as the reverse complement.
AATTTTAGTAATTATGATGATGGCACCCTTGCATGGAAGCAAGTGATTTTACCCAGAATTTAGTCCCCAATACTTTTTGCATATTTGAAGCAAAATAAATATCCTCCTTATTTTGGGACAGTGGGAGTTTCCACTGTCCCCTTGTCTGCCTAACATACCCCCCACAGTTATGCCTGTGCAATCGCTTTTGAATATGCAAGGTAAGTGGAATTTTCCACTGCAAAAACACAACTTTAATTCTTACTAATTGAGTGATTGGTTGATGTAGCATGTCATAGTATATATGACTTTTCTTTGCCATCTAGAAAATTGTGCTACACTACTTCACAAAATGTACATAACCAGTTCAAGCACCATATAAATCTGCAGCTCAAATCCTTTCTTTAGATACTGTTATCATTTGTCTAGAAGTCCACATGAATCCAGTATTTTTGGTCACTTTTTAGTCATTTTAGTTTGTTGCTAAATAGCTATTTGATCTTAATATTAATTGCTCTAACATAAATATATCAGGACTTACAAAGCAGGGATTTGTGAACATGGCTTTTTTTTTTTTTTTTTTTTTTCTTTTTTTTTTTTTTTTTTTTTTTTTCCAAATAAATCTATAGAAAGCAGTTTGAAGCTTCTATTACTAGTCCATTCCTATATGTGTCTCCTAACATTCCCCATTTGAAAAGCTAAAGATCTGAAAACGTCCATACAGTTAACCCACATATAAGGCTTCTAATTGTCAGGCCAGGATGCAAAGAAGGATTTTGATGCACTGAATATTTCCAAAATGCAATTAAATTATTTTGTTTATTGTTTGTTTGTTTGGTGGTGGGGTATTTTTGTTTGTTTTTGTTTGTTTTTGTTTTTCCAGTAATCCAAAGCCTGCTAAATTATTTAGCTCTCCTTAAAAAGAAAAGAGAAAGAAGCTTGCAGATTAATTACTGAATAGTGTAAACCAGAAAAGAGTTGACCCCTTTCTCACCCTTCCTTTTGTTCTGTCTGGAAAGCTTTTCTGCTGTATTGCTTTTCCTACTTACGGATGTTTGGATGTATGCAGACAGTTGTAGCAGAGCAGAGAATACAAGAAAAATTGTAATTTTTTTAGCCACTATTTGGGGTAAAAATCCAATCAATCAATATCTTTCACCCTTATATTGTAAAAATTTGCTGCTGTGTTTTTGGTTTTTTGTTTTTTTTTTTTTTTTTTTTTTTTACTTTTCTATATTAGGGATGATACTGATTGCTACATACATACCAACAAAGAGATATTGATCAGGACATTCTGGAGACAAAGATAAAATTGCCTTGTGGCTGCAATAATTCTTGTTCTTATCAGGAAAGAAGAAATGAAATGTGCACCTTACAGCAAAAAGCATTTCCGGTGTGATTTTGTCATGTTAATTGGCATTCATTCTTTGTCATTTTCAGGAAAGCATATGTCTTTCAACTGGCTGAGCTTCAAGCTTACAGTGTTGCCACAGACAGCTTAAGAAAGTCCTAGACTCTGTCATTTAAGTACCAGAGAAAGCTCAGTATCTCCTCATTCTTTTTATTCCTCACAACTGAAACATTAGACAGTAATGTTTCTTGGCCAGGGCTGCGTACTGCCCAAGTCAAACTCTCATTAACATTAGAACACAGGTGCTTCCTGACTTTGTTTACAAATACTGACAACACAGGCAAGAGAAGTACCATACAAGTCAGTATGGATTACAGAGGCAAAAGAGACTGAATACAGCAGGCAGTAAGTGTAATAAAATAGCTGTTACTGACTTTCTTGTGTCTCCTGGCAGAAGCCCTCTCTCCTTTTCGTAAAAACAAAATCCCACCATAAGGAAACATGAAGATTATATATATATATTTAATGTTTGTGGGTTTTTTTGTTGTTGTTGTTTGTTTGTTTGTTTGTTTTTTAATTATTATACTGAGTGTAAGGGCTTTCCTTACAGACACGAAAATAAGGATTTCCCCACCTCCTTTCTACACATTTGCACAGTATTTTGTGGAGTTTTAAGGCAATATATATATTTTTTTTTTCCTGAATAATAGTGTGAATCCCTACATAATATTCCCCTTCAAAGAGAGTAGAAATGCAAACATACAATATTAACAAGAATTAGATGGTTATCATGTACACTGTCAGTTGAACAAATCTTCACGTAACCCACCCATCCTTCTTTCCCTTCTGTCTCACAACTCTTCCTTCAGAACTACACACAGAGTCCCCTGAACTGAAGAAAAGCTCTCCCTACTCCCACCCTTCATAGTGTTTCTCCATGATTGGAGATGGACTGCAAAAAATGTGAAAAATTATCCAAGGTGGCTTTTTTTGTGGAAAGGAAAGAATGGAATTAGGGATGCAAAATTCTACTCACATCTGGGGAAACAGGTGAAAGGGTGGTGGAAGCAGAAGTAAAAAGCAACAACAACAACAACATTTTTTCCTTTTCCTTTTCCTTTCCTTTCCTTTCCTTTCCTTTCCTTTCCTTTCCTTTCCTT